>VYZM01017854.1:0-22566 GCA_013398915.1 Dromas ardeola | reverse complement strand
AAAAAAAAAAGGAAAAATAATACAAGGTGACTTCCACTTCACTCAGAGGCTTGGCTGATCCCACCCTGCAGGCACTCGAAATCACTTATCCTTTCAGCAGTTGCTAAACCAGGTCTGCTTAGAAGGGAGAATAGCTGCTTGGGCAGGCAGAAGAGCAACCAGGAGTCCTCACCATCTGAGGGAAAGTGAAAACTCCAGTCTCCGGGAGAGGGATGGCAAGGAGCCAAGGCAAGAGCATCCGCATCAGGGAAGCCCAGTCACCCTGGCAACCGGAGGGGAGGGAAGGAGCCATCTCTATGGGCAGCAGAAAAGGGCGGGAAGGGTTAGCTTAAAGACAGGAATACGGAAAGAACAAGTTATTATAGTTGATACCACGCACACACTCCAGAATACGTCAAATGACATTTAAGAACCTCCTTGTTAGAGATATGAAAGAAAAACACAGATAGATGGGCAAACAATTCTGTAACTGTACGTCACGTAAGCACCTGCCACGAATCCCACCTCAGAGGGAACAGCCCCAGGCAAAGGAAGCCAGAAGTTCAGGAAAACTCTAGAGCAGTAACGTAGCTCTAGTGATCTCAAGTTTAAGTCTGACCATGAAACAGATACCAAAAGGATTTATCATACATGATGCTAAGGAAAGAGGACTCATTAGCAACAAATTATGTCATTTGGGCATAAAACAATTGAAATGTCACATCCTCCAATGGCAATAATCCTTATTTAGGGTATTTGCATCTGTTCTTTATGGAGACCAAACTGTCCTGAGTAAGAAAGCAAATTTAGCACCACCAAAATATAGTTATCAAGGTACATGTGTATGTAGAGATAGAAAAAAAGGCATATTTGGAGGTGAGAAACTCTGTTTATTATTGATCTGAATGTGTAGTCTGAGAGAACTACAAATCTGAATCAGAGACCACGCATATCAGGCTGGATGGGGCTTTGAGCAACCTGGTCTAGTGGTTGGTGTCCCTGCCCATGGCAGGGGTTGGA
This sequence comes from Dromas ardeola, assembly GCA_013398915.1. Classification (NCBI taxonomy): domain Eukaryota; kingdom Metazoa; phylum Chordata; class Aves; order Charadriiformes; family Dromadidae; genus Dromas; species Dromas ardeola. The sequence goes on along the minus strand of VYZM01017854.1, from coordinate 21,567 downwards.
ACTAGATGATCCTTAAGGTCCCTTCCAACCCAAACCATTCCATGATATAAGGTAAGAAAGCTGAAGCGACAAAATCTACCAGCATTTCCCTCAAACCAAGGAATTAAGACTATCCCACTAGAGACAAGGCAGAAGTCCCATCAAAGTCCCCTGAAAGTCCCAGTCACACGGGAGTTACAGTCAGGATCCAAGAGGTGTAACTGAAATAGTCACTGCTCAGCACATCTAACCCAGAGGAATAAACACCATTACACCAGAGAACCAGGGAATAAAACCACTGCAGAAGAGCTTTGACAGGGAGAATGCTTTAAAGCCCTCTCGGGATTTCCTTTAGGAAGAGATACTTCTTTTAATGAGTCACTAAAATTGGCGTACTCTAGAGAAATGACTCAGCAGAAAGGATACAGCAAGGTCTTTTCTTCAGAAAGGCAAGGAAATTAAGGTCAGGGAGGGGAAAGAAGGAAAAAAAAAAAAACCTCCAGACATTTCCACTCCCTGTCCCTCGCCACCAGTAACAACCAAATCCTTTTCTCCCAGTGTAGACGGCTCCCAACAAACCACATCTAAGTGTGGTTTAAGAGAGAAGGAAATCCCTATTTTCTGTTCTTCCTCTCCAGTGATCAGTGAGTGGTCAGGCCTTACTACTACTGATTTCTGTATTTGCTTTTAACTGACCTTGAGAAGCTCGTAATTGCTTTATGTATTGCATATAACCTAATGAAACATAACCGACATAAGCTGCAACCAGTATTGTCAGATCTAATGATTTTATCTTGAAACATAGAATGTTCACTTTTTTAAAGCTCCCATTCCCGGGGTCGTTTGATTATTTGAAAATCTAATTCCTTTTAAAAGAGCAAGTTTTTAGTGTCTGGTTGCACTGAGAATCCAGAAAACATGAACAGAGGAAAAGAACCCAGTACCTAATATACAGAACCATTTTTAAATTACGTTTTTCATTCTGCACCATTATGCTGGAGGCCCTGACTTCCGTTTTTCAATGTTTGATGTTGCTAATTTTGTCTGTATGACACTAAAACCAGCCTATTTGGCTTGTACACTAGAGGAAACTGCAAAGAAACACATTTTCTTTAGAATTGGAGTAATTTTACTTTATAGGGGAAAAAACAATTTATTGATCTTACTGTGAAGAGAAAGAAAATCAAACAAGCTATTTGTTTCATCGGGGTTACCACTGCCACAGCTGAACACGTTAATTATAAAAATTCACATTGACTTCTATCTAGCCAGTTCAGTATGTGAAGATCTGCTTGCAAGAGGTATATCCTCAGTATTCAAGCCATTAAATCCATTGCAAAACATTCAAACATAAAGCTCCAACCCTGCCCATAACCTGGAGATAACATGAAGTATCTCTAGTGCACTTATTAAAGGGAAAACCAAACAACTTGGAAGTGTCTGGAGGAGATAATAATCCATACGGAGAACGTCAGTAAGAGGGGTGTAAACCTAGTTTTGCTGCTCACGTAGTCTGCAAAGATAAGACTCTTCATCAAAGTGTAATTTGGCCAACTGTTAGATGCAATCACCTTTGGTAAATGGAACACGACAGCTAGATTTTGACAGATACTGCTGGCTACCATTTTATAGCTTTTAAATAAGGGGGTCTAACTATTGATCAAAAAATAATTTTCCAACTGATTAGCCAGGGCAAAATGATTCCTGCCGAAAAATACCTTTTTCAATGACTAGTTCAAAGTACTACTAATGAAGTGGGGCACTATTCAGAATACACCTGAAAGGCAGGGATATTTCACAGTAATTTGGTGTTCAAACTTACTTTCTAGCACGAGCATACATCACACAAAGCATGGCCCAGAATGACTTGCTCTATTGCAAAGAGATTAATGAAATCCTAACTTTCAGAACACTTGTAATGCTCATTTAAAAGTGCAAGACTATAAAGGCGTATGCGTACATGCCTATCTATAAATATATTGGTATACACATGACTTGAAATTACTTGGAACAAAATAAAGCTGGATGTGCTTTGGTTTTATCGCATCTGCGCAGTACATTTTTCTGGGTTTTTATCAGAACGCTTACTGCGGACACTCACTCTCCAAAATTATCTAGTACAATTCTGATTTCTTCTAACCATTTTGATCAGCAATTAAAGTACTGCAGCATTTTAAAGTAGAAAAATGTGCTTCTCTGAAGCACCAAAAAGCTCCCAGTCTCCTAGGTGTACTCGGCACAGTAGACTCCAGCTAACTTAATTTGCTTTGTGGACTGAATTAGTTAAATTAATAGCAATTGAAGAAAGCTAGAAGAAATAAGAAGCCATGAAACAACAGAAATGAGAATATTCAAGCCTATGACTTTGATATACATATAAATTATTGCTTTATGGGATCTGTCTTTTTTTGAGGCTTGCACACCTATCGAGTAATGTCAAAAGCTTTGACCTTGAAATTGCACCATTGCGTTAAGACTCTGATTTCATAGTTCCACATTATAAGTAACAGTTTTCCAAGCATCCACAAACAGAATTACATATTTCAGCATTAAATCTAATATGTACAACATCGATGAAGTTCACATTACTTAAGCCCTGCCCTACCTAACCAAAGAGGGGCACCAGACGGGGGGTAGCCACTGCTGAACATCTGTGTCTCGGCTTACCTTCACTGCCACAGAAAACAATTTTCTTTAGAGAGCCTGGACACTCCGCTTCAGTGAGTAAATGGATTCTGCATGGTTTTCAAAAGCTGGCTTTGCCAGTACAAGGTCCAGTGTTCAGAAAGCACAATTAGACATTATTAGTTTGCCTTATGTTCATGCAGTTTTGGCTGTATCCCAACAGCACTAAGTCTCCTGGCTTTGCACGCTGTCCTGGGGGGACACCCAGCTGTTCCAGCTGCTCTGCAGCGGGCAGTCAATCAACCACTATTTGGTGTGCCAGCACGCGTGTTCCTCACTGGGAATCAGGCTTTCTTTTCTCTTTTGCTGCTTTCAAATTTGTAATACCTACAAAGGGAAAAAATCCTGTTCGCTTTCCTGACTTCGCTCATCTCAAAGGGTTCGGCACAGATGATTACTTAATAAATGCCTTCTCTGGGAAGATGGGTATTTCCTCGGAGGGAGGCACTCAATTTTTGGGAAACGCTATTTGAAATCAATGCATCCTCCAAATTGGTAGCAATAATGCAACAAGTATTAAAAATAAACAACCACCCAAATTTGTATGTGTTTCAGAAATTGCTCTTTGAATATGCTGGAAATCTTTGAGGACTCTTCAGTCCAGTGCTGCAGTCAAATTCACACACTGGTATTTTAATTCTGAGCAAATCTAATTACTAATTTCATTGCAGCATCAGGGCTATGAACTGCACATGTTGTTTTTAGCACCTCCTGTTAGTGCTAGTATTTTCCCTTATAAAAGGTTCAACCATACTTGGGACCCTGCTGTATGCCCTGTACTACACAGGTACAATAACAAGTAGTTTCTGCTCCCACAAACTTACAATGCAGTGAGGAAAGAAGCAGAGAAGAAACAGTAACAGGGCAAATTATTTGACCAGCAGCAAAACTGGAAATTGAAGGTCATCCTCCTAAGTCCCAGATAAATACCTTGTCATTTTGACTACGTTGTTCTTCACAGTTACAAAATGAAGTCTGTTAAATTTCTTCCTAGAAAAACAAGAAAAATATAACACTTCCCCATCTTTCTCCTAACACAAACACTCGGGGGTCACCAATTGGTTTAAATCAAACTCAGGTTCTCCAGACTGATTCTCACGGTGCTTGCAGAATAAGGACTCCAGCTTAAAAGCTAATTGAAATATTTTATTTTAGTTACACTTCTGCCCCAGAGGAGATAATTATGTGTTAGATAGAGAGATAATAATTTCCTTCTATGTTCTTTCTAATGTCCACATTAATATAATCCCAATATTAGTTTAGTTTCCACAAATGTACTAGTTGTAGTAATTGTTTTTGTAAGTCCAGGCTTATTTCACATAAAGCAAAGTGCGTGGGAAATCATTGTGTGATCAGAATACGCAGCACTCCTTTAACAAGCTCATCATTCTGTAAATCAGGTTACAGTCTCTTTCTCACCAGGCTTTAAACCTTTTGATTTTATTGCATCGGTCTGTAACCATAAATCCAAGTACTGAAGTGATCCATAGCATAGGGTTTTCAACTTCTCCCTAACCATCACTTGATTCAGCAGAGCATGGTTTAATTATTCAAATAATAGCGGCAATGCGGTGGCAGTGATTCAGCAGTACCTGCAGCATTGCAGCTGGATCCCACAGCTCCAGGTATGCAGGGAGCGCAGATTGGCACAACACTTACTAACTGAATCATCATTTTACAGCCAAAAGGGATTTCTCCCCTGCATCAGCTCATTTCCTGCTGTGAACTGGGATAAGAACAGCCACGAGCTGGTCAGGTATCTTGGTTCCCTGCGCTGAGGTCTTGATCTGCCTCACTGCTCTCTAGACCCTCAGTCCTCTCTAGACTTGTAGCCTCATCCTGTAGACCCACCGCCTTGGATTTGTGAGCAGGCAAGAGCAAGAACTAGAGGTTGTTTTTTCACTATTATGTTAGCTTGTGTTTTTTTCCACAGAGGGAATTGCTCGGGGAGAAACTGTAGACCAAGATGCTGTGCCCACGTATAACCCTAAGAAGTGCCAAAGGCTGGAAAACAGCACCCTGCCCAGGAAATGTCAACCTTGGGCTTAGAGAGGAAAATTCCTGCGAATTTTGCTTCTAAATCCTCTCATAGAGGGCTGAATGTTTTTCTTCTGAGTGGGCCAAAAGGCCAGACTGCAAGAAGAGCAGTCTTGCTGAGATAAGCCTCTCTACTAAGTGTTGGACAGCCCAAGCAGGCAGAAGGCAGGTCAACAGCCACAATACAGACTGATCCCATCTGCCACCACTTCAGTGGACACTGGCCTCGGTCCACAGAACAGTGTGTGGATCAGAGGGAAGGATCTGAGAGGTAACTGGCTGTGCTTTACTGTGCCAAATAAAATCTGGACATGCCAGAGTAAGTTTAGCAGATGTGGATTGTGACCTCGCATCAGCCAGGCTGCCAGGAACGTTTCTGGTGTGAAAGATGATGTTCTGGCAGCCCAGCTGCAGACTGCAGTGCTAAGCAGGTCCAGATCCTGCGTTTAAAGTAACTCTCCTTTAGGACCCCAATAGGGGTCTGAATCAAGAACAGTCAAGCATATTGCTTTATGAATGCCTTCCCTGCTTTGTTTTGAGACTCTTTAGTACGGGTGACTGAACACCAAAAGAGCCTTTACTTGGAAGCAGTCACTATGGCATCAAGGGTGGATCTAGCTGGGAAGAGGTTTCAGATCCTTTCTGTCCATTGCTCATTTGTTTGATGATGAGCCAGCTGCTTTCCATAAACGTACCCCGGGAATAACAGTGTTTGCATACAGTGGTTCAATCATGACTTCTAGCTGTGTTCAAGGACTTTTATCAACTTGGCTTCATAAATAATACTACTTGCTTTCCTCATAAGTATGCTCTATAAGCAACATACATACATAGTGCTGATGTAGATGTTGATTTCCACTCTAAAGCTTTGAAAATATTAATCTCTGTAGGTATGATGTGATTCTGAAGTAATCCTGATCTAGCAGTACTTAACTAGCAAAGTGTTCTAAAAGCATTGGTACAACTTTCACCATTTAGCTAGGAAATAGATTATTCCGCACAAGAAACACTTAAATCCAGAGAAGTCCAGTCAGTCACACCAAGGGCAGAAAGGTGCTACCTATCTTATTCCCACCCCAGTATAGCTGGAGCACCGCACTTCCAATATAAAAGGAATAACAGGATTTTTCCCCCTTTTTCTGCAGCTTAAGAGAAACTTTTCATGCCTCCCTCTGATGTTTTCAGGTCATTTCAGTCCCCTTTTTTATACTCCAGAAATTGCTTAAAAAGCATTGGTTTGGGGTGTTTTTTTGTTAAGAATCCATAATGAAACATGAAGAGTCCATGGCCACAATTTAGAGCAGGCAGGGATATAACACCTCTTTTCAGAAAAGTGCCAAATTTTGCCAGCCCACTGGCCAGTAGTCGACCACTGCCTTGCCATCAATATTGTGCCACTGATTTCCACAGTGCTCTGCAGAGGATTAGAAAGAACCAATCTGTTCCAGTTGATACTGGTGAGGGAACCAGAGGTAAAACCTGACATCCTTTCTCTCAATGTGCAACACGGCCTTCAGCTGCTAAGAGACCAGACAGACTCGGGTTCAAATGCTCAGAATCCTCAAACAATTTTACAACAGGATCATAGCAAAGTGTGCAATGTGCAAAATGTACGTTTTCACTCTGTTTTGTGTTTGCTTCAGCTTTTATGAAAAAACACCTTACCGTGGACTAAAGGATAAATATCCACTGCAGAAGGTACTGGGGTAAATCTTTGGCAGTAGGAAATTAATTGGCAGACCAGGTAATGATTCAGAAAAAGTTTTCCATAGTATATTTCAATTATAAAGTGTCTTAGAGTACAAGCAAGTGGGACACAAATGGTCAACACAGAGCAGATCCTGAAGGCATAAGAATAGTTCCTTGGTGTTCTCATCCAGTCATCTATAAATAATAATTTTTTCCGTGTGTAGAAAATGTAACATAGTGATTTGTATCTGAAAAACAAGGTGGATAGACAAGATATATATTCCGCAGGGGAAATTCTGATTCAGTCTCCCTGGGCATTGCTACAATTATTGATGCATGTAAAGATATTATTTTCACTAGATGAGATTTATATTTCTTGTAAGATAGGTTAGTGCTGCATAACTCCGCGATCTGGTTTGGTTTATTATTCTAGATGTCATTATGCCTTAACTAATGTTTCCTGATAAACTAACAGGGCACTTTGCTGGGAAATTTATCTTATTTATGAGTGGCACATATCTCAAGTTCATTTAACTTGAATTCACAGTTAGTGAATACATTACTCTTCTGTAAGCTCACCTGTGCAATTGAGGTCTGAGATTTAGCTGCCACACATTACCCTGGCCAGTCCCAGCCCCAGAGATGCTGAATTCCTGAACCTCAGATCCTTTCAAAAAAAGGTACTGCAAGAAAGCTGCAGTGACGCTTACCAGAGTCACACAATTTCTCACTATTAGAAATATTACATTCCAAGCACTGTCCCTACATAGATTCAACATGCTTGAAATTTTGTAAGGAACACACAATAAAAAGCAAAATTTATTGAATTCTTGATTATGAAAAAAAATATAAATTTGACTATATAAACCTACAGTTCACTCACATTTTAAAGCTGCAGTCCCAGTCCCCTGCACCTCAAAACCTCAACCTCTTGTTGACAGAGAAAGGCAACAAGCGTGGAATGACTTCACGCAAGGACTAAGGCAGGCAGAATTCCTCAGGATGGAAACAAGCTACAACAGCAGCTGCAATAGAGGTCGACAAAATTGCAAATGGCAGGAAACGAGTAAACGTCAACCAAGTAGCCAGAGTCCCTTCCAGTGACAGTGCTCAGGGGCATCAGATGGAACTAATGGGAACCAAGTTGAAAACAAAAGGGTGAGTCTCCAGGCAATAGGCAGCAGACAAGCAATTCAGTTTGCTTACAAGCACACCACCTTCAGCTCAGGAAGCACTGGAGTGGAAAACAGAACCTGGAAGATTTGCCTTGGGCATCTGTTTTCTCAGGCTGTTGGAAGAGGGCACTGGGCTAACTGGACTCAGTTCTTGTATTTTATTATGAGCCTATTTTTTCATATCTAAAGAGAAGTTAATAGGTGTATCCTAAAATGAGCAATTCTACTGTAACAGCATAAACATTCCAATGCGTAAGAGAACGCAGAAAATAAGCCATTACCTTACACAGCGGAAGGCAACAATGAAAAGGAAGCAAGAATTTCTTATTATCTCTGGTGGTACAGAAGTTTGAAACAGCCACTTTTCTTCTTTGAGGTGGTTTATAAATTTAAGAAATCACTCAATATTTCAGGCATCAGACTGAGTATATATCTTTTTACATATAAAATATCGTTTCCTTCATTGTTGAGCCGAATGCTCTTTTCATACCTATAATCAATAGTAGGCACTCATTTTACTACATCGATATCATACATTGTAGAATTTCAGCTAGAGGCAAGTTCCATAAATCCTGATAAACTCCTGCATTGTTCAAAAGTAAATCTGCAGGATGAATAAAGTATAAAGAGTTAGATACTCACTCACCTGGCTTTTTGATAACTGTTCTCCTGCCAGAGCTGATGATATTTTGAGTACTGATTGACACTACAGCAGTTTAAAACACGCCATAGGGTTTTGTTGAAAAAGCCCACCCGAAATACGTTGTGGTCAGTTATAAATAAAAACCTCATCTTCTCCTCATATTCACAGCCAACACCATACTGACTTGGAGCTTTCATACGTTCTACTACACCATGGCACTTTGGATGCGAAAACGTGGTCAGGAGGAGAATGAAGTCAGTGACAAATGTGACTCAAAGATGTGAAAATAAAAGCTCAGAATTCTGCTCTAGTTAATGGGGAGATCAAAAGAGGGAGTCATTTGTTGTGGTTTGTGTTGGCAGGCACTGATCAGTAGAATTTCCCAAATGTGTTTGCTTTGTTCAGAAAGAGGAAATCTATAGAAGTTTTTGTGGCACAGAAAATCCTCTATTGGCCACTTATGCAAAAAACCCTTTCACGGATCAGAGTATTTGGCCCATAATTTGCCAGTTCACTGAAAGTAACTAACATCTAATGGGAATTTGGTGACAACAGCAAATTTGAAATCTACCACCAACGCAGAGGCATCCACATTTTTGGTAAGAACACACAGTTTGAAGTCAGCGTGTTATTCTGCCTGCTCTTTGGATAACAGCTGTAAGTGGAACATAAAGCACTCTGAGGCCTACTACCATCAAAAATACTGGGAGAGACAGAAATTGGCTTTGGTGTTTAGTATTTCCTTATTTCCCTCTTATAATTCCAATATTTGCTGCTTTTGAACGGGATGTTCAAAACGATCAAGAATCTTCAAGACGACTGACATTAGAGAGGGATACTCCATATAAACCATGTCACATATATTACATAATACACACAAATATTTCTAATATATAAAAAATTCACATACAAATTCACTGGATGAAATTTTTCTCCCAATGTGAAATCAATGAGCATGTTCTCACTAAATCCCATAGAGCCAGGGTCTTACACTCCCTTTCCAGACAGTGGTGACCGAGAAATAAGCCAACAGGCAGAGAAAGAGGCTCAGAAGTTTCTGGCAGATGTTGTATATGGATTCACTAAATCACTGCACATCTACACTATGTAATGGAGTGAAATTGCCCTGCTGCGAGATGGTAGCCCAGCTGCGTTATTTCTAGGGCTTGAGTTAGTCACCTCCATACAGAACTACTGTGCTGAATGTGTAAATCAGTTCCCTCCAAGAGACACGGGGCTGGTTCTGCTGCATGCTTTCACGTAGCGTAGGCGTGTCTGAAGCAAACACATCCTTCTTTTTCTGCCTCTCCCCAAAAAAATGAAGCGCAAAATTCTCTGCATTAGTCACAGTGTCAGAGATTGTGATATTGTCATTCTTTTGTTTGCTGCAGCAGAAAAAGGGACCGTGGTTTGAATCACATGCAAAAATTTCTGAAACGTCTTTTGCAAAGTACGTAAAAAAGACAAAGTACGCTAACAGGGGAAAACTCGCCATCCTTTACATCCACAACTATGCACAAAGGAAAAATAAAATGCACAGTAACGTTCCCAAACAGTTTGATTTGAAGGATGCTCTTCTGAAAAATGAAATACACATTTCATACACAGCTGACTGCACAAATTGCTTTCTCTAAATATATATAACTTTCTATGGGGAATACTGAGGCAACCGAGGGTGACAAGAAGAAACAAAATCTCCCAACCAGCCCTTACAATGCTACACCTTGAAATTTCACACTCAATTCAAAAGACACACTAGATCTTAATGGTTAAAACTTCCAGCAAGCAAGATTTCTTTTCTTGTATTTTCCAAGGAAGGAATAGCGAAAGCTGCATGATGAGAGCAATGTCACCCGTAAATGTATAAAGGCAAATACGTAACAGATGTACTGGAAATTCAGCCCCGTTAACAAAAAATAAAATAAATCTTGATGGGAACAATGAATAATTCACAGGCCACATCATTACAGTGACCATAGACAGGTCTGCGCAGAAACTAGGCTTCACTGTAGAAATAATTTACAACTCAGAAAAAGTGAACACTGCACACCACAACTGCTGATTGCAAGCAATCTCATCAAGCCAAGTCAGCAGCTCTGCAGACATCAATGCACTCTAGGCACTGCCATGGCAATGACTTCAAATGGAGCTATAACCTGATCCCGGACGCGTAACTCTAGCAGAGTCAAGTCTTCACTACCTTTTGCGATGTTTACTTGAAGAGATAAATTATGATCTTGGCAGTCTATTGCCAGCCTACTGAAAGAGGAAAAATCCCCAAACAGTGCTACACAGCTAAATTGTTCTGAGTGTTAGACACAGTAAAATATATACATACAGGATATGTTAACATTTTACCTGAAGAACTCAGCCAATGATACAAACACCACCGGAACAAAAAGACTTGTTACTCCCAAGAAGAGCAGTAATTCTATCCCAAGGGATGCTCTAAATAACCAACTTCGCATTGCAATGCAGAGGATTACTTAACATTGGTAGTAAGTTCAATTAGCAGTAGGGATATGTGTTTCCTGTGGTGTTTTTAATCAATATTGCTTGTGAAATTTGGCTGAGAATGGATAACACTGTATCAGGAACTGTTCCTGTAAATTGCTTAATTTCAGACACAGGCTATCAGGAAAGATGCATACAGCAGCCTTGACTTCATTCTGCAGGTGTTACAAAAAAGCCTTTCATGAACCGAGGGTCTGCAGTTATTCGTGAATAACACACAGCCACTCTGCCCTCCCAAAAGGAGGTTCTTTCTCTGCACAGATCCTTCTTCATTGTCCCTAATTCTGCTTGATCATCTGCAGTTATGAACATCTCAGAGATGCAAGTCCATGTTCAGCAAGAATACAAGGAGAAGACTCTTTAACTTTGCTAAGCCTTCATGTACCAAAGTTGTAGCTGGAAAGCGCTATTTGCTAAATATTAATTTCCAAGCAGCTTAAAAATGAAATTAACGTCTTCTACATTTGGGTTTTCTGGAACATGCAGTGACAACTCATATTCTGAGTCCAGGCTGGAATTTCAAAGAGTTGCAATACTCATCAATCCCTTTCTCTGGTCCCCAATTACGGCTGAGATTTCTCATCTTTACCAAAAATTCAAACCCTGTACACTTGGTATGCACCAGTGTTTTGATAATGTGCTCAGCAAAGAAAAGCACACAAGGCTGCTTCAAAGTCAGCCAAAGTCCAGGCAAGACTCCAGTTCACCGGAACTAGTTTTGGATTAGAACTGTAATCCAAATATTTGCACTGATGCAAGAACTTACTGTAAATGGCAGCGTGCCACTGAAAACACCATACAAGTACCTGTTAGGTGCCATTCTTCAATAGGCTTATTCACAATGTTTGAAAGCAAAAAAACAGCATTAAAACCTGTTAGCTCACTCTTTGCATGGACGTAGCCTAGTGGCTGCCCATCACTGAAGGACAAAGCTCAATGTAGTCTCTTGCTCACCCAAATAATTATGCGTTAATTTACATTTGCCTCCTTTTTTCACTGGAATAGGCCGAAAGAAGTTTCATTTTTAAGCTTAGCTCAGGAAAATAAAAAAATGTGAATCCAAAGTAGTTCAACTAAAGCAATTCCTTTGATAACAAAACTGAGAATGTATTGCTTGTAGCATGTGGCCTCAATACTGAAAGAGGGTTCTTCAATGCAAGTTTCACCTACTGAGTGGGTATTTATTTTCCTTTAGATTAAAACATTTGCATGCGCAGAAAGAAACAAGATTTATATATGGCATAACTGAGCTAAGGATCCAGATGACCTAATATCTCGGAACCACTTTTAATTACACCAGACTATGCAGCATTTGTGAAAGCACCATACATTGAACAGCACCAGAAGTTTACAGAGACATTCAAACATTAATCTTTCTTTTGAAGAGAAATTGATTTTTGTACAGGCTTATAAACCAGTCAAGTTTAAATTAATTTCTGTTTGAGAGCAGAAAGTGGGACTTATTTGGGACTTACAGGCTGCATGCCAAGATTTTATACAGATATGAGTTTCATTCATTTAGACCGGAAGAAGCAACATAATAAAAATAAGCAGGTAGATGCATCTGTTCATTCAGATATTTCATGTGCTCAGTATCATCTATACAGCACTGAAAGATGGCTGCCATATGGCTACCCATTAGCTGGGATTCGTTCATCTCCAATACCAGTGATTCAAGCAGATACATATTGCTTCTTCCCTAGCATTTTTGGATGCTGGTTCACAGACTGTTTTTTTATTTAACTCTCTTTTTGCTTTGTGTCAGGGTGAGTGTTCCCAGAAGTGCTATTACATCTTCGTCATAGAGACCATCTGTGTGGCTTGGTTTTCCCTGGAGTTCTGCCTCCGATTCATTCAGGCAAGGAGCAAGTGTCAGTTCTTCAAAGGACCCCTAAATATCATTGACTTCTTGGCTATTTCACCCTATTACGTCTCCCTTATCTTCTCAGAGGATGACTCAAATGAGGAGGACGACAGGCCAAGCAGCAACACGTATTTGGAGAAGGTTGGTTTGGTGCTACGGGTTTTACGTGCCTTGAGGATCTTGTATGTAATGCGCCTTGCCCGACATTCCTTGGGCTTGCAGACTTTGGGCCTCACAGTTCGGAGATGCACACGGGAATTTGGCCTGCTTTTACTCTTCTTATGCGTGGCTGTCACACTGTTTTCTCCTTTGGTCTATCTCGCCGAGAACGAATCTGGGAAGGTGCTTGAATTTACAAGCATACCTGCTTCTTACTGGTGGGCTATCATTTCAATGACCACTGTGGGATACGGAGATATGGTACCACGGAGCGTCCCAGGCCAGATGGTGGCTCTGAGCAGCATCCTCAGTGGGATTCTCATCATGTCTTTTCCTGCAACATCAATATTCCACACTTTCTCCCATTCCTACTCAGAGTTGAGAAAGGAACATGAACGACTGCAGTCTCGGCTAAACAGAGCAAAAAATGCCAATCACTCTGGTGAAAGCGATACCTTCAATGAGACAGACAGCTTGATCCTGGAGGATCAAGCATCACCAATCAAATACATTTACACAGGGAACTAAGCCTGGTTGTAAAACGTTCCCAAGAACAGGAATAGAAATATACACATATGTATGTCAACATAATACACAAAGCAAAGCAACAACATAGGTTACGATGCTATTTTTCTCTGCCAGTATAGGTATAATAAGCAGTCAAGCCAACACAGCTAGCTCCAACACATCGTTATGGAGCTGGAGGTTTTGAGAATGTCAAAAGTCAGAGTTTATTCAATAATAAATATTCATTCTTCTCTATGACTAATAAGAATAAACTTTGTCTCTGCCAGTCATGTATCTTGCTGAATACCTAATATTGAATGAGTAACAAACAAAACAGCTTCTGTTGGCACAAATACACTTGTTATTTTATTTGCCTTTGAGTTTCCACTGTTCTTGCAATTAACATCTTGAGCCAAGCACTAGAATGGATTCTTTCAGGGCTACGCACCAGTGTTGTTTATACAATGCTCATCCACCAGGCATACAGAAGAAGCCTCGATACAAATCTGAATTCTGTATCTAAAGCCACTAATAAGCTCAAAATAAAAGCATTGTATGTGAAAGCTTTCAAAGTTTGCCTGTAGCCAGATGATCAATCTATAAATAACAAATTGCACTGTTATTGTATAAAATACATAGTGTTTGTAAAAGAATTTGCTTGAAATGCAGTTGCGTCCTGCAAACTGTAAACATTTCATACTAGACAGCAAAAGTTTTCAAACTTCTTTTTCATATACTTATTTAAAATAACAAATGAGGAATAAAAAACCCCAATCTTATCAACCATATTAAAAAGAATTGGTGTTATCTTTTTACTGACTGGTGATGACTTCCCTGGAAGAGAGATTAAAAAAATAGAGTTATTGAAAATGAGATGAGAGCTCAGAAGTATCCAAACATATAAATAGTAGAGAATGAAGCAAATGATTGCCAGAGAGGCAGTGGGAGTAATTTCCTAATGCAAATGGAAGACGTCCCTTTTGGGATATCAAAGTATAGCCAGAAGAAAGCTAATAGGACTACACGTAAGTCAACAACGCTGCTTCATGGGATAGTCTAGATGAGCTTTCACAATTTGACCTTTCAGATGCTGTGAACGCAGTTAGTGAAAACCGATACCAAGACATGAAGGTCGGGTCTGTGCAAACGCCTGTGTGTTTAGGACCTTCATCAGCGCACAGGTCCTGAGTTTGTAAGCAGCCCTGCTGATACCTGCAGAACTTTGACATGCTGAATTTCGGGCATGTATTTAAGTACTATGATTAATCAAGGCCTAAATTATTTTTTTAATCAGATTTGCAGCTTTCAGTATTCCATTTCTTAAATCCTACCAAGGTTCCCATGACTTTGTGATGGAGCAAAGCTCCGTGAATTGACTGTTTGCTTCCAGTTTTCAGCAGGCACCATTCTCGCAGCCCCGAGGGTGCTTCCAGGCATTGTGACCCGTCTGCCATGTGGACATACGAACACAGTCACTTGCAGAGTTACGCAACTTCATGCAGGCATTTGGGAGCTTTGGTTTTTAGATACTATCGTCACTGCACTGCATAGCTTAAGGACAGAAAAACGCAGTTGTTGGCACAATTTGGACCACGTAACTCAAATTAATCTCTTGGATTTATCTTGCTGTTGACTCTACGATTTAAACCAGTGAAACTGCAGTGGATTATAGATGGGATGTTCCAACACAATTGGAACAAGTCGACACCAGATGACAGGCATTTACATTTACCACACAAAGGGTGGAACTTCTGCTGGCTTTTGCATAGGTCCACCTGATTTGATTTTTTTTTTTGCAATTAGCATTTCTTATTTGCCAGCAATTCTCTACAGTAGGACTACTTAGACAGTAAACTAGACAAAATCCAACCCCAGTCTGGACCATGACCCAGACCTCTCCAGGGTCCTATGCATGTTGATGCCACCTGCATTTCTCTGGAGAGTCTGTATTTCTTTACAGTTATTCCAGTTTCTCAGGAAAAACTTAATACCCAGCACAGTCCACTTCTGTCCCTCTGGTCTGGCAGAGTCAAAGACAGTGCTTGCTCCATGCTGGCTGATCCTATTAGAAAACATATCCTAATGCAGATTAGCCACATCTTTGAAAAGGTGTTTCTCCCCACTGACACACTCTTTGGAAATAAAAACGGTGAGGTAGTGCTTTTTCTAATTAACAGTTTTCTTGCTAATTCAGGAGTAACAAGCAATAGGACAAGAGGAAACAGACTCAAGTTGTGCCAGGGAGGTTTAGATTGGATATTAGGAAACATTTCTTCACCAAAAGAATTGTCAAGCACTGGAAGAGGCTGTAAAGCACTGGTTGAGTCACCACCCCTGGAGGTATTTAAAAGACACGTAGACTTGGTGCTTAGGGACATGGTTTAGTGGTGGACTTGGCAGTGCTAAGTTAACAGTTGGACTTGACAATCTTAAAGGTCTTTTCCAATCTAAACGATTCCATAATTCTAACATGGTCCCACAGAAAATTAGCCCAGCCACATTGCTCTAAACATGTAGATAGCTGGAAAAATACCAGCTTTTACCACCCAAGTACTTATAGCAGCTTAGTGTCCAACAGGTTCTGTGATGTAGGTGGGGTTGTGGACACAACACGCCTCCAAATTCACAGCAATCCAAACCTTGACTCAGTCAAGCAGTTAAGCTTGTGAAAGTTCTTCCAAAATGCAATGTAAGAAAGTGCTGAAACATGGAGGTAAAACAAACAAACAAAAAAATCACCAGTGTTTAACAGTGAAGCAAGTGCTTGTACTTTCAGCAGAATCATGACTACAACATATTTTCTGTTTCTAACTTAAACTCTTCCTATACCTGGGTCTGGGCGACACCAGCTTTCATAGAAAATGTCCTTCATGATTCATTGTGTTACTAGGGAGGGGAAAAAAATATGTTGAGAGGAACATTTAGTTCCTGTGTAACTCAACTGAGTAACAAATTCAGAACAAGCAGTTACAATTAGCAGATAGTGTTGTTGCCAAGATCATATCATTTCATAACCAGACTTAATTAAAAGAGCAGTTTAGGTGCCTGGCATCCAGCTTCTCTTAGTTCAAAGCCTTTCCCTGAATCTAAATCCTAGAATCATCAGAGGAACAGCACCCGTTATCCAGGGGAAACCATGTTGTTCAGCCCTCACCAATGCATTACATCTCTTTTTAAGCTTCTAATTGCTACTCTGATATAGCAACAACTCTACTGTATAATGAAGGGACACACAAAACTCCCCACCATTTTGTTTGGGGAAGTTGATAGATATCCTGCTCTGCAAACCAGGCAGGGACACCAAAGTGACAGAATCGCACAAAAATGCAATGCAGGACCCCTCCGATTACTGGTTTGACTTGGAACCAAGACACAGCGAATGGGTTTTGATCACGGACTAAATGCAAATTTTCTATGATTTTGAAATAGTACTGAGGGGCTAAGACCTCTGCTTGACCTAACTCATTTCTTCAGGGATTCTGCAGATTGTTTCAAAGTCCCACTGTAGCCCTCGCACCTGCTGGCTATTCTCCGGCTGTTTCTCCTCGTTGACTTTCATCAGTTCCGCTGGTAGAGAAGCATTACATAAGATGGACCTATTACTATTTCAGTAATGAACTCTCATTAGCTTCATAGGTTTAGTATTTTATTATTTCAACCTACTGTCAGATCTCCTGAAATTTGCCTTTCACCTGCCTTTGGAAATCTGAAGTTTGCATCCAGTCACTAGCATTCATAATATAATTAAAGTTACCTGGTTTATTATTTAAGTCACATAAATTCATTGGAGGGACTAGTACATTATTTTAGGGGTAAATTCCAAAAGAATTCACTAAGTCTGCTGCATATCCTATATATAAATTATAGAAGAACTCCCTAAAACTTTTATTGGTCAATATTTTTATTTCAAACACACCCAACAAGTATTCTGCAGTTATTTTGAACAATTAAGTATATCTGCTGATATAAATTACACTCAGCATGCCCACTCTGATTTTATTTCTAATGAAAGATATTTCCCCCCCCCTTTTTTTTTTCCGAAAATTATTTTAATAGATCGCAGTAACCGATAAATAACGTTGAAAGCCTAGAAGATGAAGGAAATGAAAAGTACAGCACATTCCCTGAAGGAGTGTTAGAAAGTTTTTACTTCTACAAGTAATAAATTATTAGCCACATATTAAAGTTAAACCTGACAAAAGGCTGATATAACACTCAGGTTTCCTAAATGGAATCTGATTTCTGCATGGTAAAACGGTAGATATTCTAGGACATTTTACTGAAAGTATTAAATTCCTTCCTGTGAACTATTTTGCTTCTGTAGCAATGGCTTATCTGAGCTAAACAGGGCTTTCCCCACTTCCCTGAGTCCCAGCCATGGCACAATACCTGGCAAAGCCCTAAAAAATGGGAGAAGGTTGTGAATATATCAGGTACTCAATATGCACTGGATTCTCTGCTGGCCTCTGACATGGAGTATTAAACTGGATTTTCCCAGCAGACAAAGCACAGAGACTGAGCTGAATACTCCTCTCTCCTTACAGGATGTCACCATTCAGTTCAAGGTCTGCAGAACTCCCTGACTAGTTTGGGAAAATTTGCAATATTACGACAAAATCTAATGCTGTAGGTTACTCTAATTGTTTTGGGTTTTTTTTCTGGATGACTAAAATGATACTCACAAAGAAAAGATAATGAAGAGAAAGAACTAAGGTGCTTCCCTTCCGCCTGTGCTCCTGCCTTTGCCATTTTACTTCCGATAGAAGCTAGTTCTCTAAAACTTGTTTTCCCCAAAGCTTAGCGTTCCAGTAGTTCCCTTATGCCAGCATCTGATCACCATGAGGTCACAGGGGTGAAAAGAATCTGTCCCAAAACTAGTTCACTGTAAGAGGTGTCTCTATTCAGAATAGCACCAAGGAAAATAACTCATGTAAAAATTGCAGACTTGGATCATCAGCACCAAGTGCTTAAGGAGCACCTTAGCAGAATATTACAGTAGATTCAGTAAGAGGGATAAAAATCCAGCTCCAATTCCATTATTTCCATACTTGATTCCTGCCATAACTACACCAGCTGTAAAAATCATGCATATTTCTAAACGAGAAGGAGTGTAGTAGACCCTTTGGGTGTTTTTCTTCTGAAAGTTATAGCGCGTTATAGCACCACTAATAAGTCCTATAACTAAGTAATAAAACTTAATCATCCTGAAACAACACGTAAAATTTTAAATCTGAAATGAAAAGGTCTACTGCTTCATACCTGACAATTTTGTTTAAAAAAAAACTTTTAGGACTTAATGTATTCACACAGAACTCCATACATGCATATAATAAAGTCATAATATCTTCCCAAATTTCCCACTTGCTAGTTCTAGCATTCAGCCAAATATTAGTCAGTCAGACACTAACTACGAGTCAACAGGTTTTATCTTGGCTTCTTCAAAATAATTTCTTTTCATCAGCTTTCAAGAAAATGTGACTATTCTCAGTAAGAACAAATGGAGCGATACAGAGTTTTTCTTCTGCTTCAAGTTAAAGCAGATGAGGTACAATTCATATTGACCTTGAAAGGCAAAGAAGCCCTCACAATGCCTCTGTGATAATCCAATGATGTTTCACTTGATTTCAGACAAACAGCATGATCATTTGCCGATGTTCCACCATTTGTCTTTAACTCCCATCCAGGTCCACATTACCTCCCACACAGACAGGACACAGACCAAGTACATTCCTATTTTCACAGTTTCTTTTGGTTTTGCTTGACCACTTTGGAACCTCACATCAGGAATTGCTCATTCCCTATATAAAAAGCCATCTCGTTACAGAATTTTCTTACTAAGATTCATAACCTTAAAGGTACAGTGTGACAAATACTAAAGATAACTGGATTGCACACATGAACAGAAAATACTAATAAAACAAAGGAAGTGCTTTTATGTCCTTCAATCAACAGGTCTTGTACTGTCCTTGAAGTGTATTACACTGTCTTTTAAGAAAATACCCGTTAAAATTTTCTAACTAAAATTTCACTTGCAAATCTCTGTTCTCGAAATATCTTCACCAGAACAACAAAGCAGGTAACAATCATAAAACTTTATGCCTTGAGGATCTACTTCTCCACATTATGTAACTTTTCATTAGCCTGATGTTTTATTTTCACCTCGCTATCCTGAAGCTTTTCTAACTGCCTAGTTCCACACCAAATTAGTTAAAGCTGTTCTACCTCTGAAAGATTTTTATATGAGAACTTCACAAAAAACATTTCAGCTCAAAGACAAGAAACTCCGGGAAATTTCAAAGCTTCAGAGAGACAAAAAAGCTATGAGCTACTCATGATTAAAGAAAAAAAAAATATTACACAGTTCCGCAAAGATCCACGAATAGACTTATACAGCACAATTACTCTGTTTTTACAGGGTATTTTTAGGAAAGAGAGGGTGAAACCATATAGGTTTAAACCAGCTCTATCTGTAATTCCAACTCTGAGACATAGGTTCATTCCTTAATGGTGCTTGCGGGCAGTAGGATTTAGTACAGTTCTTTCCAGAGTTGATAAAGATAACTCTATCAGCTCATTAAGGTGTAAGTATGCATGCTTAAACAAATTAAACTAATTTCATACTGATATAAAGATACCAAAGGGAAATTGAAGGTCAAATAGACTTATGCCATAAGTGATTCAGAGCTTGTGAAGTGTTCTAACAGAATTTAAAACTGCATTTTGTCTACAGAATGTTGCATTTCCCAATAAAACTGTAACCAATGATCCATTCCTCAGAGTTATCACGCAAGTGGCATTAAAAAAAAATAATCACAGAAATACATTTCAAAAGCAAGAACATTGGAGGGAACACCACACAGAACAAAAGATAAATCAGTTTCACATTTTCTCCCAAAAGAGAAAAATATGTCAGCAGCACAAAATAATATGTTTGCTGGTCTTTAATCGTTGTTTGTTGAAATTACAGCAAATTAAAGGCCCATTTGTGCAGGTCACCAGATAATTCCTGCGAGCTGCTAAGTGCCTCCAGCTTTGCGGAAGTCTAGAGAATCTGAATCACCCAGTATACTGCAAACTCTAAGCAGTGCAACTAAATATTACGATAAAGTAGTTAAATTTTATACTTGACTCTACTTTATTTCATTGAAGTAACACAGATTCTCACTGGTTTTAGAAAAGACCTCTGCGTTTCACACTGCCTGCTTCTGTAGCTCAGCCTGGGATACCAAAAAAAAAAAACAAAACCAAACCAGAAATGAAAAGCAGCCTAGATGTGGTATAAATCAGTATCACTCTTAAAATCCATAGACTTAATCCAACTTACCACAGTTGAGAATAAGGCTGTAAGGACTTCTACATTGCTGCAGTATGTCCACTGTCATTCTCTTCCTTCATCCAGTGATTCTAAAATGGAAAAAAGTCTTCATCAGAAAGCTGAAGAGAAAGATCAACCTCCTTTTACCACCAACCCTGATCAACACTTCAGGCTTCACAAGTTTTGTTGGACTGTGATCCCCGCCACCTGTTGACAAGAACTGCAAACCCAGACACAAACACAAGCCTTTGTATTTCCATCCTTATCTACACTCCTACCACTGCATGCTGTAGTTTTACATACATGTTGATCTTCCTTAAAAACACTGACCACGCACTCTCTGAAACGGCTACAGCAAACGCTCCCAAACACCTTCATTTCCAAAAGGGAGGGAGTTTCATAAGACCTTCAAAGATTTCCAGCGTGGCTGATTCTGGGTGGGAAACTGGAAGAACAGGGAGGCGATTCTTGATTCATTCTGTTTCTAACAGAGAAGAGGGGCTACCAAAGGATCTCTAATAGCAGGGAACATCCCAACCTGTAAACCATTATTAGACAACCGTTGTGTTTCTGTGCATGGGAGAGAATATACTCCAATATAACTACAAGGAGGTGCTGAAGCTGCTCCTTAAGGGCATGATCGTTTGAGAGAAAAGCTGGCACAGTCATAGCTGCTTGCTTGCTCAACTCTGGCTGAAAAGCAGCACTGAGGACTGTCAATATTTTTGTGATTCTCTCATTTTATTCAGAGAGCAAGAACAACCAGCCAAAATGTCTTGGAGCACCCTAAACATAACAAGACAGCAATAGCACTCATTTTTCCTAACCGCTTTTCTGTTGAATAATCAAGCTTATATTCGTTTTGGAAGTTTTCCTCTTCCAAGATGTGGTGGGTAAGTCAAGTGGCTTCTAAGCTGAAGGCTCCGCTCAGAGTTTAACCCTGCCAAAATTTATGCATGGAAAATTCACATGACCAGGTCTCATGATATAGCAGGGAAGA
>VYZM01017852.1:0-19670 GCA_013398915.1 Dromas ardeola | reverse complement strand
TCTGAGCAACCTGATTGAGTTGAAGATGTCCCTGCTCATTGTGGGTGGTTGGCCTAGGTGACCTTTAATGGTCCCTTCCAACACAAACTATTCCATGATTCTATGATTCTAAAAAAACTTCTCAGGTACTGAGAACTGAAAGAAGCGGGAAAAGTAGTACAAAAATTGGTTGCTAGCAAATGCATTAAAAATTATTAATTTGGTCCAGAATTTGGACTAGATGGTCTTTAAATGTTCCTTCCAACCCAAACTATTGCATGTTTCTATGATATATTGCCTTCCCTGCTTTATGCTGTTTCCTAAATTCCGAAGGGAAAAATATCTTACAGAATGAGATACTAGCTGAATCTTTTTGTTTCTGTTCCTGTAATGATGGTCTAGATTGACAGGTGTTTGATAGATTCATAGGTCCTCTTAGTACATCCTCAAACTGAAGATGTGTCAGATAATTATTAGTAAATCTATCTGTGAAAAAGAAATATAAAGAACAACTTTCATTCCTTGAGTCATAGTACCATTCATATGAGATTATTTCTTATTTCTTGTAGACTTACAATTTTGAATTTCTATGCAGCATGTCTCTAGATTAATTTCAGGAACTCAACTTCACCTAAGTCCACAAGTGAAAAAAATCCTCCAGAGAACAAGAGGTATCTTAACAATTGGCCTTAATTAGATGCTCTCAGCTCTTAGCCACTGACAATCTGCTTTGCTTGTAAAAACATGAAATGTAAAGGAATTTTAAATTAAAAAAAGAAAAAACCTTAAAAAGTTATAAAATTGTGAATTAGAAATCTCAGTGGAAATGTCTTCTAAATAGATCCTAGAGATGACAAATGTCAGAAATTATGATTTTGAAGTCAATGAGTAAAACCAGACTTGGAACTTAATACTGCATAGTAATGACATGAAGTGGTCACATCATTCTTCGGACATCTCTACCGTGATTCTGAAAACAGAACAAACAAATTATAGTACATTGATGTAAAGCCAGTGAGGTTTGTTGTTTTCTTATTACATTTTTATCTGGTAAAACATGAAAAACTTTATAAAATATCAGAAACTCTCTTGTCTACAGAATTTTACAATAAGTGTCCATCTACCATCTTTAGTTATAATTCCAGAATGATCTCATGAGTCTTTTTAATATGAAATTGAACCAGAATATGATTTCCAGCAATGTACCTAATGGACACCAGCTCCTCGTAAGCATTCAGATAACTATACCAGATCAGAGGCAGTCTAAAGTAAAATCACTGAAATGAGGAAAATGAGGATTCCATATCTTCAGCAGGAATTTTCATTGTATAAATCCTCTCCTTTTCATCCAGATGACTTGCTAAAGTAGGGATAGACAAGGAGAGCTCAGGACGTGTAGCCAACTTTGTTGTAAGTCTCCTAGCTACCTCTTAGATATCTTTACAGAGACATCCACTAACAAAAGAAGAAATGAGTCTTCATCTTTCTGTTAGGGTCTTTGCTAATGGTATTACTTACAGAGATGGAAAAATAAGATTAAATGTTAAAGGTCAAATTACGATAAAATGATGCCTATTTAGTTAAATTCCAATGTATTTTCTAAAAATATCTTCTTCACGTTTCTGAAGTGTTGCTGAAAATCCATTTTTTTCTTTTTTGTTATGAGCGGTTGTTATTATGAAGGCATTCTTAGCACCAGTTATTGATCTTTATTTCTGTGAGCATTTTTTTTTTTTCTGTAGTCTTACCATAAACACTCAGAAACACTGAGAGGAGAGTCTGAGTCTTTGAAATCTGTTTAAACTTGTCTGCAGAGTTTATCTAGTTCTATAAGTGAATGTAACTTCATAAAGAAACCAGATATCTTTATTGTCTGAAGAGGAACAAAAAAGGACAAGATTTCAGGCTCACAAGTGTTTCTTTAGGTGAGAAATAGAAGTGACCAACCTCAGATTAAGTAAAAGTTTATGTACAAGAATGATTCTCAGGCATTTTACATTCCTGACTTCTTTAAATGAAGGAGAAGCCTTGTCTGTGAAATAGAAAGGTCTGTTTCACAGGTCTAAGTGATAAGTGATTAGCTTTTGTAAATGAAAAAAAGAAAGAAGTCTTTGGCAATCAGAAGTGTTTTGTATGTTTCAGCTCTGAAAAGAGTATGCAACAGGCATACTCAGTGTATTAGGCATCCCCTGGGCAATGAAGTGTGGAAAAAAGAAACAGGGAGACTTCTGCTCTCCTGATACCAACATTGTTATGCGACTAACTGGATTACATGAATGCAAGGGAAAAAGGGGTGGGGCTGCTAGTGAGAACAGGGAGAAATCTTTAAGTTCTTTGATGCATACCGTATACACCAACCTTAAATAAAATTCTATGATTGCATGGAGTGTGTAATGTGTAACAAAAGGAGTAGATAATATCTCTATGTTGGTATAATTAAAAGATTGGGATTTGGAAGATTCATCTACGATAAGGTTATTCTTTTATTGGCTGTAATATAGTTGCAGTACGATGAGTATATGTTGTACTGGACATTTCATTTTCATGCTGTTTTGAACTTCAGAATTTCTTAATTGCCTTATTCCCAAGAGGTTTGGGATGTTAGTTCTAATACAAGGGAATCTGAAAAACTTACTTTTGTGTTCAATCTGGTAAGTTCCTGAAAAAGTTTGCTACGATGGAGTCAGCAGAGATCTTCTGCACAGAAATTTGAACATTTATTTTAAAAGAGGGTTTTATCTAATTCAATTCCTAGTCTGTATAACATTTAAAATATATATAAAAATAAATATATTTAAAAGTCTAAATTTTATGTGTCACTTTTTAATACCAGTACAGCTGGTAGCTTTTCAGGTTAAAAAAAATATGGCTGGGCTAAACATTGGCATGAAACTTTTATATTATGTGTTTGAATGCTTCATTTGACCTTGAAGAGAACATTTACATAGACTGTTAGTCTCAATACCCACAGAAAGTGTACAGTTCTTTAAAATGTTTGAGAATTGGAGCCAGGGAGGGACAGAATGTTTGGGGTGGGTAATTTTTTTAAACAAAAAAGAAACAGTTCTGTAATTAGTTCTTCACATATTGAAGTTAAAAGCTCTGTGTCACTCTTAGATCATTAACATTCTGTCTGTGTTCAGTCTTGTAGACATGTCTATTCTCCTTATTTCATATTTTGTTTTCATGTCTTTTTAAAGTCTTTCAATTATGGTTGGACTTCATCACCCTTTAAGCTAAAGAATATTTTTCCTCATGAGTAATCCCACTTCATTCAAACGAAATATAGAGGAGCTGTAGACGATATAATGGTATTGGAGACCAGCTTATTGTTTCTATAATTTTTTTGCACTAAACTGCATTAACTAACAGAAAAGAAGTGGAAAAAATGTGCATGACTATGTGGAAAGACTTACTGACCCCTTCCCTAAGGGCTCAGCAAACTGAACTCTTCCATAAATTGCCTTCTGCTCCTATTACTTTCTGACTCTTGCTGTTGCTACCCACTACTGCAGTACTTCAAAACTGCAATTTTCAGACTAATGACCTTAAAAACTCGAGGAGTTTTCCATGGTATGTTATTTCCTCTGGGGTCCATATAAAAATAAAAAAAATGTTTTCATTTGGCAGATTTGAATCAAGGTCTTTAAAATAAAAATTTCTAATTTTCTTTGTGATTTATGAGTTATGATTTATGATTCATGCCTTCATTATTTTATTTTGCAATTACTCACAAGTAAAAATCACTTTACTTGACAAATTAGGATATTTTATAACATTTTAAATTTATTTAAAGCTGCTACCTTCAACAGCAGAGACCATACAGGAGATGCACTTTTTGTTGTTGTTTTCAATAGCAAAAATTTATGGTTTTTGACAGGTACATGGGAGTTTCTCTTCTGAGTTTCTTGTCATCATGAAACTGGAACAAAATTCTGGTTTATGTTATGTGCTGGTTTCCCCAGTGATTTTCTCTTAATTATGCATGCAGTTATTAGGCTCAAATTCTGCCACCCCTGTCCACCTGTGAAAGTATTTTTTCATCCTGCAAGTTGTAACCAGAAAAGAAAAAAGAGCAACAAAACTTCATTGAAATTATTTACAGTTAAGTGTTACACAACATGAGTGTAAGTGTCATAATCAGGCTCATAAAAATCATTTGCAATGTCACCAATTAAAAGAATACCTAAGAACATCTACAAAACAGGACCTCTATTTTTATATGTTGAGAAATAATCTTGATACAAGAAGTCCTTCTGACCAGACTTTAGGAAAAGTGTTCTTTACAACATGGAAAAATACAAAGATGTTAGAGGCCGGAAAAGAAAGACAGGGGAGAGAAGAGGGTAATTTGGTATTTTTCCAAAGCCATTGACCTTTCAACTACATTGCAAAACAGAAAGACAACAAGTACAATAAAAAAAAAAAAAAAAAAATCACTCACCAACCATAAGTATAAACCTATCCTCATTTCCTGTTTACAAAAACTTATTTTCTCTACCACTTTATGCTGCATTTTAGTTCATATATGCCTGTTTTCCTTCCAGTCCTCAAAGTTTTATGATCAACAATTCCAAGTGCCCTGCCAAAAAGGAGAGTGAAAACCTACCACTACCATCCAGAATGCCTGTTTTTATTTTTATTACATTTCATAGTAATGACTTATTATAAGTCATTACTAAAAACACTGCTGTTATTGCCATTGACTTGATTTGATTTATACATCTGCAGCTTCAAGTATCCCTTAACTAGGAACCTGAAGAACACTTATTATCAGTTCTCGTGCTGCAAAGATTCAGAGCTATGATGTGCAATCGATGTACTAGTCAAACCCCTCCTTAATGTATTTTTTTTTGCATTGTAACCACTGTTGTTTCAAAGCAGACTTCTAGATAAAATGCAATTTGTAATATAATGAAGAATTCAAAGGGTTGTTAATTTTCATGTCCAGCTTGTAATTCTCAGTACTGCTGTATTCATGTTACCCCAAGGAGCATACTTTATATTCTGCGGTATTAGGTTTGACTAGAATTACCTTAATCATTAGTGAGATGAAAGGCTAAAAATAACTCCCTCTATATTGATTACACTTTTCTCTTCTGATATCAAATTCTTTCAAATAGGTAAGACAAATCTTACCTAGCTTTGATATCTTTAAGGCAGATTACTATAACTATTTTAGCAACCATTCAGACATGGGCTTTCGGGTGTTTCATCTCTTTGATGTATTTCAGTTACCTAGTCCAAAATCATATAGGTGAGATACCTGTTTTTCTCACTAATGGCGGGGGAGCGGTAGGTTAGCTAGTTTATACGTAGATATCTATGTCATTACTGAGGCTTGGACTACTGTCATTAGCGTGATGTTCAAGTTTCTTCAGAATATCCTCAGAACAATCCTGCTGTAGATGGGGAGCACAGGATCTTGTATACTTTTCTAAAATCTATGTCTAATGTAGGACTCCAAATAAAGAGATTTATTTTGTGCTTGGTGGCTTGCCAGGTTCCCTAACCTATGCTTTCCCTGTTTCTCAGCCATGGCTGCAGCTCTGACTTCCAATGAAGGTAAGTTAACCATCTGCTGTCAGTGGGTCTAGAAAGAATCCAGTGTTTTTCAGTTCACAGATCTGTCCTCTTGACTACAGGTCCTTAGGTGTATATTTTTGCATAGTTCTTCCTTTTCTTTAGTCATTATTCAATTTCACAAACAAAATTTTATTTTCCAGAACGGCTCCAGAATACCACACAGAAAATGTTGCTCTGCACTGTGGTGAAGGTAATTTTTCTAAGCCATCTCTGAATAGGCCACAGAAGCCACTAAGTATTCTACGTAGCATCCTTCAGTTTCACTTAACACAAACTCACGGTACTTCTAATCTCTACTCCTAAATCTGCATTTACAAAAAATACTGAGTTAATGGAAAGAAAGAATTATTATGGTCCTGACTGCAGTTAATGGAGTCAATTAATATCTTGCCAGTAGGAGTAGAGGGTGCTCTAAACTTGTTCAACTATACTTGAACTACCCTGCTTACTTAAAAAACAGAACAACAAAAAAATCTAGTATTTCAGTGAAGCATGGCGCCAGTTCTCAAGTTGTTTGACTTTAATCATGCATCCTCAGTAAACATTGCTGTGTTGTGAGACTTTACAGATTGTTTTTAAATGCCTTGTGGAATGAAAAATATTCAGCCTTTGGGAAACCGGATATTGCACAGATTCTGCTGTGTCTTTTGTACTCAGATGTGGGGATGCCAAAGCAGCTCTTTAAGAGGTCCAGATATGAAAGGAGTTTTTTAATTCTCACACTGAGTGTTAGTAATAACCTCTGAGTTCTTGTACAATATCACAATACATACCACAAATGGAGAAATAACTCTTAAAAACAAGAGAAAAAATAATTGCTATTTGAAACTTCAATTTTATCATGGCCACCTATAAAATACAGAGCAACTTACTTTTGGAAAGTGGACAGAAATAGAAGGTACCTTTTAAGCACCAGGTTATTTGCAGTATCCATAGGAAGCAATTCTGATGTTAGGGTTGAATAATTACTGTAGATCCATAGCGTGGGTATTTTCCACACAGAATTGAGTCTGTATGGAAAATTGAGTCACTCTACTCAGTGATCGGAGTACTTCTGGGGAAAAAGTGAAAATATTTTTGAAGGACCCACCTTATTTATCTTTACATGCTGAAAATGTAAATGTCTACATCTGAGCCAGGCATGTTTTCCTTGTATAAAATGAAAGATCTGTTCTGCCCTATAATTTTTCAATGAGATTAATTTCTGACCCATTTTTGTGGCCAGGAAGGAATGCAGTAGCAGATATATATGAAATTCTGGTAACTGGCTTTACCTTAGAGAATATTTTGTTATTTATATCAGTATCTGTGAACACAGAAGCTTATTTTTGTATTCCACGTCTATTTTTGTAATGAGAGCAGCCTGCAAAATTTTAAGACTACACAAATACAATGAATTTAAGATGCTAAGAATTTAAAATGCAGGGAATATAAGATTTTAAGGAGCTTAAGATATAAATTATATAACAATCAATCAATTTTCATTTGTTACTCATTTTAGTATATTTTGCATTTATGTATTACTCATTTTATTACATTTAGCATTTATTGCTTCATTCCATATAAACATGTCAACACTCCAATAATGTGAACTCTCACATTATTAATCTATTTTGTTTATCAAGTCATTGGAATACTTCAAAATTCTTAAACTCAAGCTCACATCTTCCTTCTTTTACTTGTCAGTTGCAATCTAAATATCTGAATTATAAGGTGCAACATTTGAAGGCACAAATAGTTTACACATTAAAGGTTAAAGGACTTTCAGTTTTCTCTATTTTACTTCTGTTTATTAGACTGATGCTTGTTCTGGCAGCTAAAGTCTTTACACTAATTTCAGTGGAGCATGTCACTAAAAGCTCATCGATTTTTACATGCCCTAATCATCAGTGCACTTTCTGTCACAATCCAGAATGAATTATGAAATAAAATTCCTTTGTTTATGCTAAATCTGTTTTACTTTATATACGTACATGTATATAAAGAAGTTAAATGAATACATAGAACTTATTAAAGAGGTTTTCTTTAAAAAAGAGAGAGGATTTTAAAATAGTAATAAAGAGACCTGAGCAGTAAAATTCCAGGTTAATTTGTATTTAAGGAATTCAGATCAAAGCAAGTCACTTGAGAGAACAAATATGCTATTATTTAATCATAGTTATTTTTATGTTGTTAATTTACATGTATTAACACAACTAAAAGTTGCTTAATTCTGAAAGTAACTGATGCAATATATAATTGAACACTGTCCTTGGGGCAAAATAGAGAGTAACACTCCTACCACCATGAAAGCTCTGATATTAATGGGATTTAAGTGATTCCACAGGTCTTGTGTTGAGGGGAAAGAAACAGAGAGCTGATGGGAGAAATTATTATAACCAAATAGACCTAATTCCTCATTTTCCTCAAAGATACTTAAAAGAGATTTCTATGAAAATATTAATGGATTAAATACAAATTAGATCCCAAGATTTTGCTGAATATTCTGAATGTATTCTTACTAAATATATCAAATTGCAATGGACCATTTGATTATAAACATTAAAATATTGTAGAATTAAGACTGGTTAATTCTTAATCCTACTGCGGTGTGGAAGCATACCACTGATTGTGTTGAAAAGGTTGTGCATATTTACCATATTTATTATCAATAATTATTTAACCCTCTTTATTTCAAAGTATTTCAGGCATGTCAATCTATCCATGCTGGTATAAAACACATGAAGAAATAGTACCACATTTTGAGAAAAACTTGTTAGAGAGAGAGTGAACAGATTCTTATTCAGTGAAGCCTTTGATATTTGATAAAACTCTATGGACTTCATTGGTACATAAGCACAGACTGCAATTAAGCTCTTAATTTTGTTACTGAAATTGGATTCACAACTCATACCTGATAAAGAAAGGGTAACATCAGTGTAAGTGAGCATATTACAAAAACATTTAGATTAGACAATGATTATGCCTTTGGAGGGAGCAGCTATAGGGTCAGCAACCACTGAACAAAACTGGTGTTAGGACTTCAAGAAAACTGTTCACTATGGTAAGATTGTTTAAATTATGCCTGAATTATACATCTGAGACATGTTAACCTTGAATATTCTCTGTGACAGTATGAATCCTACATTCTTCCTCAGCATACTTCATGAAAAACTTAATTTTAGATGAGCTTTTCCTTTAATATAAAATAAATACTTCCTACTGCTTCCTCTAAACATTATTGTTTTTTTCTTTTGTTCTTGCTAACAAAAGTAAATTACGTATTGCCATCTTCCTAGTTCTCCTTTATGGATTTTTGGCAAGATTGCGTGTCTTCTTTCCTCAGAATTAGCAGGGCAATTGCTCATAACCATTATTCTTAGGATGTAGCTTTCTTCAAGCCTTTTTGTAACTTTGCTTATTCTATTTTCTTAACTCCCTGCAGGTTTTCTTTCTTTGTTTCTTTTCTTTTCCTTTTCTTTCAGATATATGTCACTGTACTTTCCCCCGTTCTTTTATTCCTTACTGCAACATCTTACCATTTCATTTCCCATGTAATATACATCTCTGATTTTCCTTTCATTCCCTTGTAAATTAGAACAGAATGACCTTGTGTCATGACTAGCTATAGCAGTGCCCAAATCAAGTGCAGTAAAGACTCAAAGCAGTTACCACACTTTCCCTACTGTCTCATCTTCTTCTTGACCAATCCTCTTTCCCAACTCTCTCTCTTCCCTGCTGCAGTCTTTCCTTATCCACCCACTTGCGGACATTGTGATCCTTTAACTATCTGTCTGTGAAGTACATATTACAAACCCTTGGGCAGGCTAAGAAGTACTTCTGCTTCTCATGTCAAATAATTTACTTGGCCAGTAATTTAGGCTCTTTGGGCATTTACTGCATGAGGTTTTTTAGATAGTATTTCACTCTGAGTGAGCTTGTCTACCTGGAGATGCACATGGAGGTAACTTATGACATTGAAGGTACAATTCGAAGTATTGAAACAAAGCTAAATACGAAAGTGGCTACACTCATTTCAAAGTGAATGAAATGGAACCATTCTTAATGCTATTTTAATTCTAAATAAGCATCCATATAAAGATCCAGGTTAATTAATCCATTTCAAGAGATAAACTGTACTAATTTTCCCTTTGTAGTTAATCTCTCTTTACAAAGGTGGCAGTATAATGCTCGGAATCCGTAGAGTAATTTTATTTCTCTGGTCTTTAATTTGCTTGTAATTCGTGGAGGAAAGAATAATAAAGAAGCAGATGGCTACAGATTAATTAAGTGCTATGCCTACTTTAATAATGTCAGTCACTTACTGGGTTTTTTATGCTCTTTCTTGTATTTTTCCCTTCAAAAGCTTTGTTCATTTGACTCTCTGTTGAGGACTTCTAAATGTTTCTGAGGTACTCTCAGAACTCAGCATGAGCAGCTCTAGCACTTTATTTGAAACACAGAAGGAAATCTCCTTACAAACAGATGGAAAAAACTAAGGATATTCAATGTACTATAAAAGCTAAGCTAAAGAAGCATGTGGCTTAAACTAGTGGTGCTGATAAAAAGCTAGGTTTCAGACTTCTAATGCGATCTGAATTCCTTCTACCTTATTGATTTATTACAGTAGAGACAATAACAGACATATTTTGGCAGGGTATTACTTAGGTTTTCAGGATAATATTCAGCCCCCTGAACACTTATTTTACTCACAGGTTTCGTATCACTCAAGTTAGCTACACAAAGCTTAGTCAAAAGAGGAAGATAAGAATTTCCACTTATATACTTCTAAGTTTAATAGATCACCTTGTAACAATTCCCAGTTTTTTTCATTGAATACAGAAGAGGACTAAAATAGAACACAATGAAAAGCCTTCATGAATCACTGAAAGCTATGATTTTTAAGAGAAATGATGGACTTGTTTATTCTAGAGACAAATCTCTCTCCTGGACTTTGTCTGACCTTTGAAAAGAGTGATATCTGCACACATTCTAAACCTAAAAAGAAAACAAGTAAGAGTCACACTCCTTTAGAATAATAAAATTTCATCCAGAAATTCAAGGCAAAATTATTTGTGAAAGAGGCATGAAAAACAGATGGAAACAAACCTGAAAAAAAATCATCTATTTTCGCTTTTTGGGAAGTGATCATGTAGTGATCTGCTCCCAGAACCATGCCTGAGCTTTATTTGGGAAGGAGCTGCAGTGGAACAAAAAAGAGTCCAGGAGAAACAAGAGATCAGGAATTCATCATGTTTGTTTTTTTTCTGCGACCTTTTATTTAGCAAGATAAACAAAGCTTTATATAGTAATTCGATATAAATTTAGATATATATAGATAATAAAATAAAGATATTATACTGAAAAATACATTTCTAAGAAAACAAAGAAGTAGCAATGTAGAACTCCTTCAGAGCCTCCTAGAGATATTTTACCACTTGGAGAAAATGATCTCATGATACACTTACTGAGAACTTAAACAAAATTCCATGAATTTTTCAGCTAACTTTGTCAACAGCCTCTTGAAAGAGTAATTTTCTGAATGGGTTAAGGTAAAAAAGAAAAAAAAAATCCTTTGTGGGGGAAGGCATATGAAAGCTAAGATTCAAAGACAACTTGAGGAATTCATGAGGCAGCATAATTCTTGCCAGGAAAGTTAATGTTTTGTGCCTCAAAAGTTTAAACTGCAGTTAGGAAAAAAGAAAAAAAAAAAAGAGAAGAACTGAGAATAAACAAACCTTTTGCGGTGAACTATCACAGAATGATATTTTTTCATTCAATTATGTTCTAAGGAAAATTTCTTAGTTACAAATTCTGGTAAAACTGGAGAATATGTTACAGTCTAACATACATCTGTGCTAGTTTGGTAGAGATTAAAAGACCTACTAACTTCTGCCAAAGAAAGATACTAGATTTCTGGTCTGTAGCAGCTGTGACTTAAATTTTGCTAGACCAGAAATAACTTGTTAAGGACAAGACGAAAATTCCCAGTATGTACATTTTTGTCATCTCTCATCTCGAGTCTAATACAGAAATAATATTATTAAATGTTTGTAATGCTTTTTGAAACATTTCAAAGCCTGTGCAAATGAAAAGTATTAATCTATGAAACACCCCAGAGGGAAGAAAGGGTGGATTAATTTTGTGTTGTTCAATTCACTTGTTTATACGGTTCAATGCAATGATATTGAAAAAGTGACACAATATGCATTTAGAATAAGAAAAAAAAAAGTTAAATTTCAAACACTGTCCAAGTGTTTAATATAAATAACTTTATAGGAATTAGAATTGTATCTTTGTACTCTTTACATCTAGCTGTGCTTTACACATCTAGAGACTGCTATGTTTGGAGAATCTTCTTCCAGCAATATTCATTCCTTCTCTTTTATATCTTAGTTCCTGTCTAATCAGGGCAAAACAGATGTTTTGCAAAATTGTAAAGATGTCTTTGCCACTGCCTAGAAACTTGAATAAGAAGACAATGAATTATGGCAGCGTCTCACAGGTATTTATACACTGAGAACTCTGAAATCCACCTAATTATGATAGGGCTAGATTAGATCTTGGATCAGCTTCAAAGCTTTTGTGATGAAAGTATGTTCCCTTTATTATACAGTAATAATAAAAAGAACTATAGTTTTTCTTTTTCTGTCATCAATATTATTGTCCAGCTGAATGGTATTGAATTGGCTGAAAGTCTCCACTGAGAAAGATTGTTTCTCTATACTATCATCAAACAATGAATAAATGAACTCAATATACCAGAATAGAATGTGGTGAAAGATTCTGATACTGATGTAATTCTTTGTTGTGGTGTTAATAAATCCAAACCAGAAGTTTTTACAAGACACTAATATGAGATATCCCCCCAAGAACTTCACATGAATGGTAAATTCCTAGGTACTTCTGGACATTCTGGAACAAATTAATAATTTTTAATGCATTTGCTAGCAACCAAATTTTGTACTACTTTTCCCTCTTCTTTCAGTTCTCAGTACATGAGAAGTTTTTTTTAGAATCATAGAAGCATGGAATAGTTTGTGTTGGAAGGCGTCCTGGTTCCATCTGGGATAGGGTTAATTCTCCCCAGGCTCCGGCAGGGACACAGGTATTCCATCCCATGGGAGCCATGCCCACCCTGAGCTGCCAGGGGAGGGGGTAGGAAGTCACCACTTGGAGTGGGCTGGGGCGTCCCAGGTCCCGTCGGTGAGCGGCGGGGAGCAGCGGTTCCGTAATCGTGTTCGTATATCCCTCTGTCCGTGTTATTGTTGTTGTTTTCTTGTGACCTTTGCTGTTCTGTTAAATTGCCTTTGTCTCAACCCACGAGTTTTGCCTTTTTCTTCCAATTCTTTCCCGTACTGGGAAAGCCCGAGCGAGCGGCACGTGGTTCTTTGTTGCCGTCTGAGGCCAAACCACGACAGAAGGGAGCATTAAAGGTCACCTAGGCCAACCCCCCGCAATCAGCAGGGACATCTTCAACTCAATCAGGTTGCTCAGACCCCCATCCAACCTGACCTTGAATGTCTCCAGGCATGAGGCATCTACCACCTCTCTGGGCAACCTGTTCCAAGGTTTCACCACCCTCATTATCAAAAACGTCTTCCTTATATCTAGTCTGAATCTACTCTCTTTTAGTTTAAAACCTTTACCACTTGTCCTCTCTCAACAGGCCCTGCTAAAAAGTTTGTCCCCATCTTTCTTAAAAGCCCCCTTTAGGTACTGGAAGGCTGCAATAACGTCTCCTGGGAGCCTTCTCTTCTCCAGGCTGAACAACCCCAACTCTCTCAGCCTTTCCTCATAGGAGAGGTGTTCCATCCCTCTGATCATTTTTGTGCTTCCCCTCTGGACCTGCTCCAACAAGTCTGTGTCCTTCTTATGTTGGGGGCTCCAAAGCTGGACACAGTACTCCAGGTGAGGTCTCATGAGAGCAGAGTAGAGGGGTAGAATCACCTCCCTTGACCTGCTGGACACGCTTCTTTTGATGCAGCCCAGGATGTGTTGGCTTTCTGGGCTGAGAGTGCACATTTTCAGCTCATGTCCAGCTTTTCATCCACCAGTATCTCCTAGTCCTTCTCCTCAGGGCTGCTCTCAATCCCTTCATCCTCCAGCATCTAGTGATACCAGGGGTTGTCCTGACCCAGGCGCAGGACCTTGAACTTGGCCTTGTTGAACCTCATGAGGTTCACATAGGACCACTTCTTGAGATTGTCCAGGTACCTCTGGATGGCATCCCATCCCTTGGATTTGTCAGCTGCACCACTCAGCTGGGTGTTGTCTGCAAACTTTCTGAGGGTGTACTCGATCCCACTGTCTATGTCATCAATGACAGTACTGGTCAGTACTGGTCCCATTACAGACCCCTGAGGGACAGCACTTGTCACCGACCTCCATCTGGACATTGAGCTGTTGACCACTACCCTCTGGATGTGACCACCCAACCAATTTCTCATCCACCAAACTGTCCACTCCTCTGCAACAGGAGCACACACCCCCCCCCGTTTCCCCCTACAGGGGCTAGGGTCGTAATATAGTGCCTGCCAGCACTGTTGCGCCCTTACTTTCGCTCCAGTGGCAGTGCACTGTGACTACTTCACCCTCATTGGGTATAAACCAGCTCTTTCTTGTCCTTATTTTTGTGCTACTGGCAGTGCACCATGGCTGCTGCACGTATGCACCCTGGCCAAGTGCAGACCAGCAAGCACTCTTTCCCCTCACTGGCAGTAAAAGGGAGGTGGGATCCTTAATCAACAGCCAGGATCCCCAGCCAATGGGGCGCCTCGGCCCAGGTGAGCCTTGGGACCACGACCAATAGATGACCACAGTTCAGATCTGACAAGGCTATAAAATGGGACCCCTGCCAGAAGCCCCCTCCCATGGGGAGTCCTGTGCCACTCTTGGGTGAAGGTGTCCTAGTTTGGGGTGATGCAGAGCCAACTTCCTGTTCAGTGAGGGAGGCTCTTGCTTATACTTGTTGCTGTGGCAACCAGGGTCAGCTGACTTGGTTGTTTACCCTGTGGAGAGGTTGCACCTGTGGGGAGGCGTGGACAGGTCAGGTGACCCAAACTGACCAATAGGATAGTCCATCCCATCTGCCATGTTCAGTATAAAAACTGTGGGATCAAAGGATTGAGCTCTTCTTCAGTGGCTTGTTTTTTTCGGTGGCTTTCTCTTTTTTTGATGACTGACATCTGAGGAGGACCCTGTCAGCTTGTCTGCCTTCGATCCTGACCTGTGGGTTGCTGAATCAAGATCTGGAATCCAGTTCCCAACTGCTGCTGAGTCCAGTCTGGAACTTTCCCAATGCCTGCTGGTGACATCTCACTGGGAGCTTAATATGGTTTTGTATATGCTGTATATATGGTATCTATTTCATTATTTCCTTTTTTATTTTGTTATTAATATTTCATTAAACTAGTTTAGTTTTTTCTAAACTCATAAATCTCTATTTCTTTTCTTCCTCTCCTTTGAGCAAGAGGTGGGGAGAGCATCTGCCATCTCCTCGTTGGCCAACCTGGCCCAAACTATGGCAGGAGGTTAAAAGAAGGTCTAATACCTCAATTGATAAAAAGTGTTAATGTTTAGGAAATGGGTGTGTATTCAATATCGCCATGGAAGCTTAGACTCATCCCTCACATACAGACTCTTTCATGCAGTTACTTAAGTTTAAATGCCTAAATCTGAACCAGGGTTCCACCCGTGATTTCTGTTCACGTTTAGGTAAAATCACTTTATTCCTATGTAATTTCTTCTTATTAATAAAATCACATTTCTGGAAGGGAACTTTATGTAGTTTGCTGGCAGTAAATCCAGTTTCTGACCACCACTAGCTTTCAAATGCAGTATGAAAGAGAACAGTAATCCTTGGTTATTTGCTCTATCCCATTGAATATTATGTATTTTTCATGCTATGCTTTTACCACCTCTTCCTTCTTTTCTGAGGGAAATGAATTTCGTTCCTTCTAGCATTTTGTATATGAAAATCTTCTCTATTCCTATTAGCAATTTTTTTAATTGGTTCTCTGTCATATTTTTTAACCATTTTGTAGGTTGTTTCACATAGCTTTCCAGGTCTGAACGTTATTTTGGCTTTGGATTTTTCCTTTTCTTTTTTCCCATCTCAACTTCAAGTCCTTCTTCAGTCTTCTGCCAACAGATAAACATTGAACACAGTCTTCAATGAGTTATCAGCGGTGTCTCTTCCTAAGTTGATACAGTAGAAATAGAACACATTCGGATACATGAGTGTCGAAGTTTTTCCTTCATGATTGTAGTTTAAATACATTTTACTGGAGGAAATGCCAGAACTGCAGAAAGTTTCTCCAATCATTTGTGGATAATATATTTGTGTGCAAAATATTGTCATGGTTTCAGCTGGGATGGAGTTAAATTTCTTGCTATCAGCTGGTGTAGTGCTATGCTTTGGATTTTGGATGAGAAATTGTGTTGATAGTACACTGGTGGTTTTGGTTGTTGCTAAGCATTCAAGTCCTTTTCTGCTCCTCATACTGCCTGTCAGTGGGTAGGCTGGGGGTGCACAAGAAGTTGGGAGGCAACACAGCCAGGACAACTGACGCCTGACTGACCAATGTGTCATGCTCAGTATATAAAGCTGGGGGAAGAAGAACGAAGGGGGAAATGTTTGGAGTTATGGTGTTTCTTTTCCCAAGTAACTGTTATGCATGATAGAGCCCTACTTTCCTGGAGATGGCTGAACATCTGCCTGCCGATGGGAAGCAGTGAATGAATTCCTTGTTTTGCTTTGCTTGTGTGCGCAGCTTTTGCTCTACCTAATGAACTGTCTTAATCTCAACCCACAAGTTTTTTCTCACTTTTACTCTTCTCATTCTCTTCCCCATCCCAACTGGGAAGTGAGCAAGCAGCTGTGTAGTCCTAGTTGCCAGCTGGGGTTGAGTCACGACAAATATATACATATTGTTTATGAGGGATGCAATTAATTTTCAAACAAATACAGTTGGAAACAAAAGTTAGTATTATTTCAGGGAAAATACAGCTTCTCCTGTAGTGCTTTGAGTTTAAACTTGATTCCTAGTCTATCTTTACTCCCTTGAAACATAAGCAGTATATCACTGGTGAATTGTGGAACAAGTACTGTGCACTGTGGTGTATGTTAGTATTAGATAGTTAAAGCAGGCTATCTAACAGCATGCCCTAGTATATTTCTAAATACTAAAATACTAAAATTATTATTCTTTCCTTTTAATCAACAAACATAATCGTGTGAAAGCTACAACAGCATCAGGAATAGCAAAATGCTGGAAGAGGGAGAAATAGTTACAGAAGATAAAAAATCCTGCATAGAATTTTTAAAGTATCCTTTTTGTATGGCTGATACATAACTTACAAGGAAAGGAACAGTTCGGGGAAAGCAAAGCTTAGACTTGGCAAGTGGAACTGCCATCAATAACTAGACTGTTAAGTCACTTAATGAAATTGTCGGCTGATTTTCCAGGCATCTGAGGAGCCTGTATAGTAAAATAGATGAAGAGGAAAAAAGAGCAGAGATTTGTGATAATGAATAAAAGTTTAGATTAAGAGCCTATTTTTGAAAAGTCTGGGACAAAAGAGTTCTGGAAAGCTGGGGCACAGGAAAGAATCAATCATGTATAGAGATGAGAAAGGAGGAGTTCCTACAGTTCAAGCAACAAAAACAAAGCTCATATGAAAAATCAAACTGGCGGAGAAATAACCGGTATTGGTAGGATGTGGAGAGATAACTAGAGAGGAGATGAGCATAAAAAGAGATTCATTTTTGTTTGGAAGAAGATTGTGCAAATTGGAATGAGGAAGAGAGAAAAAAGTAAGAGACAGCAGCAGAGGAGATTGGAGCTGGATTTGCAGGAAAACTTGGAAAACTAGGAAAGCTGAATAGTCAGGACTGGATCTGAGATAAGAAATTACCTTCATCTAATATAGTTTCAGCTATCTGTAATGAAGACATCAATAGTTGAGCTACATGCACTACATTTCCCTTACAAAAGAAAAGAAATTTCTTCCATCTAAGGGATTCTAGATGCCTGCATTAGAATTGGGCAGTTAACTGTTACAGTCAAGACTGACAAAAGTATCAACTGAAGAAGTCAGGATGGGAAAGAATAACACGACAAAACAAAAAACCCCTGAAGCTAACTGCAGGGCTTTTTCTTAAACAGAAAGAACCTAGGTCTAGGGAAAACACTGCCTATTAAATTGTTGAAGGAAATCTAGAATTCAGAGTACTGTTTCCCATCTCCTACCAGATTTAAATCTTTGTCACTCCATAGTAATGGTGAAATCAGTAGAGCACACAGGAGAATTGTACAGAAAGAGGGGCAAGAATTAATTTGGGTTTTTTTAGTCTTAGGCAGTTTATATTCATTCACACACACAAGCGAAACACTCCAGTGCAATAACCTTATTATTGTAAATTCAAGAATTCCATAGTTCAGAAATGTGCAAGGGAAGATTTCCTGTGTAATCATAATAAATTAATTCCCTTAATTACAAACTAGCTGAGAATATTTATATTGCTGAAATTTATTGAAAATAGTAGTTGTCTTGCCTTTTTTAAAAATATATATGTCTATATCTGTATAATGTGGTTTCAGTCATCTGGAAACTATGAATTTGAAAAAGATTAAAAGAGAATGTGGTCTCTTATGGTTTGGGGTTTTTGTTGGGGGGGAGTGTTTTCATTTTGGTTTGTTGTTGTTTTTTTTTCTCTCCTTTGGAAGAAACAACCAAAACCTAATTCAGGTAGAATTCAGAAGACTTCCAGAGCATAAGTAGTGACATGAAGCAGTGGTGAACTAACAGTGATTGTGACAGTATGCTTTTTACACAGTAGCTTAATGGATAAATTTAACACCCAAGTTGTGGAAAAGTGAGGTAAAACCCACACATATACACACACAAACACATAAATTTATAAATGTGCTTTGTAAGCTGAAAACTGTTTAAATAATTTCTGAATTTATAGAGCTACTTGATTTGGCAAACTCACTTCAAACATTTACTCAAATATTGTAAATATTTATTATGGGGAGATATGTTACTGTACAGTATAAACAATTTTGTAGCTGAAAAAATGGCTCGATGTAAATTAAAAATCTGACTTTGTATAAGGGAACCATATTTCATTAATAACTTGCCCTTTATTTGTAAAGTAAGTGACATGAAATTATCCTGTAGTACTGTTACATGTTTCTGAGCTATGAGAAACAGTGGAACAATGTGTGGTTTGCAAAAGCAGAGGAGAATATGGATTCCAATTTTAAAAGTGACAAAAGGAGCAAGACAGAATTAGAAATTTTCCTACTGGAGAAGATTATAGGCAGACATTTTTATTCCTTTGTATTTGAAATTCCAAATAGATATTGAGAGTTAAACTTTGGTGATGAGGTGATCAAACATATGTTTTATGTTGTTTTACATTAAACAACATGAATTACAGTTTTGTAAAATGTAAAGTGGAGAAAGCTTCATTTCAGGTGGTATGTGTTCACTGGGAATCTTGGATTTTTATTGAAGTGATTGACCTATGTTGAAGTCTGTAGCAGTATGTTTCAGGGGTATGTTCTGTGTAGTTTTTATAGTTCTACTAAACGTAGGTTGTGTTATGTGTCCCCATGCTGCAAAGGAGAGACAGCCTTAAAAAACAAAGCAGATGAATTATCAGCTTAATTAGCAAGTATGTCAATGCATCACTTTCAGTGGAACTCACCAAAGAACTACTAATATGGATTCAATACCTTCCTCTGCTGTTTTTCCTTACTTGTAAAGTTATTTCACTTCACCAGCTAAAATCCAACAGTGCATGCGGAAACA
The DNA here is from genome assembly GCA_013398915.1 of Dromas ardeola. Taxonomy (NCBI): domain Eukaryota; kingdom Metazoa; phylum Chordata; class Aves; order Charadriiformes; family Dromadidae; genus Dromas; species Dromas ardeola. The sequence continues at coordinate 302 of VYZM01017852.1, read as the reverse complement.
GACTAGAAAAAAAAAAACTAGTATTTTATTTTTACTTTGAAGTTCTTGAAAAAAAGCATAACACTGTCACAGTCCCAGATAACAGCTCTTTCATATTGCAGATTTAAATGCTAAAAATATATTAACTAATGTGTTTTTTAAGCTTGGTTTATTGATTGTTGTTATGTTTGTTTTTTTTTAAATCACCAGTAAAACAATAGCATACTGGGTTGGAAAATGGTGAGTGCATTTCTTAAATTCATACTGTGAAAGGAATTTTATGCTACATTGTTTGCAATGTTTCAAGTAGAATCATAGAATCA
>VYZM01017851.1:161770-204635 GCA_013398915.1 Dromas ardeola | reverse complement strand
CTGAAGTGCCATTTGCTCTACTCTGCTCTTTGTGCATCTTCACTTACAAATGTGTTGAATCATAAACCAGAAGTTTTGTAGCTTCTTTTTTATAAGTGTTGTAATCTGGGGCTTAACAATTAGGCTGAGGTTTTTGCACAGTTACTGCAGTTAGTATCTGCATGCCATGCCTCTAATGAAGAAACACTTCAGTTTATAATTTGGATTTTTTGAATACTTCATGAATACTTGGACATTAAATGTGCTGACGTTGCTTATAGCAATAGGACAGAAAAATGTCAAATATCTTGGTATATGTGTTTGTCTGAAATCTCATAGACTTGCTTTGTCCAGGTTTAATAAATCACTTGATCTTAACGTACACTTTTCTCTACAGCTTTGAAAGATGCGATTAGTCTGTCACATCTAAAGTCCTGGTAGCAATCCAAAAATATCCATGCAGCCAGCTGTTTGCAGCTCTTGAAGCAATATATTTTTTTGACAACAGTGAGATTTGTAGCCTGTACCCACAGTGACAGCAGTGTGTGTGTTTATACGTAAAATCAAAAAGTACATCTATGTATGTATCTGTGTATGTATGTATTAAAAAAAATAAAAATAGAAAAAAGCATACATGGGTGCAGGTATTGAGACACAGGCTTCAGAGCAAATCTGTCTTTCGTTTCAGACAGCAGATAAATTCACAAAAGGGTTGTCTTTAGCTTTTGTGCTTATATTTTCAGTAACGTCTGCCTGACCCAACAAGTGATGTGATGTGTGGAAGCAGGAAGGAGGGCTGCAGAGCTCCTTCCCTGTCCATAGGTTTAAGAAATCATTGCTAGCCATGTGGAGTAATTGCCATGCCTTGCTCCCTTCTAAGAATGTATGCCAAGATAAAAAATTTAACTGCAGTCCTGGATTTCTCTCACTTAATTTAGGTTAAGAATTGAATAATGAAGGATGAAGTTTGTGCCAGACTTTTGCAAATCTTGCGTGGTACTTGAGAAATTATGTCTTCATCACCCAAGCATTAGGTTTGTGATTCCAGCAGGATTAAGAATTGCAGTTGCTGATGCTGGTAGTGCTAGCTTCACTTTTTCAGCTTCGGGAGAAATCTGCAGGGACGATATGGTGTAGGAGGAGTTCTTAGACATTGTTGTGTACTGTCTGTTCTGTATGGGAATTTTGGCAGCAGGCTGTGCCATGTATCAAGTACTGCCTTCCTCATTACAGGACCATCCTTTTGCTCTTCTCTTCCTTTTCTCTGCTTTAGAAAATCTTGTTTTCTGTTTAGAACTTTGTTTCTGAAGTATGGGAAGTACTTTGAGACAAAAGTGTGGCTTACTTCTAGTTAAACTAACAGTGGGTTCTGACATTTAGGTGGATGGTGTTACTCACAAAATAGAAATTTTTCTTTAAAAAAAAAATAAATTTGGAAAAGCACCAAAGCATTCTTCTGTTGTACACTAGCGGTGCTGATACTGGTTTGTTTTCTTCATTCTGAAAATTTTTGAATTGCTGGAAACATCTTTGGCAGTAAATCTTCCTTGTTCTATTAGGTACCTATCCAGTCTGCATTGTCATCTGTAACCGCTCTATGTAGGAGTATTTCTTTTAAGCTAAGCTTTTTGTGAATGTAGTGAGAACCTGCTGTTGAGATCACACGTTTATCCTGATGCTCTCTAGAAGGGTACCAGTACTGCTCCTAAATTCAGAATTAGTTGCTTTATAGGGCTATAACAGAAAGTTTTATAACAGAAACAGATTGGTAAATTTGTTCTGCTTCTCACACAAAAGATGCGCTTCTAGGGTAAGATTGTCCCATAGATAGAGCTGTACAGGACAAGCAGAGTGATGTTCACGACACTTTCTGGGGGGATATTAGCCTCTACTCAGGAACCACAGAAAGAAGCCATATGCATGCGAATACTCTACTTGATGTCAATGAAAGTCTCAAAATACTGCCTCATGTCTGGTTTGGCAGCGCTGCTTCTTGGAGGAAAGGGCCACCAGAAGTGCCTGCAGCGGGAGGTGTCCTACAACGCCTTACTGATTCTGCTTGTACTGCAGCCTTGATCACAGGGTTTTGTAACAAAATCCAGCAGGATGAGTAATTGTGATTCTGCACTTCGTCTCGTTTCTCTGTACTGCTTATTTCTGAGAAGTTAGGGAGGAGAATGAAACACACTGTTTTCAGGTACAAAACTCAACGTATTCTGCAAAACAGGATGTCTCCAGACTCCTGATTTGTAGGGGAAGTTTAAATAAACTTGGTGCTCAATGATCCCCGATGAGTGGTGCAAGTGCTTCTCTGCATATGCCTTTTCAAGTGGAACGGATCTTTTCCTCCAGCAGTGCTGGTGAAGCTGGCAGCTGGGGCCTGAATATAAATAATCTGACTCTTCAAATACTGTTGGGGGGACATCTGTGTAAGGGGGGGAGCACATGTTCACAAGGGAGAATATTTTCACGACTTTTTTTTGTGTAAAGCCCCTTTATTGTCAGTTAAGTGGCTTGGTTTTATTTGGCATGGTTAATAAGCAGTTGGTTCCTATGTTAGCCACACATTAAACTTAGTCTGCATTCAGTGGTTAAATAGTGTCAGCCCAGAGAGGAAAAGTAATTTGATGTTCTCTTAGTATGTGGAACATACTGTATTTATCTAATTGTGTATTCAGTTTAGGTTTCATTTCAGGCTGTAGTGGGCGTTTGAATCATCGCTCTCTGTAGTTTGATCCTGTTTGCCAGATTTCAGGAAGTCTTGCATCCAACTTGAAGGAACGTATGTAAGCCCTGAATAGAAATGCTAGGAATAGGTAGTTCGACCAAATTTTTTCCTGGATAAAATGCTTTTAAAGTAATATTACTAAAAAAACCTGTTGCTTCATTCCAGGAACAAAGGAGAAAATATAATAATGGGGAAGGATCTTCTTAACTTTCATTCTCTGGCTTTGTAAGCGGAATTTTTTGAAGGCTGTAGTGCTTCTCTCTTAGTGTGTTTTGCAGCCTTTGCTTTAATATTAAAATTCACTGTTCTCTCTTCTGCAGTATTTGATTTTGAAACTTGAAAGACCTGCCATAGTCCAGAGTATCACATTTGGCAAATACGAGAAAACACACGTCTGCAATTTAAAGAAGTTTAAAGTCTTTGGTGGGATGAATGAGGAAAACATGACAGATCTCTTATCCAGGTAAGATGTGATTTCATCAGCTATGGTAATCATAAAGGCTGGACCAAAATGCTCTTCCCCGTCACTCCCAAGCAGACACATGGCTAACAGTGTAATAGAGCTGTGGTTCTGATCCTGCAATTAGCTGCCCTTGTGTTTACGGTCAGGTCAGAGAGCAGCAATCCCAACACTCGCTCCAGGAAGCCTTCCTTATTCTGCTCTAACCACAGAGGATTTGTGGAGAGTGAACTCTTGGAGATTTGGAAGAACTGAGCGCAGGGTGCAATGTTGGTGAATAGTGATTCCTTTCTTCTATGTGCTTGAGTCACAAGAGAAATGATTCCCCAGGAGTGGTTAACTTAAAGTAGCTTTTAAAAGCCCAAGTAACCTGCCTATGTCAAGAACCTTGTTGCAGCTGTAAAAGTCTGAGCTAGTCCTCTGCTCTGTCTTTCTTCAAATGAGTAAATAAATCAAATAAGCAAATGGAAAACTGATGTTTTCCTTTGTTTAGTTTGATTTGGTAGTTGTACTGATTGGGACGAAAGAAAGAGCCTTTTGGCTATTCAGGCTATCCAGAGCCTCTGAGTAGTTGCTCATGTAAATTTGCAAGGGCCTTTTAAGGAATCTTCTGTTTCAGAAAGGGAAATGATATTTAAATATCTAGGAGTACAAGAGAAACGAGTAGCAAGAACTAGTTTATTTTTGGAGGCCTGCAGAAGGAAAGTCCACCTCCGGGGAATGTATGGGTGTACATCATCTGTAGTCAAGCAGAATAGCCATGGAGAAACATGGGAAGTTCTTTGTTGCAGGTATCCTTCAAGACCATACAGAAACTAGGCACAACCCTTCCCACCCTTTTCCCCTCTTTAGATAGACCCGTCTCGCAATTTGACTTTATTGCTGCTAGAATGATGGGGAAGAGGTCTTAGTAGCATAGGAATTATTGATATCTAATGTCATTTTACTTGTACTGAAGTTTAATAAAAATCCTTACTTTGGGACCTGTACTTGCATCTTCAGTAAAAATGGACTTAAGATTTTTGATAAATTTTACTAAATATTTGATGTTTTTATAAAGTAATGTCCATAAATGGATCAGAAAGCACTTTGGCAGTGTGATAATTCTGAGAGCGGGTCCATCTCCCTCTTGAAGATGGGAAAGTGTGGTGCAGGCAGATCGCTTGCTGAAGTCGCAGAATTAGAGGTGAAGTTGCAGGGTTACAGGCGCAGCCCAGGAGCATTGATCCCCTGTCAGTTCCCTCCTGAAACCACTAGCCAGTGCTGCCTCCCAGGGAGATAAGATGGTGGATAGCAGTCCAGGCATTGGTCCAGCATGTGTACTTATGATTCATAGTAATATGAAACAAGCTTTGCATTTCAGGCATGACCTAGATCGTGTTTATTAGCTAGTCCTAAAATACAAGGTAAGATTTAGTAACCTTATTTATTTTTTCCCACAGTGGCTTAAAGAATGATTATAACAAAGAAACATTCACCTTGAAGCATAAAATTGATGAACAGATGTTCCCCTGTCGATTCATTAAGATAGGTAAATGCATTTTTTCAGCATTCTGAGTAGAAAATAATCTCTTCTTATACTTGTGCCAGTCTTGGCACTTGTGACTACATTGTACTCAGGCAAAGTATCCACAATAGTTGTTCCATTTCATGATCTCTTAGGCTGGTTAGATTGGAACACAGTGAAGTCCTGTTACTAAGAAATAATAGCTTCATAATTTAAATCGTGGGGAATGAAAGTGCAATATAGTAATTTTCAGAAATACAGTTGAGTCAATTAATTGCTGGAGAAGCTGCTTACTGTCCTACTATAAATTGCTATATAGAGCTTTAAAAAAATAATTAAGCTAAATACCGGTAAAACTTTCAGTGTTGAAAACCCTAGAATTTGAAAAAGGTTGAAGTCTTTTGTTCTCAAACATGCTCACAGCACATAGAGCAACAGCAGAAGTCTTCCTTGTTCTCTTCCTGTGACTCTAATCATTAAGTCTTGTCTCTGGCTAAAAAGGACATCCAGGGGCCAAGAAAAATTATACCTCGTGATGTTCAGTCTTGTTTCGCTGGTGAAGCTTGCTAAAGGGGGTGCTAATGAAGGCCGGTTACTGTGACTTGTGATGGGAGCAGGTGAGGATCTCTCTTCCTTGCTTCATGCAGGCCAGAGAGAACAAGTGCCTTACAGTGGCCATCAGTTCCACTGGTTAGATTTAGTCCAAGAATTTAGAGCCTTTCAGCCTTTTGTAGCTCAGTAAATTTACCTACTCTTCCTACCTACTGAGATAGTAAAAGAATGACTGGTTTTAAACTAGCTGTCGAAGGTTAAAAATAGAGCAAGGAGGTAGCTGCTGAAAAATGAGATAAGATCCTGTTGACAAATTTAGATGAATTTTAGAGTGTTTTGAAGTATCGGGTAATTCCTTTCCCAAGACTTGGGAAAGTGTAGTGGCTGTGTAGGGGCTGCCTTTGAGTCCTTTGCTTTAATGTCTTCTATGCAGCTTCCTGTATCTCCTCTCATGTTTGCCTGAGGAATTGAAAGCTTCAGGCTGGGAATCAAGTAATCATTTGTGTGCCATAAATGGTGGTGTTTCTCATTCTTAGAGAAGTGGAGAAATTGGTTGTTCAGCTCACTGGGTTTGTTTTTGGCTACTTCTTTTGGAAACATCTGTAACACTTGGCTTTTGGAAACCTCAAGAGGAGCAGAGGAATAGTTAAAGAGTTAAAGGTTGACTACATCAGGAAGGTTAAATTTTTTTTAGTTTTATTTTTTAAATGTATTCTGATGCTTCCTGCATTAGGTTTTTGGGAAATGTTATTTTTCAGTGGCTAAAAACCAGCAAGTAGTTACTGGAGGGCTAAGGAGGTGAATGGGAAGATTACTAGCTACTTCCCTGGATGTGTAAATTGTATTCCAGCAAAATGTGTTCTGATGTTATGAAGCATAGCAGTAAGTCGCAACTTGTTAGGATTGGTAAAATGCTGATTAATTTCTACTGTGGGCTTTTTTTCTCTGACATGACATGAGTAGTATTAGTAGTAACATGGTTTGGTTTGTTGGGATGGGTTCCTCACGTAGCAATAAGCATTCTGTGTTATATACATTAATATTGGATTTGTACTTAACTGTCGCTTGCTCACTAGTTGTGGTTTGAGAAGAGTTTTCCTTTTTAGGTGTATCTATAGCCCTTTGTTGCTTGAAGCTATCTTTTATGAAGAAATTCCTATGCTAGGACAGAAATTAAAGTGATCTTTTCACCAAAACCTAATAACCTCTAGTTGATGGCTAGTGTCATTTTGTTTATAAAGTCGAGAGTGTTTTTTTTTTTTTCCTGTGAAACAACTGTAAAATAATGTTACGAAATTCTGTTATTTTTCAGATTCACAGCTTGAATATGTTTTCAGTTTGTTAAAATTTCCAAGCTGCTAGCCAAAGTAACTCAAAATTCGAAATACCGTGCTGTGTTCCTTGTAATGCTGCCAGTAAACACGAGGCCAAAATCTGCCCTTTTGGACTCTTTGAGACTGACACCGCAAAAGTTACTGTTATCAGTGAGGTTTGCGTATTTGGGGAAGGCATTAGTTAGTTCGGCAGTGATTTGCATCAGGCATTTGCTTTATAATTCTGTAGATAAGCGTACTGACCTATACAGCACTCTTAGTAACACAACAGGGAGGTTTATTTGGGAGGAGAGGGCAGGAGGAACACGACATGGGTAGATCTGTGAGAGGGGAAAATACGTCCTACATTGATGATGTATTAGAGGAAGTTTCAGACTCATAGAAAGAAGAAATAACTTCTCTCTCCTTTTATCAAGAGAAGACTTCCACTTCTTTCAGTTTAATTAGTTCAACGTCAGTTCCTTAGCACTGAAATGCCCAGTTGTTCAGGCTTTTGACCTACTTGACAAGTAATTTTTACATTTCATGTATCGCCTTATTAAAGAACCTGGGAAGGGGAAGAAGATATTTATCCAGACAAAATGTTGAAGAATACTCTTTTTAATGTCTGTGAGCTTTGTTTCTGGCTCTGTTTTTGTGGTTACTCCAAGTAGAGATTTTTCTTTATACTGCGTCCTTGAAAGCAGAAGGTGGTGTGAAGACTGATGGCTGTGGAAGAGCTTGAAGAAATGCCGGGTGTAATTCTCATGCCAGTTTGTTACTAGCATGGGAGTTTATAACTAGGCTTCAAGATTTTTAAGCTTTGGTGTAATAGAAATGAGCAATACTTTTTTACGGATGTTTCCTGCATTTTTCCAAACATACACTGTTTGTGCGTGTCCTGCCTCTAGATGAGGGACACGGAAATTAGCTTGAGAGAGGTATTTGAAATTATTGTGCTGTGTTTAATGCCTCTGCTGCTGTCCTCTCTAGTATACAGAGTTGCAGTCCTTGCCTGGGAATAGCTTCCGATTATTGAGAAATATCCCCTAAAATCATCCTTGTGTGGGTGAAGAACTGCTTAAGTGACCTAAATACCTTCCTCTTCTGTTAAAGGGATATTGATTTTTTTTTTTTAATTTTATTTTTTTTTCGTCTGCTGGGCACCTCTCACTATGGAGTGACAGTTCAGCTGGTCTGAACAGTTATATGTATTTCGAGATGGATTGCCGTAGTACATGTAGCAAAAAACCATGCTGAGGTGTCTTTATGGTAAAGGGATACTGTAGTTTTAGACTTCAGATTCAACACCTTTAATCATAGTGTATTTCAACTTCAGAGATGGAGGGGGGCGGTGGGGCACGAAAAAAACAATACAGCAAAGAGTGGATAGCATAAGGTGTGGCCTCTGCAACTGTATGGCAGGATGGGGTATATGCTGATTTTTAGAAGGGGACGTGTCTCAGTTCTTGCAGAGGTTTATGTCCACCTAGGCTGTGGTGTGGAGTCTGAAGTGGGTGAAGGGGAGGACAAATAAAAAACAGCCATTGGGAGCATGAGGAAAGAAATGGAGTTGCACCCAGGATTCTAGGCTGCTGGTACCTCCAAACTTTGTGCACAAGTAAAAATGAGATTTGGGAGTCACGATGACAAGTACTGCTTAGTTTTGTGTGGTTGTGTGACTCGTTGCAGCACTTAGTGTCTCCGTCTTCTATGTCGAAGTTAAATTGTGTCTGCTCAAAAAGGAGATTTGTCTAAAGAGCTGAGCACACCTGTGGAGGCCTCAAAAAGGAGAGGGCAGAGGAAAGAATGAGAGGTGTCTCCTTCGTGTAGCCTGGGAGCCAGAGAAGAGCTTCAAAAATGGGGAGATGATCCAGCGGGACACTTGATCTTTCCTAAATGGAATAGAAATCACATTATAGTTTCAACCCTTCTGCTTGGTTTCTTTTCCTGTTCCTGTGGAGTAGTTTAAAAAGACTAGATTGACTTTTTTCTGCCTCTGCAGCTCTGGGGAAGCATTTACTTTATATTCCCTGTACAACTTAACGTCTGTGCTTTCCTTAAAGTAGATGATTGCACCATGAGAATCTTGATGTTAAAAATCACCATTTCTGGTGTTCGTTTCCTTCTTGTAAACAAGACTATTGAAAGCTGTGAGTTAACTTGGGAGGGGGCTGAAGTGTTGGCAAGTTGATGACTTTACATTTTTTTGTGGCAATAGCTACACAGGATTCTTGGGCACATCCTGGTATGTCTTTTGGGCTTTAGTCGGCTACCAAGATAAGAGGGTTAATCGTTAAATTTTTCTGGGAGAAGCTGGTATAAGTTCTGAGAAGAACTTCTGAAAAAAGTTGTGGATACCTCTGCTGTTTTTCTGGAATGAGGTGGGAAGGTGATAATACTTGGGTTTAGTTTTTTCACCCAGTAAACTCAGCGTAATGAAGTTGACCTCCGGTTCACCATCAGGAAATTTATGGTCTTGGTCCATTTGAGGTGGTCTGTGGTTTGGTTCAGTGTTTCAGTGCAAGGCTTCGGTTCTTTATAGCTGAGCAAGTATCAAATTTATCTTCAGTTTGGTCTTGGTCTGTGTGTTCAGGTCTGAAGACAGATCAAAGGTGTTACCCTTACATGTGGTATTTTGGTAGTCTGTTGCCTTAATAGGTGAGATACCCAGGATTAAACTTACCTGTGTACTTGGATTTAAAAGTAGTAATTTTTTATGATATTAAGGTACCATATTGGCAGCACTTATTTTGTGCAGAGGATAGAACTAAGCAAGAAAGAAATTTTTTGGGCAGAGTATATGCAATGTGGACAGAAGACAGGTGACTTTATTTTTCTGACCAGTTCACTTCTCTCCTGTCTCCACAAACATGCAACCCACCAGGAGCTGCTCTGAAAGTGTCTCGCTTTGTATGCTGAACGATCAAGTAGAAAGAAACTGTCTGAACAGGATGATTTCAGAGCTGTAACATGCAAAGCACCTGCTTATGGATATTAAAATCAGTTAAGAAACATGTATTCAAAGTCTCTTTTGATCTTTTTTAAAAATCTTTTTGCCTGGTTGACAGTTCCCTGAAGTTGTCATAACTCTTTACCAATAGGTTTGTAGAAACACCCTTATATTTTAGAGAATTATGCATTTGAATATATGCTTTGTGCCCAAACACACTGCAAAAAGGAATAGATCTAGTTTGTTTGAAGTGGAGATACTTAAGAACCTTTAAGAGCGCAGGAACAACTTTAAGACGAATTTTGGTTTTTATTTCCTCAAGGAGTAGGTCAGAAAACCCTTAGTTCAACAAGTTAATCTCAGTGGTATTTTATAGTGGTTTGAAAGACAACAAGCAATTTTTTTTTGCGGCAAAAATAGTTTCTGTGGAAGGGAGGAAGCAGTAGACTCCATGCTGTTGCTGGTAACTGCTCATTCATATCTCATACTACCTTTTCCTGTTGATCAGTTACGGTCGAATAAAAAGGAAACAAAAGTATTTGTAATGAAACCACTTGATTTCACTGCAGTTTTAAGGAGTCAGTGTTTACACAGTTTTCTGGGGAATTGGAGTTGTTCTGAAAAGCAAAACCAAGTCTTAACCTGCAGATTAATCAATAGATCAGTGCAAGACCACAGATGTTAACACAGAGTGGTAGAGAAGCCTTAGGTGAGAGGCTGCAGTGTGTTTCACGGGTCACTTAAAATATTAAGTAAGTCTGTTCTGATACACAGATAAAACAGTATTAGCCAAAAAGCTGCACAGATTTAAGCTTTAAAAAAAAAAAAAAAATTAGATACAGTTTTTAAATTGGTAACTGACAGTTTTCCCTCCCTCCCTCCTCCACAACTTACAGACGTTACTAATTTTGTAACATTTAAAATACCCAAGCTTCTTGTCTTCACCATTAGGGAAAATAATTGTTGCTGACAAACGTGGAAATAAATGTACTAGGAGGAGCAAATACTGTCGCTAGTATGCTCGTGATTCCCATCCATGTCAAAGCTTGTTGCCTCTTTGAGCTGTTTTAAATGATAGTATTTTTGCTCTTTTGCTTTAAAGCAAGCTTCTGCTTTGTAATGATCTGCTGTGTTAATGTTGCTTGGCACACGTTGCTTTCAATGACTACTTTAAATGACTACTTTAACATGACGTAGTTGGTAATTTTCCTAAGCTTACTTAAATGAAGTAGAACTTATGTCAAATCAGAAATACTGAATTTTGTTTAACAGTCAAATGCATTCTGTTCAAATAGTATTATGCATAGTCTGATAAGACTAATGGCAGTGGTTGTTTGATGTTTATGCCTCCTTTTTCTCCTTTTCCTTTCTTCTCCAGTTCCACTCTTATCCTGGGGACCTAGCTTCAATTTTAGTATCTGGTATGTTGAACTTAATGGCATTGATGATCCAGATGTGGTCCAACCGTGCCTCAACTGGTACAGCAAGGTAGGCCTGCATTTTAGGTGCCTGTTTCTTTGAAGATTTGTACTCTTAGAATCTTGTGAAACTTCTCTTACTGGAATTACGTGACCTTTTCATTCCTTGAATATCAGCTATTAAAACAACAAACACGCATAGTTAAAACTCAAACCACATGGCTGACTTTGACTCTAAGTGAATCTTTTTTGAATTGTATCTGCTTGTTCTCTTAAAGAAAACCCAAAACCAACCCAACAAAACATCCCAAAAAACCCCAAAACCACCACCAAAAAATCCCCCAACCTACAAAAAAAACCCTGCAAGGTAGACATCACAAGAAAAACATAAAAGAAAGGAACACGGAGTTAAAGGGGACAATATTAGTAAAATAGTATTTGTATTGGAAGGGAAATGAATCTTAACAAAACCAGATTCCATTTCTCCCTCTTCGTGCCTTTTGATTAGTCATTCTTTTACCATACCAGTCCTTCTGTAGAGCTGTATGTGAGCCTAGAGCCTTTTGGGTTACATACGCAGCTTTTGTTACAGGGTATAAAAATGAGTTTGTTTTAAAGAGAATCCACGTTGGTGTCTTTCCTGTTGCAGCTCCTTACACCTCTGATGTTTCCCTCTTACTGTCTTTTTGCTGAATGCTCTGAAACAGAGGGGAGCTGATACCACTGGACTATGAGATGATTTATGCCATTTGTCACTTTGATAGACAGAAAGTTCAAAGGGTTCTAAACATTATTTGTATAAACTGTATTTAATTGAGTATAACATGCGTCTCCTGTGGGGGAGAAGTGCACATTGACAACCAGAATTCATTTTGCTGCTGGTTTGTATGCATAGATCTTCTGGAACAATTTATGAAATTCATATTGTGTTACAGAGAAGTTGTCCTTCCCAGTTGAATAAGACTGAGTAGTGGAGCAGCATATCTCTGCTTTCAGAAGGAAAAACTTTAAATGGGATAGAGATTGTGCGTGGTAGTACTGAAACTGTCTCAACAGTTTATGGTTCTGACAGAATGGTGAAGGAACCTTGTGGCCATGCTGTCTTGCTCATACGTGTTTGTACCAACATCACAAGCTGCTTCATGGAGGACTTAAAAACAGCACTAATAGTTAGAGTGGAAGTTGTCTGTAGCTGCTTTATGATTGAAGTGGTATTGTGGTCATTAGTCTGCTGATTACTGATGTCCAGTTCTGAAAAGTTCAGTTGACAGAGGCTGGTGATGGTTTTCTGTGCTCCTTTCTGCTGCCTCTGCACATGGTGGTGTCTGGCATTTTTGACCAGTTGCTGCAAGCAGGAAGCTGATTTTTATTTTTTTTGGTTAGGAGCCATCTGATGATGATGTCAGCATCTGTTTTGTTCGGTCTTATTCCATGGAATCGACACTTTTCATGGTCAGCATGTATGTAGTGACAGCTTCTTCAAGGGGTGCCAGTATTGTTTTTCTAAAGCTTAAAGCCCTAAAGCAGCAAGGCAGAGACTTAGTCATGATTGTTTGGGCTCTACTAGGATCAGTTGCCAAGCTTTTGGTGGTGAGTGCATGTCTCTCTGATGTTCTCCTCTCTCACAGTCCTGAGAGGCCACTGTTGCCGGATCCACGTAGGAGGATGTGTGTTGACCCATATCTGGGGAAAGGCAGAAAGGTTGACCTGTTTCTTCTAGTTCTTTGAGATGGTGTGAATATTTTCATGCATGTTCTTGGAAGTCTGGAAGGCTTTGAAATCTAATAATTCTTCATTGCCTGAGACATCAGATAAGAAGAAGGTTCTACGTGAAGCTGCCCATCCTTTTTGTTGGGTGTGCTTCAACCAACAAAACCTCCTTTTCCTGAAGGGAGTGGACTCAAAGCAGCTCCTCAGCGCCCTCCCTACAGCTTTCTCCTTGCTATCCAGCTCAGCCTACTGCCTCCTGAAAGCCTTACCACTTTGCTTTTACTGGAGTGGGCATACTTCAGCAGCTAAGAACTTGGTGGTTTATCGATGGCTATCACTTTTGCTTTTTGATAATGAACACTTAAATATTTTTAATTCTACCAGTGTATTTGACAGTGTTAATATCTTAGTCTCATGTTCTTGCTATGTTTTTAACCATAGGAATTATTTACAGCTTCGGATCAAAGCTATTATTTGGGTTGTCATCTCTTTAAAGCTGTATGACAGCATTTAAAAAGGAGCCTTTTATATACTTTTTATACACCTTTTGCATAGAAGAGCTTTTTACATTTGACCTCTGAAGTACTACTATAGTGTCACTTAAATGCAAACTTTTATATTCCATCGAGTGGCCAACCTGCATCCAACAGTCTGTAAGCCAACTTTGTCATGAGAGGCTCAATAGAAATAACGTCAAGTCTGAATTATGTCTGACGTCTAAACTAGAGGAGCTGAAAGTGCAGAAGCTGGTTATTACTGGTGTGCAGCTATCCTTTTGCTTTCTATCCCTTTGAGCAACAAAGAATCTAATATGGGTTTGGCCTTGACTGATGTAAGTGAACATTTGCTTAAACACAGTGTTTTAGGTATCTCTCTGGAAAAAAAAAAAAAAGATTTTTTTTTTTCCAGTTGTGCTGTAAAACTCTGTTTTAGCTTTAATATTCGTTTGCCACAGTCTTGCATTTTTATCGGTACGTGTCCTTGGCCTTTTTCATGTGGGCTGGGAACTGATTTTCTAAAAATGCATAGTTCTGGCTATTTGCAGCTGTGAAATACTGATAGATTAAGAACTAAAAATATAGCACATGGCCGTGTTTCTTTTTAGCTACTTCAGTTTGAGATTCTCGCTACAGAGCCGTTATTTCGAGAGCACTAATTTTTGTTGAATGTTAGTGTTAGTTCCAGGTTTTCAGAAAGATTCTGTTCATTAAAATACCATAAACTTCACTTTCAGCAGTGGTGTCCATTTAGGAGTAAAATCTTTTGTCTGTAATTTGATCAGTCTTATAGATGCTTAAGTTACATTTGCTTTTTACCACAGTAGATGTGTGTTAAAGACAGAAATTGAGATAACTACTGTTTTGTTGAATGCCTTAGAATTTACATTTGAAGAGTCTATTTAAAACAAGTGGTTCTACTGCTTACTGACTTAAAAATCTGTGTTACTTACACATACTGTTTGCAGCTTTGAAAATGCAGTGGATGGTTCGGTAGGTTAACAGCACAAGCTGTAGCTGTTACGCAGAGTTTACTATTCCCTTGCTTTTCTGTGCCTGGGTGTTTGACCCAGCGTGGGTTTCTTGAGCCTTTCTCACCCCTTCCCACCTCTGAGTGGGAAATGGGCAGCTTTGGCTCACCTGCGGTATGAAAGCAGGGGTTCTGCTTCAAGATGCAAGGGAGTATTTTGAAGGTAAAACTTTGGCGTGCGCATAAATCCTTGCCGCTGCTGATCCAAAACCCTTGCGAACCCACAGGATTTGGGGTCAGCTCTTCTGCCTTTCTGTTGCAGGAGCAGTGGTCATTGCAAGTATTCCTGTTCTCATGGCTTTTTTTTTTTTCCTTCCTTCTGCTTCTAGAAAAGCTGTGACCTACTTTACTCTTCTAAATTATTTTGTTATGTAAGAGTCATACAATCAAATTACGTAAGGCTGATAGCGAAGGCTTTTTCCTGCTCTGTCCTCCGTCTAGGCCTCGAACAGCAGGGCCAAGCAGATGGGGGGGAAATAATGGTCACTCCAGAGATCTGTGACACTGTGCGCTCTCTTCTTGTATGCTTATTAAATTGGGTGGTATCAAGTTGTATAATTTCTATACTGTTGGAAATTAAATGCCTGCACAGCTTGTAACGTCTCTTCTTTAGCGTTCCTCTGTAAGCTCTTGAGCAATTTATGTGCAGCGCATGTAAGAGATCCTGCTTCTGGCTCCAAGCAGGTTCACAGGTAGCTCCCAGCAGTGCTGGTAAAAGAAAAATCTACATGTCTCATAGGTTTTCTTGTGTTCTAGTAGTACCGTGAACAGGAAGCCATTCGCCTTTGCCTAAAGCATTTTCGTCAGCACAACTACACCGAAGCTTTTGAGTCGCTGCAGAAGAAAACCAAGATTGCTCTGGAGCACCCTATGTTGACAGACCTGCATGACAAACTGGTATTGAAGGGAGACTTTGACGCTTGTGAAGAACTGATAGAAAAAGCTGTGAATGGTAAGAGAGTCAGAGGGGTCTGATATGTTTGTTATTTTTTTTTTTTAATAAAAAAGGCATTGAAATATTATTACTTTGATTGTTAATGTACTTAGTAGTAGAACTGGCTGGTCTATATGCTATTTCATATCTCCTGTGGTGTACTGTCAGCTTTTGAACTTGTGAATATGTATATGGTGAAGGCTAAAAATGCAACCGTGAAATCTCGTATCACTGCTACTTTGGGAGTCTCTTTCCCCCAGAGATGACAATGTGGTGCACTTAAGAGTGGGTAAAGATAAGTTCTTCATATATGTGGCCGGCGAGCTGAAGTGCGCTTAACGATCAGAAAAGTCACTGGAGGGGTGAGCAGGGAAACATAGAACTTGAGTTCTCAGTTGTGATCTGTATCATGGTTTCTGGTTAGAGCTTACCACCTAGTTACTGTTTCAGCAGAAGTTTTCAGTTGTATTTGAATGAGAACGGTGTCTTTGCTCATGGGGGAAATAGTCAGTGACTGGAGGCAGAGCCTGTCTTCCCTTGCAAGAGCAGGACGTTGGCAGCCGCTTTCATTGTAACCACTGGAAACTTTCAAGTTAAAAGCACTGTGTGTAAACAGCTCTCAGCTCCTGAAATGGGGGAGATGTACTTTCTGTTGATAGAATGGGATACAGAAGGAATCGGGCTATTGCACTGAAGTGTCTTTGAAGACCTGTGCAGTGGTTTTGGATCACAATCCGATAAACAGAGGGACTCGTGGCTGTGGGTGTAGTGCGCTTTTGACTACGTGCAGTTGCTCTTCATGGGAAACTTGTACTGACCTAAGAAGAGAACCTTGTGTCTGATGTCAGTAGAGTTAGGGGCTTGGTGGACTGATTTCATGGATGTCTGACACCAGAGATGTTTTTTCTAATTCTGGGCTAATCAGTCATTTTGTAGTATCTTTCAGATAGATGCCAGTAACCTTCTTGACTCCATCAGTGTGGTTGTAGCACTAAAATTGGAAGTGGTTCTCAGGATATGATAGAAATGATAGCTTCAAAATAAACGATTATTCTCCGTGAACAGCACCATCTCTTTGTGAGGAAGCTGTTCGACTAAGCACAGTGTTAGGGAACTTATTGCAACACGTTGTCAAAAACTGCAGTAAATGGCTTTCTATGGGTTTTGGCTCAAGATTTCTCAGTTTCTCAACTATAGAGATAGAACAGCTGAGCTCTGCCCTGGGCTGAGCTTCCTGAGGAGCTACAAGCGTTGAGACTGAGAATTGCTAGTGTTCATCCTCGCCCTCCTGAGTGTTGCCTGCCCTCCTGAGACAATGTGGTGGTGGTGGCTGGAATGGGAGTGTGAACAGCTTCCTGCAATGCAGGGGCATTTTGCAGCTGGCAGCTTCCTCCTGAATTTTAAGGGCAAGTGAGGGTTGCAGGATGAGAAAGCAGCAGGGAGCTGTGGCTGGCTGTTACAGTCTTTGCACCGTTTCTCAAAGACTTGAGTGCCTGGGGGGAGCTGATGAGCCCTCCAATATGAGGCGGGATCTGCTGAGAGCCAGAGGGGTGCTATATGCTGATGGTGATGATTTTATCAATGCATTGGTCTGCTGCCTTGTCTGTGGCTTAATCTCATCAGGGCCTAGAGGCTGTCATCTTTCCACTTCATTGCAGGCTGTAGTAGAAACTGTTTCTTCAATGGCATGTCACTAGAAGTCTAGAATGTACTGAAAAAGTTCCCTCAGAAATGGACTCTTTTTTTTTTTTTTTTTCTTGGGCACTAACGAAGTGAATGTTTGTGGCCTCATTTTTTTGAGCTGTTATATGTTAATTTCTTTTACTACTTAATATTTAACATACTGTATTTATTCTGTCCAGCAGTTTTCTCCTTGGACTTGATCTGAAGTGGTGTTTCTGTTGCCCCTTGTATGTTGTGAGTGGGGTTCCTGTCTGCAGTGCTTGGCTTTTCCAGGAGTGGAAGTACTGGCAAAGGACTTGCCTGGTAGAAAACTGTAGGTCTTACACTGTCTAACAGGCACTTGCTGCTTGTCAAATTTGTTGTGCATAGTCCTGCATCTTGTAATCACGTCCCTTTTTGGAGGGTAAGGAACTCAGCATCACTTAAGCAAAATAGAGGAATGCTTTAGCTTGTCTTGATAGCCTTTTTTTGTTCCAGCAAGTACCGGAGCGAGTATTTCTAGTAACAGACTGTGGATAACTTAGCAGGAGAGTCGTCAAGTAGCATCATTGTTTTGTTGCTGCTTCTGAGGGACAGAATAATGTGCACGAGGATGTTTATATTGCTTCCTTTTAATCCAGCGTCTGGCTAGCAGAAGTCAAATGTCAGTGTACACATCTCCCATTTCTCCATTGCAGTGATTTTGCTTGTCTTTGAATACATTAACCTTCCTTTCCCTATCCTGCAATTCTTTATGCTGTCTTCAGCTTTTGTGCCCATTTAAAGCTCTGTTGCCTCCCAGCACCCTTTGGAGAGAAGTGTTATCTGTCCCGAGACACTGAGGTTGTATCCCATATTTGCTTTAAGCTGACACAACTACTGTTTTTTACTAACTGGGTCAATCCTGCCCTTACTCAGGACAGTGTGTCCCCTGGCCCCTCGCTTGCTGGCGCTGGTGCTCGAGCCTGCCACATGGCAAAACAGGTCAGGGAGCTGGTTGGGCCGTGATGGGGGAGAGGCTAGTCTGATAGCCACAAAGAACCTGAAACTGCAGCTGGAATAGTGTGTCGGGAGCTGTACAAGACGGCAGTCAAGTCAAGTTGTTGAATGTACCTGGTATTTAACAGCTGGATCTTTCTTCTTGGTAGGATGGGAATAGATGTTCTCGGCCTTCAACACCTTCTCCTATAGTATTATTACCATCTGTTCCCTATGGTCCTCCACAGTTACCTGTCCTTATCGGTTCTGCATCTCTGTCAAGCTCCTGTGGTTGAAAGAGGCTCATTAACACACAGCATTTTACCATTTACTTTCTTAACAGCTTTGTTGTGCAGTCTCCTCCATAGCTTGCTGCTTAGTCTCTACGATGAACTCCTCTCTGATTTGTTGTTTTTCCACATAAAAGCAGATTAACTTTAGTCTTGTGTATGGTCCGCGTAGTGTAGTTGAAGTGTAGAGTTAATTGGGATACACAGATCCTTAAATCATCCCTGAAATCATTCAAAGAGCGAACTGTTCTGTAACAGGCTGGACATGAATATGTGAACTTCTGACCTCTCACTGATTTGAGAGTTCATTCCCTTAAAGGAACAAACAGAAGGGCAATGAGGGTGACTGAGATAGTGCACACTCAGTTCCGCCTAAAATGTCTTCTGTAGAGGCTAATGTTTGCAGTGGTAGGTATTTAAAAAGCAAAATACGATGCATCTCTTACAGGCTATTTCCACAGGCTTAGTCATGTAGAAAAAGAGTAGGTGGTCAAGAATTAGTGCTAGCAGAGCTAAACTCTTGTTTTTTTGCATTGCTAATGATGAACGCTGTCTTCCACCTCACATCACCAGATGATTTCTTTTGAGAGCTCAGTGGCAGGCAGCCACACTTTTCCTGCAGATTCTTTTGACTTGTGCATTACACTTAGAAAACGGGCAAATGGAAACTCTGGCAGCTGCCTGACTTCCTCTCAGAAATAAAAGGTTCCCTAAATCTCAGCTGGTTCACAGACTTGGTTCAAATGCTTCACATTTGGATTCATTCCTATAGCTTTCAGACAGCCTATATTATTGAAGAGAAAAAATCTGCTTAATATTCCTACAGAGAGAGTATGCAGAGTGCAAATTACTTAGCTGAACTGTTTGCAGCTACTGTAGATGTAGAAAGCTGTTTGAAATGGATTGAAGATTTGCTAGTTTCGTATTAGTATTCTGGGGACCGAGGTGTTCCTTCTGGCAGTTCTCGTGCCAGTATGTGATATGTGTTTATCTGTTGACAAGTTGGCCCCTGACAAACAAGAAGTTGCGATGCACAGCCTGCAGGCTCGATTGTCTCCCAAAACTCGGGATGCACAGGAAGAGTTGTATACTCCTGGAAGCTCTAGACACACACATATACCTTAATTTTACCATCAAATATGTTTGGATTTGTTTCTGAGAAAATACGGATGTTGGTTTGCTGCTCTGTAGTACTGGGATATATGGAGGGGAGAGGCTTGCTCGGGATGCAAAGCCTGTGGTAAGTAGATGGTAGGGTTTGTGTAGAAGACGCCTATCTTGTAGGGATTTGAAAGCAAACTTTGTTTTATTTTTGTTAAGAAGAAAGTGCGAGAGAATTACAACTTTAAGGCTGGAAAAAATTATGCGTTTTGTTGTTGCTGCAGCATCTTGAGGAAATTGTCGAGTAATGGCTGAGTTTTTATCTGGTGTCATCGTTGTTTCCTGCTTCAGCTTTTCTTTGGAAGGATTTTTGTGACTGTTTAGGTGTTTTAGGTATTTTTCTTTGGTTCAAGAAAAATCTTAAAATATCAACCCCTAAAAACCAGAAATTATAGGCTAAATGCCACTGAAGTTTTTTCGGCCA
Source organism: Dromas ardeola (assembly GCA_013398915.1). Taxonomy (NCBI): domain Eukaryota; kingdom Metazoa; phylum Chordata; class Aves; order Charadriiformes; family Dromadidae; genus Dromas; species Dromas ardeola. Next base: position 185,039 of record VYZM01017851.1, on the reverse strand, counting down.
TTGGCAGTGAAGTGAATAGATTTTAGTAGTCCTGTCAAGAGATGTGTGTTGTCTGAAGAGGAACTTAATACAACTTTTACTTGTTCTTGATTGGCTTCAGCAAGGTAAATATTTTTGTGTCCAATGTTTGTCCTAATCCTTTCTAGGTAACCTGTAATTGGCTGACAAAATAAAGGCTTTGCTTATCAGGGAGTTAGAATTTACTAAGCTTTAACCACTGTGAACTTCATGTTGTTACATCCAAAATGCGTCACAACTTGCTGCGGAGGGCTTGAAAATAGTACAAAATAAAAGTACTGGTTTTGGCTGTAATTTTGGAGAGTAAACATGGACACTGAAATGAGAGGCCTCCGGAATGAAGGAAAAGACTTCCTTTAAAAACTTGCACTTAGTTCTTTTTCTATAGGAGTCTTGAAATTTATTTTAAACTACTGATTCATTGGAAACAGTTGACAAACCTGAGCAGGCCTAGATCTGATCTTCAGTGCCTCGCAGAACCTTTGGAGACCTTTTGGTCAGCAGCGCTGCCCTGGCAAGAAACATAAGGAGTGTGCTAGAATAGGTCTGGCATCGGATACAGAATCCACCTAGAAATCCTCCTTATTTTTTCTTCCCCCCCCATCCCCGGTAGTGTCAGACAGGTGGTGATTCAGCTTCCAAAACAAGCTGCTGCTGGTTTGCAGTGCAAGTAGGATGAATGTGGAACTGCTACCAGCAGAAGGAAACAGTTCTGGGAAGCAAGCTGGACTATTTCCAAACCAATGTCCCATGGAAGACAAGAAGCATTATTAAAAGAGGCTGAAGACGCAGTAGGGGAGAAGTGTCATATCTTGACAAGTGCAGCCTGTGGGTGTTCAGCATGGGAGAGAGGTTAAATCACCCTTTCAGATCGTATGTGGTGTAATTCATCCTCTTGAGCTATTTATGTCCAATTATCTATTGGCTGCCATAGGGATAAATACGGTTTTGCGTTCTGTCTTGAAGACCAAACACTCTAATGATAACCACAAGGCTGGATTTCTGTCTAGGTTTGTGGGTAGAAAAATCTGCCTGAGTCAGTATGGGATTTCTTACAGCGCATGCATTTGTTCTGTTGGAAGTTGGCTTTTCTGAATCAGAATTCATGAAATCTCAAGCTTAAAGCCTCTCACATCTTGTTCCAACTTCATAAAGGCTGAAGAAGTGGACGTTAGGAACCCTACTCTTAAAAGCAAAATAAACCACTTTTCTACATATGTTGAGCAAACTTTTGACTTTCCTCAGTTACCTAATGCCTAGGAGAGAGCTGATGGTTTTGGCTCTTAAGACACATGAAAGTAAAAATCTGCCCTGCTTTCACAGAGTATTTAATTTGAAAAACTTGCAGAGCTGAGTTTCTGAAAGTTGAAAGCAGTTTTGGATTTTAAGACCAAATTCAGCACCTTTCAGGAGCTCGAGTGCCCTTATTTTCCTATTAGTTGGTCTCTAAGTAGAGTATTCATCTTCTCTCAGGAAGTACTTGCTGGCTTGGATTTTAATTAAAACCTGGATTTCAGTCACGACAAACTACAAGATGCCAGGAAAAGCTTTAAAATAGTCTCTGAACATTGTGTCGTGCTTAACAAAGACTTTTACCTTTTTGTAAATAAATAGTTATATGTGCAGTAAGGATTATTCTTTTTTTGTCTGTATGCCTACCAAGGGATTTACTATAAATAAATGGAGGCATTCATAATCTGTTAAACTCTTACCTCAAAGCAACAATTATTGGGGTTGGAAGATCTAAAAAGTATTAGATGCAACTTAATAATTTAATTTTTCCTTTCTCTGCTGGGGAATGTAAAACTGATTCCCGAGCCAGTTTGCCGGGTACCATTCCACCAAAGAGCAGAGCTGTTGGGTATTATGTGATTAAAGACCCCGGAATGCATCCTACATCTGAGTGGTGTATATGCTATGTCCTGTTTTGATGCAAAGCCGTGTAAATCCATCATTCGAATCCTCAACCTGCTTGGGTTAGTTGTCACTGTAATAGTGATGTTAACTGGGTGTTTGAACTCCGATTTTTTTTTTTTTTTGGGTAATGCCCAAATGCAGACAAATGCTTGTCATGAGGAGCTTGTGTCTTGAGATGGTGGGCTGATGGGTGGGATTTAGCCAGGTGAGCAGTGGTCAAGAGGCTGGTCAGTAGCGGTCTAATAGTTTGTGCCTGCAGAAGGTAAGGTAGGTTTTTTAGAGGAGACATTTGAAGAACAATAGCAACAAGTTCCCACAATGCTTGCCTAAGCCCTTCCCAGACTAAAGAGCGGTCCCAGAAAGCGTGGGTGTTATGAATCTCCTTTTTTAAAAAAAATGAATGTTTATGTGATAGACTGATAACTTGTATCCAGAATTAGGAATGGACCTCTTAACGCTGAAGAGATGAGATGTGGTAGGTGTACAGAGGGGGAGAGGAAGGCTCAGGGGGAACTTGGATAGAGTGCTGGACTTAATGCTTCTTACAGAAATGCTGCAGTTGGCATACCTGGCCAGTAACCTACTGCGTCTTCTGTTTCTCTTCTTGCTTAACTCTCTGAAGAGAATGTAAACTATTATTTTGTTTTTCATCCAGTGCTTGGTTGTTCCATATCGTACCATTTAAATAATCTGCTTCTCTTCCTTTTTCTTCTTAGATGAAGCTCCAGAGATGCTGCCTGACCTAGTTTTAACTTAACATGTACTAAAATGGTTGAATTTTACATGCACTGGCAACTTTCCTTTTTGCTTAAATAAGGGGGAGGGATTCTATTCTTAATTAAATACACCACACTGGAGATTTATAGACAATTGGCATGACCTGGCAGGCAAACTGGGTAATTCTTGATTGATCTAGTAATGAGTATTCTTTTTATTTTAGCGCTTACACACTTAGTTCATTAACAAGTTTAACAAACTAACTGACATATATAGAGTATTTACTTAAAATTAAGTCTTTGGAGTAGTGTTAAAAGCGATTCTGTTATAGTGAAAGTATAAACGTTTCATACAGCAAAAATCTTTGCTTTGCAGATGGCTTATTCAATCAGTATATCAGTCAACAAGAATATAAACCTCGCTGGGGGCAGATCATCCCGAAAAGCACCAAAGGTAAGGACATTTCTTAAGATATAACCCATGTACTGCCAGTTCTGTCTTGTTCCTTTGAGGATATTGAGCAAGAAACTGATGCAAGAAAGCCTCCTCTAGGACAGTTGTTCTAGGGAATGGTTTTGTCTAAGAAAAGTATGCATTTGTCTGCAAAGTCAGTGAAATGCAACCTGGTTTCTAGTCGAGCAAGGAACACTGCAGGAACACTAGCTGTAACTTCAAGGATAGTTAATCAGTTCAGAAACAAATCTCAGAATGTAGGTTAAGCATGAGAGCAGTTACCTTTATAACTGGATTTAACACATTGAGCCAACTTTAATGTATGGCCAAGAGTGGCAAATAAATACATTATTTTATCAGGGAGCACTTTAAATTTGAGATGCGTCTTTTGAAGTCTTGGTCTGTTATACAGTAAATCCAAACTGCAGAATCTTTTACCATTACTTTCTGCCTTGAGAGGAGACTCGTAGCAGCAGCTTTGACTACAAAGTACAAAAATCACTGTCATACAGCAAATGTAGGATTCAAGGTGACAATCGCCAAACGTGGAACAAACCTCTTGGGAAGGGTTATCTATGAATATAAGCAGATTTCTCTTCCAGCAGAATGTGAGTTGTCTTTCTAATGTTGCTTCCCATAGATGACACCTGTCCTGAGTGCTTAAGAAATCTAAAGTGGTTGGAAAGCTTCTTTAATTGGACGGTTGGAATTCCCTTGTATGTGGGAATAAGCAGTTGGTGCAAAGCTAGCTGTGCCATATCTATATCATTCCCTCTTGGCTTCCATCCCATGGGCACATTGCCCTGTCATTTGAGTATTTGTTCTCACTGCTTGGCCTTCAAGCAGCTCTCAGGTGAGGAGACATGGAAGGGGAGCAAAAAGTTGTCCGTGTCCTTCCTGCTGGAGAGCTGCAAAGGTAGCTCAGACCTCATTTGTGTGGACCTGCATGCTTCATGAACTCTCAAGCTCCTTTCCAAGGCTTTCAGAATGGCAGCAGAGTACTGTATTCACTTTAGCTTATCCGTACTGCCGGTCACCAGATAGTTCAATATAAAACTCTGTACAATTTTATAATGCACAGAAGGATGCTACCTGGAAAAGGTGTTGTGCTAAAGTTTAAAGAATGGTAAGTTACTAAGTTGGTCTGCTTTCTTATAGTATTTAGGCCATACGTGAGGTTATATTTTTCTTTGGTTTAAAAATCTTATAACAGAACACTCTCCCCTCACTCTTTTTTGAAGGTGATGGGGAAGACAGCCGACCAGGGATGAGAGGTGGCCATCAGATGGTTATAGATGTTCAGACAGGTGGGTATTTGCTATGTTTCGTAACTAACTTAATTATTTAATAATACATTTTTCAGATAAATGTGCAAATATATTTTTCTTCAGAGACAGTGTTAACTTCAGGTTTTGAGGAAGAATTGCACTTTCTAATAGTTGGATTAAACGCTCTGCTTTGTCTCTGGAACTATGCTCCAGCTGCCTTTCCCACTCTCCTTCTTCCCTATTAGTTCTCTGTTACTCCTTAGTTGAGTTGTTGTCTTAACTAAGAAACCAAGAACAATTGTTTTCAATTTCTTGTCCCTCCTACTCTCCTTGAGCAGGAGCTTAAACAAGAGAAGAGAAATTAGGGCTGATTATTTTCCTTATCTGCTACATACTGTGCTCTTTAGAATAGCGCTCAAGCAATAGATTTTATGTGTTGAAACTTTCTTTGTATTTTGGTTGGAGTGGCTTCTAATTTCCATAGCGTGCAAGGAAGTCCTCTTAAATATAATTTGTTAGACTTTTTTTTTACAAAAATGTTTCCTATAGCAGTTTAAAGAATGGTTCAACCTCTGTTTCAAAGAACCTGCAGCGAAAAGAAAAGAGGGAGGATATAAGTAATAGTTCTGGTGATTGTTGTTCTCCATAATTTTCTATATCTTTGTCTTGCTTTTATTTAATCAGATTGCTGTGGTACGTCATTCCTTACTAAAATAAGGAATGCATCTGCCTGCATCTTTGCTAAGTAAATGATTTGTATGAGTAAAAGGCTTGTTCTTAGGAAAGGAGAAACAAGATCAGGGTGTGAGTGGCAGAGAGGAATACAGGGTGGCATTGAGGGGAGCTGGGAGAAAATTCCCATTGCCGCATCTGTTGTGGTGATATGGACGGGGAGTGAAGCATGTGACAGGATAGTATCTTCAAGAGTAATTTGCTAAGTCATAGTGAACAAGCAAAAATGCAGCAGTAGCTGCAGTCTTTGGCTTTTACTCAGTGTAGTTACTGCTCTGGAGGAAGCACTCGAGTTTAGTGTATGAAAGCAAACTTTTTTTTTTTTTTGTGGAAGACGTTTGAGATTCATTAGAATAAAATGCTGCGGGAGGATTGCTGGCGTTTGCCTACAAAAGAAGCTGGGAACGCTCCCTAGTGGCCTCGGCGAATAAGTAGACAGGGACTGTTTCACAAGCACGATGAAGAAACACAAGACTTGGAACTGATGGTCCTTTAGACGTCCTGAAAATAATATATTCATGGTAGTGAGAGTCTTCATTTCCATTCCTGTTGGTTTTCTTAAGTCCTAGGAAGTTTATCTCTGCCTTTGACTTAAGTTTTCACTCCGCTTTAACAAAGCGGTTAAAAGCATCAATATCTTCTTTTTACTTGCACAGAACTGACTGGAGAGCACCTATGGAGTGCTCCCGGTGTGGGAGAACTGGATCTCCCTCCGTCATGCTCGTCCCTTTGCTGCAGCTCTATCCGGCGGTGGCAGGATACCTTCAGAAAGTTTCTCTGTGGAATATTTGGGAAGTTGCCCTTAGCTTTGCCTCCAGGCCCACTGAGGCTTGTAAAAGGCTAAACGTTTTTGAGATCATCCGTTTTGCCATTTAATTTGGCTGATGAACAAGCCAGGGAAATCGCTCGGTGCTGTTCTTCTTAAAACCAGCTGTTCTGATTGCATGAGCTGTCCTTTTGAATATAGGTAGTGTTTAATGAGACTGTGTGAATTTGGCCAGGTACGTTGGCATGTGTTTTACAGACTGGAGCTGTAAAGCTCCCTGGCTAATCTTGAGCAAATCTAGTGTTAATGGAAAAAGGAGCAGCAGCCTACTCTTTCCCTCAAAGACATGCTCCCTTCCTTACTCACAGACTGGTTGAGTTGTTTTTCTCAGAAGTCTTTGGAACCTGAAGAAAAATAAGCTCACTTTGCGTTCCTTGTTAGAGAGGTGAGGTTCTTTTCAAAAACGAATGTTTTCTTCAAATGTAATCTTTTAGAAATGAAGCAAAACACCATGATCATACGCATAACCAAGTTCTGAAGTTCCATATCACATAGAATAGGTGTTGGAAGCAAATTTTAATCTCTGATGTCCAGACCTGCTGTAGCTATAACTGAACTATAAATGGTTCTGCTTTTTGATGAACCTCAAGGAAATATTAACTGGTTATTACTGACTACAAAAATGTAAGTTTATTATTACTAGGTTTTGTAATAGTACTGTGCCTGCTGGATGTGCATGTGTTAGTGTCAGGATAGAGGATACAGGTTGTAAGTAGTTGAGCTAGATCTCAAGTTACTGATAGTGAATTGAGTCAGAGACTCTGTTTATGCTCTGTTTCAGGTAGAATGTAGTTTAGCTTGCTCTAAACTGCCTTTTAGCATGTTTTATCTTCCAATTAGGGTAGGCTGAAAGTAACTGAAAGCAATTCTGGCATCTCTGCTGGCAACCAGTACCTTGTGCTGTAGCTCGCTTCCATCTGATGTTCACCCTCTTAATACCTGTTGCAGCTGTCTTAGAATAAGCGTAGTGTTCTTTGTGCTTTGAAAAACTTTTCAAGCTTTTTGAAATGAAAGCACAGGCATTTTGGGATACAGAACTGAGAATGCAGACAGAACAGAGAATGCAAATATCTTCCTATATGAAAAAATCTGGGAGTTACTGATTCTCACAATGTCTTCCATGCTTTTAATCGTATTAACGCTCAGACTGGAATGACTCTGTATGGTAGAATTAGGAAGTTGTTTTTGGCATGCATATGCACAAACATTTAGTAAGAGGCATTCCCGGTTATAGTTGGAAACTACTGTTATGTACTTTAAAGCTTTAGACTGTAAATGAAAACAGAAAGCTTGTGTTATTTCTTCTTTTTCCTGCAAGGTGCATGTCTTATGTAGTTCTCTGCCTGGGGCGCTGGAGAGTTCTCTGCACTTTTCTAGAAAAGCAAGGGGAGTCACAACCCAGGTGCACAGATGAAAACAAAAGTATCCCCAAAACACCAAAAATGAAAACAACCCCAAAATTACACAAGAACTGGGTTAAGTGCCCTGAATGTCAGTCATGAAAAGCTATACTGCTATTTATATAGGCCCTGGTAAAATACTCAAGCAGTAAAACAAAGGCTTGTCTGTAGTACTGTGTTCCCAGATGCATTAAGCCCTAATGCAGTTCTGGACGAGGATGTAGACTAGCATTGTTGCCTTCATTAACATAACTTTGATTATGCCCTCTCAGGCCTTTTTATAATTCAGATATGGCATGCATTTCGAAATAGCAGTGCTTATTCTGGAAGAAAGTGGGAATGGGTAAGTGAATTGCCAAATTCAAGTTTTAAGGAATAACATCGGTACTTTAGAGGAATATGTGTACCCTGTTTTTGAGACTTGGTTTATAATTCCATAGTTAAAGTGGAATTGATCTCTGCTCTTAAAGGGCAGACACAATTTTGTGTGAATGACAGTGTAGTCCATAAAGCCATAGAATTTATTTGGTAACAGAATTGTAGACTACATAGAAACAATTCTATTTTAAAAAAAAGAATCTTTAGTGATATATCCTGTTTGTTTTAAATGCTCATCTTTTATTTCATTTAGATGAAGCTTTCTGATGAGCCTGTTTTTAGAAATAATAGCTAAGCAACCAGCATGATTTTTTTCTTTGTCTGCGTTTGTCTTCTCTTTGGCAAACGAAACATTTTTTTTGAAGGAAAATACAAGTGAAATAGTCTTTATTGATGTGTTACCTCTGTTCACTCACTGAAGTGAAACTACTCAGTAATTTTAGTTGTACATTATTTTGCTTTTTGTTTCGTCGGAAAGGAATTCTATTTACTTCATTCTATTAGATAAGTGAGAAGAAATCTGTAGGTTGGGAACAGTGTGAGATTCGGAGTAGTGGGCACAGTGTGCCCATAGTATATGTGGGCAACACAGTGGAAATGATGAGACTGGTTCAAAAGCAGCATGGAAAGATGAAAAAGATGAGTGAGAGCAGCAGACACGAAGAAGGATGCTGTTTTGCCTGAGGAAAACACTGCTATCCATAAGATATTTAAAGACAGGACTTGTGTACAAGATGAAGAGATCTCTGAAACAAAACACAGATGGCTTCTAAGCTCCGAAACACAAACAGCTGCTGAATCCTGGAGGTGACTCAACTTCACAGTGCTTTCACATTTGAGAGGAAAGCTGTATGCCTACCCAGACCAGCCCTAGTCTGAAAACACTTACAGCCAGCCACCATCTACACTGAACCGTGATCCAGAAACTGAGTGGTGTGAAAATTTAAGGTCTGGCTTTATAGTTGTGCTCTAAGTGGTCCTTACAAAGTGGACAATGCTGCTTGCAGATAACTAAGTCTATGGTTACTATGTAGGGAAATGATGTCTTTTTGTAGAAGGCTTTTGAGATATCTTACGTCTAGATTTTTTTACTTCTGTGATGAGCCCTTCTTACTTCTAGGGACACTGATTCTCAAATACACCCTCAGCAAATTTGGGATGTTAGCAAATTGGGAGGGCAGTGATTGATGAACTAGAGAATAGGACTGTGAGTCAAAGGGACCCCGAACCTGTGAGGTTCAGCCGAGACGAATGCAGAGTCCTGAACCTGAGATGTTACAGCTGTGTGCGATAGTGTAGGCTGGGTACTGACTCCGTGTAAAGAAGATTTGCAAGGTGGTAAACAGCTGAATGTGCGTCAGCAATGTGTCCTTGTGGCCATGAAGGCCAACCTCATGTTAGGCTGTACTAGCAGAAGTACAACCAGCAGGTTAAGGGGAGTGATGATGTCTCTCTGTTTGGTACTTGAGGCCACATCTGGAGTACTGTGCCTCGTTTGGCATCTCTGGTACAATAAAGATGGTGACAATCTGAAAGTGAGCCCCGGGAAGGGCCACCAAGGTGTTAGGGGGCTGGAGCATGTGATGTATAAGGAGATGCTTAAGGAGCTGGTTTTGTTCAGCTTGCAGAAGAAAAGGCTTATGGAAGGATCTTAGAGCTGTCTTCAGCTGGTGGGAGGGCATGGAGAAGACAGACTCATTTTGGGGGACGCAGAGGCATAGGATGAAGGGCAACGGACGCATTGCATCAATGGAAATTCCAGTTAGATATTAGGAAAAAAGTATTCGTAATGAAGATGATCAGTCATTGGAGTAGGGGTCCAGAAGTCTAAAATATCCATTTTTGGAGGTATGAAAAATGTAACTGAATACCTGTGCAACCTGGTCTGTTACTGAAGTTAGCCCTACTGAGAGGACTGATGGACCGGATGACTTGCAGAAATGGTTTAGGTCCATAATTCTTTTTATGCTCTGTGGAGAACTCTTCTAGCAGAGACACGGAAATACCATTTGACCAAAGTGTTTAGTTAAATCTGTCACCAGGATTGGAATGTATTCATTGTGCCTGTTTGTTAGAAGGTAAAAACAGGGATGCTGAGGCACGCCAAGCATCTTGTCAGCCTGGATTTAGCAATTTGCTGCGTAGCATCCTCATCGGATGAGGAAGACCCACACTACCAGAATCCCACCAAGGATTTTGCCACATGGAGAAGACAGATTTAACAGAAGTTAGAAAACCTGATTTCAGAACATATCTGAACCTAGACTGAAACTACGCCTGGATTTTGGGTATCTAACAGGGATCGGAAAGGCTGCTTTCTGTAGTCTTCCGAAAAATAGAACTTAAGGAGAGGTTGACAGGAAACGTTAATTTTTGGGAGTGTATGTTCTCTAATACTTTAAGGAATGCTCTGGCACTTTCTAGTCTTCTAGAGAGTAAGGGAAGAAAAGAATTCAGACATTATAGAAACATTTTTGACTGAGCAAGCAGTTTAGAAATATTCACAGAACATATTTAATTCAAAGTGTTGAATTTGTATCCAAAATAAACGTAGAGGAGATAAGGTTAAGATGCTGGAGGAAAAATTTGACTTCCTAAATGTAGCTGGTAAAAGCTTAGGATAAATATAACTCCTTTCATGTTTTCCTTGTTGCCTTGCAGGTAGGTTTGAAAATTCTTCTGCTCTATTCCTAAAGCAGAATGGAGACTTGCTTGATAAAGCAGCATCAATATTGCTATGTTACATACTGCTCCGATACAAAGGAAGAATCCTTCCCTCTGCCAGAGCAAGATGCATCCTGAGTTCCCTAGTGCTGCTACAGTAGAAATAGTTATATTGATGTGAGGCTGCCATGCTCCCCTCAAGCTTCCTACTCCTGCTGCCTGGAAGTTGGTGGTCTCTTCTCTGCATGCAGGATATAAAAAAAATAACCCTCCCTACAAAACCTGAATTGACAAATAGAGCAGAAGGTGTGATGCTGGTTGGGGAATGGAGTGGAGTTCAACTTGTTTAAAAAAACAAAACAAACACTAAAAAAATCCCAACAACAACCAAAAAAGAACCCCAAACCCAAATTAATTTTTCCTTACATCATGGAAGAACAACTGCAAACTTTAGAAGAACTATGAGAAACTGTTTTCTTGATGTTACCAACAACAGGTGGATTTATGTATTAAGAAATGATCCTTTAAAAATCTAGAAACTTCTTACAAAAATATGAGTACAGTTTTGCAGTAAGACTAAAAAATTATAGTCATTCGGAGTCTAGATAGTGATGGAGCCTTTCTTTCATCTGAGCTACTGTTTTACATCAAGATGAAGAATAAGTTTGGCACGCTGTTCGTGTACACTTGTGTTATCACAGTTGCTCTTGGACTCTGGGGATGCTTGCAGCTCACACTAGCTGTATGATCGTATTCCTCTTTTAGTGCTTACATGCCATTTAATTCTGTCAGCTTGGATTTAGGTAACTTTCAAAACCTGAGTTTTCATCAGATTCATTCAGGTTTGCTATTAAATTTCATCTGAGACCACAAAGCCTTTACAGGCAGGCATGACGTTTTGGCAAGGCCCCAATAGGATACTTAGCTGGTGCCAAATCTTTTATTTTTCTCAGCTATCAATGAAGCTGTTGTGGTAATGTGGGTTTTGTGAGCTGTGAGAATTTATGCGTACAAAGGGACCTGCTCTTTGCAGGGAACACTGGGAGCCCTGAGTCCAGGAGGAAGGGTAATTAAAGTTAATGAACCAGGGTAACCTTTCCATGGTGATGACCACTATCCTGATGGTAGGTAAGGGTCAGGGACTATTCCCATTTTATAATCGCACTTCTAACTCTGCTCTATAATTGGTGTTGGATTAAAAATTGGCCATTACCTCCATAATAGAAGTGGTTTGTGGATTTTAAAGGAGTTTTTCAAAGCTCTGCAAGTCTTCAGTGGCTTGTTCTTGGGCTGGGCTTTGTGTTGTGTTTTAATGCAGTCTAAAAACGAAGTATTTTTAGCATTTGAGACCAGATAGTGATGTTTCTATAATGGGAGAAGTTTAACTATCTCTCCATGTCAAAACAGAGACTTCTTCCTTAAATGCTTCCCGTGTTCAGAGGCTTCATCTAGTTTTATCAGCAGGTCTGAGAAGCCTTGTGAACTTTCTGTCCATGGAGCGGTTGTGGGTTTAAGGTTACAGGCTCTGAAGATGGGCCTGAAACACTGACTTAAATCTGTAACTCTTCTACTTACTTGCTTTTGCAGCATCAGGTAAGTTACTTTATGCAAGGTGTTTCCCTTGAAGAGGATCTCATCATCGAAATCAATTTTTCTTTCTTAGGGATGGACTCAACAGCAAAGCTTTGCTGCTGCTGCTGTCTCGGAAGTCTTTCTCATCTATAGGTCCTCCACCAAATGGGGTGCAAGCTGAGATACCATTGACAACCTAAAATGCACAGTATCTAAAATGTTAAATATTGTTCATTTGTCTGTCTTGAACTGTAATTGGAAGGCTGTGGATTTGACTGCCTCTTATGTATATGCAGAAATAGGAAATGACTCCTTGAGAATTGGTTGTCTATCAATCCTAAAAATTTCCATTATTAAACCAAACCCCATTTCTTTGTCCTGGTGACTGGTTCCATTCAAAGAGGTGCGGTGCTTTAAGTGAGAATTGGTTTCAGTTTCCCTTCTGATAGCCTGTCTGTTTGCCACAGGTGTTTTGTAGGTATTAGCTTTTTTAAAGGCATTCTCTTCTTAAAATAAAAATAACATGTTCTTCCTTCTTTTTCATAGAAACTGTTTATTTGTTTGGTGGCTGGGATGGAACTCAGGATCTGGCTGACTTCTGGGCATATAGTGTGAAGGAAAACCAGTGGACCTGTATATCCAGGGATACCGAGAAAGAGGTAAGTTCTGCAAACATCCGTATTGTTAATAATGTTTGAATTGTTGCACAGAAAAATGCCATGTTTCTGAAGTGCTTGTATTGATGTATAGCGTGCAGTGAGAGCCACAAAATTCAGGTCTTCCAGTTCTGAATTCTTTGGAAATGCTTACATTGGGAAAATGTGAGATGGATGTGAATTTGAAGTGTTAAGATTACTGAAGGGGAAAGGTTTATTTCTCAAGAGCAGGCTGATGGGCCAAAAATCAGTTCAGTTAGTAGAACATGAGTTAAATAATTTGATAGGACAGAACAACCAGACTGACTAATAAATATTTCAGACCTGATGCTGGTGTTGAGCTCCAGAAAAAAATTGGGTTTTTTCAGCTTCTGTAAAAAAATGTGAGTAGAAATGGACAACTAACAGACGGAAATCTAGAGGACAGGGGTAACTGCCAGAGGCCACACAATCCCGAGAGCTTTCGTGGTATTCATTTGAGCCACTTTCCTTGGCCTGTTTTGCTCAGTATTTGACGTATGAAACCTCTGAAATGAATGTAGCTTGGGTTATAGGAGGTAACACAAAAAAAGTCCAAGACCTTTGGCTTGTGTAATTCATTTTACTGTACACTGTGAAATGTTAAGCTTCCATGTGGTTGTTGTGTTTTGAGCCTGTTACTTGTTTGTCAGAGCATAACTTCAGGAAATTCGTGCAGCCTCTTGAAGGTATGAAAAGTTTGAGATTCAACGACTTTTTGATAAATTCAGGAGTTGATTTTCCCGACAACTTGAAAAAAGTATAAAAAAAATCTTATTTCCCATCTGTATTTTTCCAGTTTCTTGTCATAGCTTATTTTGTGACCTTCCATACCAGATTAAATAACACTTTAATATTGCCATTTTTTCCTGGCAGAGTTGTTGAGAAGTTGTAATCAAGTAGGACAAATAACCTGAGCTGAAAAAAAAGTCTCACAGTAAGGCACTTCCTGTAGCCTTCAAATCTCTGTGCGTGTCATGCACTTACTGTTTCTAACATCCTTTATAAAATGGGCAATAACAAAACTGAACGTGATATTCCAGTATCTATCATAATAGAGCTGTATAAAGGTAAAATTGTCCTTATATTTTATATCTTTGTAAATTGTGGGTTTTTTTCCCTCTTATTGCAAGTTGTTTCTTTTTACTCTTACTCCTTTCATCACTGCTCATGGCTACTCGTATGTTCCCTAATAGGATGCTGAAGCTGGGTTTAGTCTTCTGGGGTCCAGTCCTGTAGGCTGGGCTTGTGTTGATTCTCTTTGTGTTGAACCTTGGGGTTTTACTATTTTTCTCGCTGTTTACCCAACAGGTGACCTCCTTAAGATAAGGAGGGGTGTGTATGTGACGTAATACCAAGGGGAAATTGGGACTCATCACTTTTATCGATTATATGGTTAAAGATAAGCAAGTAGACCTTCCTTTCCTTTGTCTCCCTTCATAAGGAGGTTGGGAAAGTGAAGAACAGTGATAGAAAAGGAGGCACAACAATTTTAACTGTCTCTCCCTTCACTTTTCTTCTTGCTTTGTAGCCACTTGGTGTGTAGTTTTGTCTCAAGATGCAGCGAAACAGTGCCTTCCTGTCAAAAAGGAGTCACCGTGTTTTCTTCCTGCACAAACCAGTGTGTGTAGTTCTGGTGTTTAAGGGATTCATTTCCTTTCTTGCTGGGATCCTGCCTCATCCAGTTGAGCTTCTGTAGAGCTTGGGAGGCCTGGCTGGGATGCAAGGCGTCAGCAGTGCCAGGAGCAGCATATGTTTTCTCTTCTAGTTCCTCATGCCTGACTCTAGCAGGGTAATGCTGGGATGGAAGAAAGGAGGGATATGCAAAGGAGGGCTGCGGAGGAGACACAGTACAAGAGTTGTGAGTTGATGCAATAAAGTGGCTATAAAGGGTTTTTGGAGGAAAAAAAATTGCAGGTTGCAGTGGAAGGTTGGGAAACTCACATGGAAGATGGGAAGGGTCTTGGGCTGAGAGGAAACAAGATAAGGGAGTTTTAAAAAGAAAAAAAAAAAGAATGAGTTGAATGTATGGGGAATTTTGAAGAAGAGATGTACTTAATAGAGAAAAGTGCAAAGGAATGTGTGTGGCTTTAGAAGTGGAGTTCTAGAAGGACTATCTGCATGGATACAGTCTGCAGTGGAGTTCAGAAGAAGGCCTGCCAAGGCACAGGCCAGGGTTTTGTTGACTTACTGAGGTACAGCAAACTGGTGGCTGCTGTACTTGCAAACCAGCAGTGTTGTTTTTTGGTTTGTTTTCTTTTTTCTAAAGAGATCTGGATAAAACCTGATTTAGAAATGAAAAGGTCAATCTCAAATGTTGAGAAGTAAATTCAAAAACAAAGACTCCAGATGTTTCTCTAATAGGGACATCAACTGTTCACAAACAATTTGCTAAAAGGAAATGTCTGTTGACATGGAATTTTAAAAAATATCCAGAGTAGATTCTAGTAGAACTTAATCTTGGTTTTGCGTTGTATTGTGCTTGTTCTGCTTGTAGCTCTCTTGTTCTAATTAATCAGTGGCAGTGGTTAAATTAGCCACTCAATAATTAAACTTGGACAAGAGCAGAATATGGTAAAAGTTGCATCTTACCCAGCATTGTCATAGGGGTAACACACAGTAATGCTTTTGGGGTAAAGGTACTGGTAGGTTCTGTTGCAATGCCAGATTATCATCATCTTCCCATTGGCATTGCATTATGAAAAGTTTGTGTGACCTTTTTTATAAACTCCGTTGCTGCTGTTTATTTGCCAGTGAGATGGAGAAATGTCTCTTTGTCACCTGAATTTACATTTGTGATTTTTAACAGTTAGACTACCAAAGCTAACTTTCTGTAGCCCTTTTTATGTCAGGAAAGAAATGTTCACGGCACTGCTGGAGTAGCTGGTGACTTACAGTCTTAGAAAGGGGGTCTGGAGGACCTGCTTCCAGTGTTGGGCTGAACCTCCAGTGTACGTACCACAGCTGCTGATGGACAAACAGACCTAGTTAGACCTTCCTCACCATCTCTCTTATGAAGAAAGGCTGAGGGATTTGGGTCTTTTTAGTCTGGAAAAAAGATGACTGAGGGGGGGATCTTATCAATGCTTATAAATACTTAAAGGGGGTCAGGAGGATGGGGCCAGGCTCTTTTCAGTGGTCCCCAGTGACAGGACAAGAGGTAACGGGCACAAACTTGAACACAGCAAGTTCCTTCTCAACATGAGGAGGAACTTCTTTCCTGTGAGGGTGGCAGAGCCCTGGCACAGGCTGCCCAGAGAGGTGGTGGAGTCTCCGTCTCTGGAGACATTCCAAACCCACTGGACACCTTCCTGTGCAACCTGCTCTAAGGTGACCCTGCTCTGGCAGGGGGTTGGACCAGATGATCTCCAGAGGTCCTTTCCAACCTCTGTCATCCCGTGATTTTGTGGCCATACCTTCAGCGTATGGATCCGGCAAGACTCCTGCAGTCCTTGTCAAATCCTCTTCCTCCTCAACTGCATCCTTCCAAGGAGATGCACCATGGACCAGCTCATGACCTCTCAACAGCATCCACAACTTCTGTCCTTCTGTCTCCTCTGTGGAGTGCTCGAGCATGCAACAGCTCTATGAATCAGTTGGTACCAGGCACAGCCAAAACATGTGAAGTCTAAGAGCCTTTAAAGGTTTATACCCTGAACCAAGTGGAATGTTCTGACAAATGCTGTTGTCTCTAGGGTTTATTAGTGGTTGTAGATAGCAGACTTTTTCAGGATTTGGGAATAAATAGCTTTGAAAAAACAAACCTTGTCATTCTTTGGGCATTTTGATCCTAGGCCAGTGTCAATTAATAGAGAAAATTAATGTTTATGTTTTGATGTTTAATATTTCCAGTTTCCAAGCAGCAACTTTCTCTTTTGAGGGCTAATTTAGTGAAATTCAGTACAGGATGACAGTTTAAGTGAGCTGTAGGAAAGACTTTGCTTGGTGTAAATCGATAGTTACGTGGATTTTGCAATAGGATCAAAATGCTGAGGGATGTTGATGCCTCTGGAGATCTGATAAATGAGAGTAAAACAGCATGAGAGTTGGCATATTTTGTATGTCACGAGTATTTCTGTACCTTGGTTCAGTATTTCCTAGATACATGAGAAGAGATAGCGCATCTCATTCAAACAGCGTGTTACTGCATGAATCGGTAGCCTCTGTGGTGCATATTTGTAAATACGGTGTGTTGACTCATCCTCATTCTGGCTTTTTTAGAGGAAAATCCTGCTCACAAATCAGCTCTGTGAAGGATGTGGAAATCGTGTAAATGGGTTAGGTTTTGATGACACCGTGTTTCTCAGGAACTTTTAAAGCGTTTTTTTGCCAAAGGCGCTTAAGTAGAAGTGAAGGTCTTGTCATGGGTTAACTGGTTGAGAGCATAAATTGTTTCTCACAATGAAGGAAAACGTAGGTCAACAAGTGCCTACTGTTCAGTAGGTTCAAAGTGATTTAGAAAATCGGTGTATTGTAAGGTGACAGTTTGCTGCTAACACCAAGTGCTTTTCCAGGTTACTGAAAGTAAAAGCTGACAAGTGTAGAAAGATCTCACAATAGTAA
Organism: Dromas ardeola; assembly: GCA_013398915.1. NCBI lineage: Eukaryota > Metazoa > Chordata > Aves > Charadriiformes > Dromadidae > Dromas > Dromas ardeola. The sequence goes on along the minus strand of VYZM01017851.1, from coordinate 167,857 downwards.
ACGCCGAGGTGAATTTCATCTGCTATTGTATTTCCAGTTAAATTTTCTACGGTGTCTGCATCCGTTTGTTGACACGGATGAATTTACCCAAAGCTTCCAAAGTCATACAAGCATTTCATGCATTTGTAAGAGTTTGCGACACCTATGACTAATTTTTTTTTTCTAGTGTGATGCAGAAATATGCAAGCTTGTGTCTGTAAAGCTTTTACCCTGTGCTGTTTGAAGTGTAGGAATTGAACTAGTCTCAAATATTGACTCCTTTCCACAGATGGTGATGTAGTTTGGAAGACGCTTTGAGTAACTTGAGAGCTTTTTGTTTCAAATTCTGTGATGTTTATGGACTTGAGATCTAATATACTGAATCTGCCATGTCCTACTTCTGAGTAGTTCCAGTTGTACAGATGCTCTGTTGTACGAGATGCCTGGTGCCACAAAAGCACACAGGGAGAAAGCAGCTGTCCCCAAAAGCCTGCAACAGAAACTTGGATACCGCAGATACACCTCTGAGCCAACTTCCTAAATAGCGTAAATGCCTACAAAAGTAGGGACAAAGAAGACAGATGCTGAAGTGAACCAAATGAAAAGTGTTCTAGGCTGATCCTAAATATCGCATGCGAATCTTTTATTTTGCTGCCTGCTTAGTAGCATAATGGTTTTAAAATGTTCTAGCCAGCATTCTTTCTCGAAAATGTTAGAGAGGGACTTTCAGATATGCCTGACTAACTTCTCCAGTGATTTCCACACAGGCAGCCTAAACCAAAAAGACCCTATTGAGGGAGGGAGTACTTTTATATATATGTATTTTTTTTTTTTTAATAAAATTTTTTGAAAAGGTTCTGATCTTTTAAAGGTAACTTCTTATTTGTCTTATGCTACCTTGTGTGCCAAAGGAGCTCTGTCCTCTTAACCCTTGTTTATTTGTCTTTTTTAACTTTAACTTTTTTAAAAAGAAAAGATCATCTATATTTTAAAACAGCCCTGGGTTTGAAGTTATTCAGTTCTGTCACTGAGTGCCTGTAGTTCTTGTTTCCAGCATGAATAAAGCTCAGAAAACCAGCCGAACTTCAGTTACACCTAACACCAGATGTTTCAATGTGTGGAGGTCCCTTTGCTCCACACATTGATATTGAAGTCAGTCTCGTAGAGAGGGGAGTACTTAAATAAATGCATTATGCACGATATCCTGAAGGCTGCAAAACTTTGGCAGTCCTGGAGCTTGTTTGTGCCAGTCTTCTGATTATACGCGGATTTCCAAGCCATCAGAAAGCCTTCAGTTGCAAAGGGTGCAGCGTGTAAATTACTTTCACACCTTGAAGCGGTCCATCATGCGTAGTTGATTTGTGGCATTTACGTTCTGATAAAAATCACCACTTCAGCTCTAGCTTGTGATGAGCTTACTGCTCTGATCTCTGATCTGGAATGCAGCTTTATTTTACTTATATGACTTTATTGGGAAGTTACTGCATCATCCAGTTCTCTGTGAATTGTAGATGAGACAGTATACAGAGACACGCTAGGGTGGCTGTGACTGCATCTAAGGGAAGATGACACATTATTCAACTGTATTATGCAATTTTCAGGTATGATTTAGTGAAGCAACGGATATTGGTATAAGGAAAGCTGATTTATATCCTTTTGGATTTTAAAGACAGAAATATGTACCTGTAAAACCCTGGAACCCTGCATTTCGCACTGAATGCATGAGGGAAAAGGATTTTAAAGAAACGGGAGAGTATGTGGGGGTATAAGGTGGGAGGAAAGCTTATTCTCTTGCCAGGAAGGTTGAAGTAGCTTCATACACCAGTCAACTTTGCCTTGGGAGTGGAATAGTCTCTTATTTCAGCTCGTCTGTGAAAGACTTCCGTTACATTAACACTCCACAAGCTGTACAAATACAGAAATCCCTAAAGAAATATCAGTTATCCCAGTATGGTAACATAAGGGAAGCATTCTCAAGTAGTATCATAGTCAAATCCTTAGCTAAATTTTCTGTGTAATTACATGCTTGAAAACGTACTAAGTTTTTGTGGACCTCGCTGGTAATAATAAACGTATTTCTGTCACCAGGTTTTGGAGGTAATTAGGACTTAAGCTTTCTGGACTGTTTCGGGAGCATATACTGGCAGAACGGGTAGTGAGTGCATTGACATGTTGAGTTCTCAGGCCTGAAAGAGCGTAGTATGTTTGATAGGACTTAGTCCATGAAATTTCCAGGGCAGGTATGTGATGGAGATTTTACTGACCCTGGGACTGAGGAGCTGTTGGGTTGTAGTCCTTGCATTGCCCCATGCATGCTTTGCTTTCAGTGCTCCATCTTTAAAAGCTCCTCCATGTGTGTTTGCTGCCATGCTTTATGCTTGCTGTTCTTAATATAGAAGAGAAGGGTTTAGCGTGGTGCTTCACAGACCTCCAGTGAAAATACTTGCGCTGTTTCTTGGCTGATTTTCCTCTGTGTGGATTACGGAAAAATTGAAGATGGCTTGTTTCTGAAACCATGACACAGCAGAGACAAGCTGTGTGCTGCACTTCCAGTGGTAATTGATGTGGTTCCTGCAGCTGGGTAACTAAATTATGGTCTTAGAATAGATGAAAGGTGATTTAAACAAAAATTTCAGAAGCTAAATCTTTCCTCATCTGTCACTTAGTTCAAAAGAAAGCATGGCAGTCCCCACAGTTCTGCTTTTTTTCAATGCCAAAAATATTCTGTTCTATGTATTTTTTTTTTTTTCTCTTGCCATGTTGCTGTAATAGCTAACAGAGGATGTCTGTATTAAACTGTACTTAGTATCTGTATTTCTGAGATGGCAATCTCATAGCCATGGGTTAGCCTGAGGGGAAAAACGTATACAGCCACTTTTACGACTTTCTAACACCTCTGGCTACAAACTACTCCTTTGTCATCTGTTTGAGACTGTCTTCACTTTCTCAGAAACATCCAAGAGCCTGTGGCTGTCAAAGTATTTAGCCTTATAATGTCATGTTTATCTATCACCAGCTTTTCAAGGACAATTAATTAAAAAAACCCGACAGACTACTTCATAAATTCTAGCCTTGCTACGTCCTCATCTTTGTGGCTAAACAGTCCATAAATGACTAGTTAATTATTTTTTTTCAGCCTGTTGGTCTGCAAGTGTGACTGTAGCGAAGTCGAATAGTTTGCGTCTGTGGAAAAATCTCTCTTGGCTGGACCTTCGCTAGCCATTGTTACTGGTAAGGAGAGGACAGCGTGAACTTATGATGCATGAGAAAATGACCTCATTCAACATCCTGCAATTGTTAATGGGGTTAGTTAAATTCGGCACACGAGGGATGTTGTCCTGAGGGCCCATCTCTCAGAGCTGGTGAAAGCTCTGGTTCTGTGGTGGGTCGTCTGTTATATTTCATCAGTGTTACTGAAAGCAAAGCTGAGCAGTTGATGTGCAACAAAGCAACAATTTACTTGTTAAATTTTAAGGAGCTGTAATTTTATTCGCACTTCATCACTGTGAATAGAGCTTGGTTTGCAGGTAAATTGTGCCTTTTGTTAAAAATAACAAAGTATTGATGTCCTTCCGCTGCAAGGTTGTCTTGTATTAGGGTATTACTTCAGTGCTGCTCTTGTTTGCATTTGTAAGCTGAATCACGTAGGCTGCGTGACTTATTTTTGACTGTAATCTAAAGCCTAGACAAGACCTTCATATGTATTCCTGCAACCTTCTTCACATAAATTAAAGAATTATTTCATGCTGTTTGCGTGCCTGAAGCTCTGGGAGTTTTTTCCCCTTTCCACTATTCCAGTTGCTTGCCTAGAAATTCTCTTGGTCATAGGATGCCTTGATTTACTGCAACATGAGATCCACGGTGTTATGCATTGCTGGAAGTCCTTGATGATACCTTGGTGGGAGAACAAGCCAAGTGCGAGCACGCAGCTTAGAAATGACCCAGGAATGCAGCTCCCTGCACTGGCAGTAACGCAGGTGTCTGTTGCCAAAGCTGTTTCAGTACCGTAGGTAAACTCATGCAACGCAGCTGTCAAAAGCAGAATATTGGTGCTTTGGAAAGTTCGTGAGTCAATTCATAGGGCACACTTTATTTCTCTAGAGGTGCGTTAATTAGTGTTCATCAGAAACCAATAGATCATGTGCTAGTTCATTTCTTTCTGAAAATACTCTGGAATTAGTTGGCTCTGCAAGCAGGCTTGCTGAGAGACTTAATTTTTAACAGGTAATCTCCTGGGAATAGAACATTAAGCATCTATTCGTTTTCTTATCAGTGTTCATGTGCTGCACTGAGTCTGTGCTCATCTGCGCTGTGCTGAACCTGCGCTGATCCCTGAAGTGTGGAGCCAACAGTCTGAGTAAAGTCTTATGTAGGCCTGGAAGGGATGGGCCCCTCATGGGTCATCAAATCCAGTCCGCTGCTATCATAAGGATCATGTCGTATGATCTCTGAGCTTAATCATTTGACTTATAAGCTCATTGAACCGTCTTTCAAAAATAGAACACTTGGGCCATTTATTTTTTACTTCTAGTCTAAGTCTCATTGTGGAAGGCTCAGCTTGAGGCCATGAAGTATCAACAGTGAGAAATCAGGACTATCCCAAATGTGTGCATGCTTTTAGGAATTTTTTTTTAAAAAGCTTCATCATGTTTAATTTTTTTTGTTTTCCCACCTTAGAGATGAATCAAAAGTGCGTGCTAAAAGCTGCCTCTGACTTTAATCTGCTCCATCATGTCTGAGTCAGATGCCCAGAAAGGACTTTGCAACTAAATCTATTTAGTCGTATTGCTATAGGAGGGCACTTGTAAGCAGATTAGCTATAGCTCAAATACTATGTCAACTGCCTGACCGAAGGCTATGTTCCTTGTCTAAGCTGTGGCTACACTTATTAATAGTTAATTATTTCTAAACACTTGTCAAAAACTTCTTATATCTGAACATAATATTTGTTGTAAGACATTTAACTGTTCTGTGTGGAGAAACTGTGTAGACTCATGGCTTTCTGGTACTGATCATGGGGAGTTTTAAGAGTTGTGGTTCCTTAGCCAGGTTCTGATCTATTTAATAGGCTTCCCAAAATATATATTGGCAGAACATATTTAACTTGCATACTCTCAATGAATATTCTTTATAGCTGTAAAAGGAAGTTGGAATACCAGTTATCTACCATAAATAGTGGCAAGGATATCTTAGAGTGGAAATGCATGGCTGCTGACCTAGTATAAACGTTAGCTTCATGTGCTGCTTTAAGCTTTTATGTAAGGCAAACTTGCAGAATAATTGAACGAAGCGTGCATTCAGCATTCAAAATGTTTTTTTGGAGTTAGACTCCTGTCTCGTACTCCTAGAAACACTTGAGATCCCAGTTCAATCTTTTGCCACGTCTGCATTCTACCGTGTGACATTCAAAGGTTTTTAAGTCTAGAGCTAGAGCTGTCAAGCCTTGGACATGAAATGACACAGGTAGCACTGATTTTTGCCATCATACAGGATTAGGAAAAAGTAGCTGGGATATGCTATTTATGGGAGGGTCTTGCACGCTTAAGAAACCCTAATCGAGAGCTCACCCCCCTGAGCCGTGTGCCTGCGCTGGGCTGCTCTAGCCATGAGCGCTGTCGTGATGCTCTTGTGTCCCTGAACACAACCTGCTCCGTCTCGTGACTTGATGTCCCTGGCACGTGGTTCGTGATTGTATATGGGCATTAGAAGCAATATATCAGCCTCCGGTCATTTTGCTTTGTGTTTTGGGCTGATGGGCAAGACAAACGCCCGCTGCTACCGTAAAAAACCAATAGATTCAATTCTTCTGTTAGGTTTCTGGCAGCCCAGGTTATGAGAAACTTAAAATGCCTTCTGTGAGCAACTTGTATGGGATGAAAGTGTTTTATTCAGCGTATGGCTGTAGTTGCTTCTGTTGCTGAATTTAGTACTCGTATAGAGTAAAGCAAATCGTTTTGAGCTACGGCTTAGATTAAATGTTTTGGGAGTACATGTTAGCTGAAGACTGGCATTGATAAAGCACTAACAAGCTCCGATCTTAAAAAGCCTATAGACTTGAATGAATGCCAAGAATAATATGCATCTCCTTTCATTTTCATGATTGTGAGG
>VYZM01017851.1:135689-161722 GCA_013398915.1 Dromas ardeola | reverse complement strand
ATGAATTATACTCTGAAACTGGGAAATGAGAGCAATTAATCTCTGCAGTTGTGTGTAGGCAGGAGGGACTATTTGTTGCATGACAGCCTGCTCTCAGAACTGGAAACAAAGTAGGTTGTTTGTGTCTTTTTATGTCCTCGTCCTAGTTTGCTTTAGGACAAGAGCATTTACCTCATGACGCTTATTTTTGAACTTTATACTGGAGGCAGTGTTCACATTCCATTCAGTCTTTTGCAGCACCAAGAAGGGAGAATTAGTCAGCTGTTCTTTGTTTTTATTTCCCTGACTCTTGAACAGGGTCCAGGCTTGCTCCTGAGGTTTTTCATCTGGATCAGTCTGAATAAAACAGATTTTCTTGCAACTGAAAACCCTTTATTTGCAAAAGGTTATGATAACCAAAGGAAGCCGAGCTCCCCCAGTTTTTATTTGGGGGTGGGATGGGGAGTGGAACTGGCTTCCCGCAGTCCTGTTCACATTAAAGCGGGTTCGTAGGACACTTACTTAAAAACAAAACAAAAAAAAAAATGAAAGCTATCATGTTTGTGCCTTAGCAGAGCATGCCAGAATGCTGTTGCTAAGATGATGCATGCTGATTCTGGCATAAATAGTTATTTGAGCAGACCCTCCCCTAAGGAGTTGAGTCCCAATCCTTTCTCTCCTGTATAGGAACAAATCAATTATTCTAAGGAGGCAGTGTTGTCTCTCGGTGCTGTTGTGTTGCTTTTTGAAAACGTTTTGTAAGTTAGTCCTTAAGTGGGATAATTGCTTTCAGCATTTGCAAGTTAAATGAAGAAAGCTCTAATTAGATTTTATAAAGTGGCTTAGCATGTTGAGAAGGCTTTTCATAAAGTATACTGTGTATTCACTTGGCATTGCACAATTGAATTTCGTTGTAGGACTGACGAAACCAAAAAATCCTATTTGGCCTTGGACGCTCCTGGGCGCTTAAAGGATTGAAAGCCTGTCTTAGGTACTCCTTGCTGTACATACTCTCCGGACCATCCCACCCTCATCAGGGCATTTATCTGTATTTTAGAGACTGCAGGAGCGTGATCAAGACCAACCTGTTTGAGGAAGGATATTAGAGTAGGGCATCGGAGCTTGGTATTTTGCAGCACTTCAAAACGGGGCCATGGCACATACTGTTTAATCTGTCTTAGCCGTTATTATGCTGTGCTAATTGTACAGTGGTGCTGGGTGGCAGAGAGCCATTTTGTTCAGGTTAGTTTTAGCTCCGTGTGGGCACTTATTGAGTTGCACAGAAACCGAACAGTGCCCTTGCTTAGTAATCTTTGGTATTGTTTGGTGTCCTGTAGGTTAGAAATGCGATATGCTAATGCTTTACTATTTCCACTGCAGCCTTGGCATAAGTGGAGGGACTGGCCAAAGCAGCGTAACATATTGCTTGCCATCTGAATAAGAACTTAGCCTGGTCACAAGCTTCTTTCACGTGTGGTTTCTGCAGTCTGCGTGCCAGCCGCTTCCTGATGAGAATTGGAAAGAGTCCCCAACGCTGGTGTGTGTTCAGATCGTTTGGGCGCTGATGCTGGATGTGACTTCTTAGTTAAAACAGACTCTAATATACGCTCTGTTTAGGAAGCGATACCTCTGCTAAATCAGTCAATCAGTTCTTGAAGCTTCATCTGCAAGAATGTAGATCCCACATTGCTAACAACTTTGAAGCTATTTCAGTGAAATTAGATCTAAAGAATAAGTACTTAATGAGAAGTCTTGCGTTGATTTGTTATGACTTCCAATAACCACAGGAGCAGATGATTGCAAACTAGTCAAAACTGTTATTTGCCTTCTGTTCTGCTCAGGAAGGCTTGGGCTTGTTTAATCTTCTCTTGTTATCAGTGTGCAGGTGAAACTGTCTTTGTTAGCTGCAGGTACATTTGGGAATGGCAGTTACGCTTAAAGGAGCAGCAAGTACAATAGATACTTTTTGTGCGTCTCCGGTTTATCTTTGACGATAAGGCCCAAACTTGAGTATGGGTATAGGGATCTCTAGTAAGATCCACTTACCTTGGGACATTAACTCATGGATCGTTAACCTGCCTACAGCCTGGCAGGAAGGGACAAAAGGTTATTCTTCTGCTCTCTAACCATACTTGATCTCTTCCAGTGTAGGTTAAAAAAAAGTCATGTCTATTATAGTCAATTTTTTTTCACTTGTTACTTATAAGGGGTCAAGTTCGTGTAACGCTTCTGGAATCAACAAACTCTTTCCCATTTGAATTTGGTGGGTCACTTCCTCCATGACAAGCTGTGGCAGTGTGTTCTTTGTGTGAACAACAGGCTTGCTATTGTAACCGCATGAAGTACATGTCTTTGGATGAACATTTGCAACCGCCCACAGGCTCTTGATTCACTTAACCACATGTGCCTTGAAGTGTTTTGTTCATTTTCGGTGTCTGCCCATATCTGTCTTTTCAGGTGGACTTTGTGTCCTCCTTTGAGGTATATACATACTACGAGGACTTCCATAGTCAAATTGAGTACACACAGATTAAGGCCTTTCCCCTGTTCTACCTCAAATGTCAAACCGACGTGTACCACTTTTTACTGGAGTTATTTACTCATATTGCTAAATGTATAGACTAAATTTGAAACTTTTGACAGGTTCCATGTGATTTTGTAAGTGGTGTGCAGGAATAACTCCAGTTTTCTTTGAGAAAAGATTATGAATTGGGTAAAGTTTTCTTTATTACAAGAAATAGTTCATATTGTGGCATGCTCTGCAAGTTGGTGGAGCTGAAGTTTGTAAGTGAACTCGAGGTGATGAAGTTTCTGTGCCTGCATAGACAGAACGATCAAACTTAAAACCTTTAATAGCCCTTTAAAAAGGCAGATACTACTGTGTGAGACGTGACCAGTACGCAATTCAAGAAAAGATATTTTTCCTGACTTCTTTTCTCATTTTAACATAGTCTTAGGAGTTGAAATTTGTATGTTGTGTACATATAAGTTGTGTATTACTTATATGTAGTACCTGTGCTGTTGATGCCAATGGCTTGACGCTGGTGGTGTAGGTGCGAAGTGTCTCAGCCTTGTGTCTATATTCAGACAAATTTCATTTGACGATGCAACTCAGGGCAAGGCAGGTCTGGAAATTGTTGAATTGGAGATTCATTCCTGAAAGTGCCAAAGATGTTATTTGAGCAAATTTGGTAGGATTTACTTTAGTCCATAGAACATATAGAGGTGGGGGAGTGGGGAAAGATATTTAAATTGGCGCGTTCAATTAAAAAACTGCAGTGACCTGACAAAGAGGGGAGAGTGAGGAGGCACAGGTATGTCTTAACATTTCATCCAAACGATAGCTGTGCCAAGGCAAATACGTGCTCTTTAGCAGGGGAACAATGGCATATCCTTAAGTGTCCCAACTGTGTAACTAGAGATGGATTTTTGTCTCCTGGGGTTACTTTCTTGTGAAACAGGGGGAACCTTTGTGAATATATAAAATGGTACTTACGCAAAGAAACTACCCTTTGTGTTTGGAACAGGGTCCTTTGCAAGATGCTATTTTGTATTTTGTAGGAACAAGGTGAGGTATGTTGCTGCCTTCTCTGTCAAGTTTTTCCGTGTTACCAAAGGCAATGAATGAACTTTTGCTGCATTTCAGGATTGTATGCTAATATTTCACTTCCATCAGTACTTTTTTTCAGAAAAGAAAATTATCTTAATTACCATGAAGTAACTAATCCTCAAAGCTGTAATCATTGTTGACATAATGCTTCATATTTACAAAATATGAACAATTCAGCTCACCACTTCAGATTGTTATTTGAGTTACTGTAAACAGTTTCCTGTAACTGTTGTTTAATCAAGAAATTGAATTCTATAACATGAGTATTAAAGTCTTTGGACTACAAAGATGTAACGCTTCCTTTCATAGTTTATCCAATTTACTGAAGTGTATTCCATCAGCATATTTTAAATTTCAGCAATGATTTCGGTAAATTTCTTACATGAAATAGTACAGCTATGAAGATTCCACTCCAACCCCCCCCCCCATAAGGAAGTATTTGGTAGCACATGGAGCAAATCTTGTGCTGATTTACTTGTGTGGCATGACTGCTTTTCTTTAACTGTAAGTCTTTTAATAAATGGTGATTTGCTACATCTTTGCCTACTTGCATAATCTTTATTTTTCAATAGATTTTGATAGTTGGGGTTCTTTTGTCTTTCATACTGCAGTCTTCTCTGTATATCTTACCTTTCTTTGTCACTTGAAATCTTACCAGTTTTCATGTTGGTTTCCAGACTCTGAAAGTTAGCTAGCCAGCCTTGTTCTGGCATTCTTACTTATCAAGTGCCAAAATTATACAAACTAAGGCCAAATAAACTACAGAATTTATCTATAAGCATGATGCCATTTTTTTTCTTTTGTCTGCTATTTTGCAAATAAGGCTTTGCACGCCTTGATTTCCAGTATTTTGGAGTATGGGAAGATCACTTATGTTTCAAGCTGAGTGTACCGAGGCTCTGAAATTAGATTTGGGATGCAGAAAGGATACTGGCCAGGACTGCATAGCATCATCATAATGTCATTGAATAAATTACTCTATGATTTAACTTGGACACTCCTGGATGGATAAGCACATAATTATTTGACAGCGACCCTCTGTATTTCTCTTGAAGATCATAACTCAGGGCAGTACTGCTTACCATGGGAAACTTTCCTGTAGTTGGAGGCTGGAATGGCTATATCTATGTGAGAAGGACAGGGAGTGTTTTTGTTACCTTCAAAGACCTATTACGGGATATGATTGCTTGTGGGAGTGTCTGGTTATGATCTGTTAGAAAACAGCCTATTAATAAAACAGAGGCTCTTGTAATAGAGCACTTCTTAATCTTCTTCCTATGTGGTTATTTATAGGCTGTGACATCTTAATTGGCCTCTCATGTGCATCAACTTCTCTTATTCTAAAAGATCAAGTAGCTTTCACATGCCTTTGAGAATCACTTCTGGAGGAAACAGTCTGTTTTCTAAGGAATCTTACAAAAAGGCTTCAAGTCATAAGTTTGTGGTAAAAAATGTTTTAAGGTTTTTGCTGATATCTTTCTAAAGGACAAAGAAGTTATGGAATGTCTTGTTATATAGATACTTGTATATTAATCCTGTATTTGTCTGACTACAAACAGATTTTCTTGAATTCTCAAAGGATTTCCCGTTGCTGATAGTACTTATTTGGCCTTAGTGAGTGTGCAGTGACCTACCTGAAGCAGCATTAAATACATTATTCTCTTTATTTTTGTGGTCCGTTTCTTTATTAGAGTGGTCCTAGTGCCAGATCTTGTCACAAGATGTGCATTGACATTCAACGAAGGCAGATCTACACGCTGGGACGCTATCTGGATTCCTCCGTGAGGAACAGCAAATCTCTGAAAAGTGACTTCTACCGCTATGACATTGACACAAACACATGGATGTTACTAAGTGAAGACACTGCAGCCGATGGAGGTCCAAAGCTGGTGTTTGATCATCAGGTCAGCTACACTGATACGCTTAGTGCAAGTTCTCAATGTTTGCTAATCAGTTTTTCGATTGTAGCCTCCTGTGATTTAGAAGCGCTGTACCAGGTAACATAGTGGTGATGTGGAAGGCTGTGATCTGCATTGAGTTAAATTTTAAGAGTATTGTTGTCTAATGCCACAGACTACTGGTGTTCTAATCAAACTAGTCAGAAGAATCATAAAAACCTTTGCAAACTAACTCATTTTATTAAGACATTTTATTACAGCTCAAAGCACAGTTCATCTGTTTTTAATCAGTCTTGTTGAGGTGGGTTTGCAGATCTGCCTACTCAGAGGGTGCTGGGGAACCACTTGCAAAGCTGTGCGTGATACCTTCAGAAGAATACTATACGCAAGCTGCTGAAATGAGGCCAAGAGGATCAGGATTCTTTCAAAACTGGTTGTCTCTTAAAATTTGTAGAGTGTGCTTGCTTTGTAGACTTTGAAACACCTTAGAGGAGTGGCTACTAATTTTTTAAAAAGCCACACCTATCCTTATGTTCAAACGGAATACTTTTTTTACTTGCGTTTAATGGCTTTTGTGTACTTGGAAAAGGTATTTTGTTCTTAGTTGTTTTTTATAAAGCATGACCAAGAAACAGCACATCAGTACTTGTTTTTAAAGCAGCCCAAGAACTGATTTTATTGGTACTAGCTGTTTTGTAACCAAAGCTGCTGTTTGCCAGCACGATATGCATTTCTGCTGACACTGAAAGATACGTGTTGTCTGCAGAACAAAAGCCAATCGGTCTTTCTGTTCTATTAATAATGAATACCAACCTCCCAGGTGTTGGAGGAAAGGCAAAAGTAAATTGTCAGCTGGCAAGGCTACTCTAGGTACCTTGTTTGCCTGCTTCTGAAATATGTTTCTTTTTTCCCTGCTGTCTCTTAGGAAAGAATGTCCTCCCTGAATTCTTTATCAATCTGCAGCTCTTCCTCTTCTCTCCCTCAGTACCTACTGCGATAGCGGTTTTTGTTTAACCTTCACAAAAATGTGCTGCACTTGAAGTGTTTTGTGTAGGCTTTGCTGAGTAGCATCTCTATCTTACTGTAATCTTGTCTGTGGGGTTGTTTTGTTTTTTTTTTCTCCCTCTGGTGTTTTGCAACATTCTGCGTTGCACTGTGTCTGAAAATATCACCTGGAGTCAGGGAGTTTTGTTTGATTTGTACTGCAGTGCATCTCTTGTGTGCCATAACGTGAATTCAGGCTTTGGTGATGAATCTCTTTCTGTGTCAGTCTCATCAAAAATCTTTGGCCAGGTTATGGCCCTACTTTATGATGAAGTAGTGGGGGTAACAGTAAATATATGCTTGGCTTGGAATCCGAGTAACAAATTGCAGGACAGTTTTGGATTGGTTGAATGGTTGACAGTAGATTGAACTTTTCCCTTTTACAGCCATTGTTAAAGGCAATATTCTGTTAACTTTGTGACAGAATTGGCCATGGATCCTGGTGAAAATCTCTAAAATGTTTTTTGCTAAAATCAGCAGCTAGAGGCAAGTTTTTTACGTGATGAAGGGTGCATGTAGCCTTTTTTTTTCTCCTTCTTATTTAATAAGCAAGTTAAAATTAGACTCACGTTTTAAATAAAGGACTGTTTTCTGAGATCAATACCTGTCAACCATGAAGATGTGTATTCTTTTCTGCACATTAGAGGTTGAGGAGATGTGCAGGGTACTGTTTTACTAGGTATCACTTGCAAGGGAGGGATGTTTAATCTTAAATCTTAGCGTTTTCAAGTCTTAATGTCCTGGCTTAAAACCACTTCTCTCGTTCTTAGATGTGTATGGATTCTGAAAAACACATGATATATACCTTCGGAGGCAGAATTCTGACCTGCAATGGCAGCGTTGATGACAGCAGAGCCAGTGAACCGCAGTTCAGTGGATTGTTTGCTTTTGACTGCCAGTGTCAGACATGGAAGCTTCTGAGAGAGGATTCCTGTAACGCTGGACCTGAGGACATCCAGTCCCGAATAGGACACTGTATGTTGTTCCATTCTGTAAGTATCTGCATCATACTGTGATTCATGATGCCTGACTTTAAGGAGAACATCTGATTTTAATTTTTCTTGCAAGTTTGAAGCTCTTTAATCTCCAGAGTGGTGTGTTGTCTCACTTGATTTTATGTTCTCTGACATTCTGATGCTTCTTTGGTAAGTGCAGGTGGTATTAATTCAAGTCTTGGAGCTTTCATGACTTCAACTGAATAACTTTTCGAGTAAAAAACAAGGTGAATTTTAAATAGTTGATTTTAGTCAAACAATGCTAAATAGACACAGAGGCTGTGTTACAATTTGATCTAAAGAGAGTTTTTCTTTTAGAGTTGGTAGAGCATCATAGAACCGTCTGGTCTAGTAAATACCCTGTGTGGCTACTTGAATGGTGAACTTGGCTAGTGCAGGGGCTTACTGGGTGTGTTTTGAGATGCACAGGCCTCATATTCCTCTGTGCTGTGCTGCTGCCAGTCTTGAGCAGCTGTTAACAGCTGGGCACAGGTGGCATTGTAGGCATTTCATCCAGAGACTGATGGAAAGGCAGAAGGATATGAGGAGAGAGGGCTGTGTACCACTTTATTTAGTATTGGGCATTTCCAGTTGTGCTTGTCAGCCACACGTTTGCTTAGGTGCGGAACATGGGAACTGCAGGGTGTTTTGCTGCCATTAAACTCTGACTTGCAGGTGGGGAGGAAGAGAATTAAAATGAATATTGTGGCATTCAAGTGTTACCCCCTATTGAAAACTGACCAGTTTTTACTGAGTTTATTTCTCTTTGCTTTTCAAATGAAAGATCAGAATTTTTATAGTGAATACTGTGCTTTCAGAGCTTTCAGTTTCATCTTTGTTTTGAATGGCTCTCTAAAATCTGGTCAAAACCATATTGCCACACAGAATTCTGCAGAGGTACCAGAGGATTTTTCAAGTATGTGTCCGTGGTAAACGTAAGAATACAGGTTTCTGTAAGCACAGGTCATGGAAGTTTAGGTCCTTTGCTGTTTTCTCAACCATTTGAAAGAAAAATAATCTGCCTCTTATGGACTTTCCACTTGGCAAACTTGAAAGGAGTAATAAACCTGTTATTCTTGGATTGCTGCTTGCTTGTTCTGAGTTTAGTAATGTGCTGGTACCTCGATGGTTTCTCTTACAGTCTGACTTCTGTTCCTTTTTTTTTTTTCTTAACAGCAAAATTATGATCTAATGAGTTTTAGATGTGGAGACTGTTAATTCTTTAATATTAAACTTGAAAAATGAATTGCTGTTTTAATGTTCTGAAGTTAGAGGTTGATCAGGCAAGGCTACAGTAATGTAAAATCTGTTTGGTCACTCTTGAGCTGAAACTCTGGGTTGGATCCAGGTTTGTGTTTTCATTTAGATCATGAAAAAGGAGTCTTTAATTGCATTTGTAAGAGGCTTTTTGAGGTGGAGAAGCTGTAAGCCCTTAATGGTTTAGCTCTTGAAATGGAGAAAGTGTGAATTCGAGAACCAAGTAGATCAAGAACCCAATCAAGAATTCTAAAGTTTTTATTGAATTTGAGAATAATTAACTGTTCTACGTAATTGGTCCCTGTGAATCTTTGCAGAGATGGAGGTAAAACATACTTACCAAATAAAGACTGGTGGACCTGATAGCTAAGGCATGATTTTAAACTTAGAATAAACATATCTATTACTCTTTGATTCATCCATGTTTTTGTTAATGGTCACAGTTGGCCAACATTCTTTCTTGAGCTTGGTAAAGACGCATTTCTTTTTTCCATTCCAGAAAAATCGCTGCTTATATGTATTTGGTGGCCAGAGATCGAAGACTTATTTGAACGACTTCTTCAGTTATGATGTAGACAGCGATCATGTGGACATCATATCAGACGGAACTAAGAAAGATTCAGGGATGGGTAAGTGTATAACTACATACTAATTTCTTCCTGTTGGAACAAATGAGAAATACATTGTTAAGTAGGTGAAAGGCTGGCTTCAGCGGCCTGTGGTATCAGGTGAGCATCCTTAACTAGCCCTACGTACCCATGTAAACTCCACGATATATAGGTTAAACTTATGCCAGCTCTCTTGTCCTTCCTGACATTTGACACTCGCCATCTTCAGCACAATACAAATAATTGATGCATGAAACCACATTGCACCTCAAAAGAAAAAAAAAAAATCAGCAAAATAAGAACTAAAAATACTTCTTTGAAACTCCAGCAAAGATGGGGCCGGCAGGGGGAAGTCTGGAAAAATAATTTTCTTTAAACCAGGAAAGGAGACAGCAATTTTTCATTCTAGTTTTCACTAAGTGAAAGGTGCCATAAAATGGAAATAATCTGCTTGGTTTGAGATGCGGAAAGGCAGGGAGGATCCTCAGAGACAGAGAATTGGAGTAGAGGGGCAGAGGTTATTTGGCCTCGCAGGAGCTGACTAGAAAGGTGAGACCTGTTGTCCTGTTGTTACTGTATTAAATTATAAGGGTGCAGCAAAAAAAGGTAGGAGGAGGGAGGAAGGCTTCAGTCCTGTTTGGTTCATACCGCTGGAGCTATATACACCAAGCGTAGTTCCGTATACCAGAAACCTTTAAAAACACCGAAAAGGCATTGCAGCACAACCATAAAGGACTGATTTTATACCTCTTCTTCTCAAATGACATAAAGAATGGTATTTTTTTCCAAAAAGGATTTCTGCATGTGTAAGTACCTCATTTTCCTGGGTTGCAAATACCCTGATTTTCAACATACAGCTCAGAAGTGGAAATTTGCATTGCAGTATGTGCTACTACAGGAGAGAAATATTCATATTTCTCTTAGTATGTATATTTACTCCCAATCTTGTTTTCTCGTCTTCCAGTTCCCAAAATCCCAGGAAGCTAATTTATCTTGAATTTAGGCTGCCCATCCTTATTTTCATCAGGCTTAATTTTTAGCAAGTAATTTTGCTGAACTTTTGAAGTGAATTATTGATAGTTATGAGTTATTGTTTGCCCATTAATTTAGTTATGCCAGTGAGGGAGAAGAGTGCCCAAGCTCTTATTCTCTGGAGTCCTTTATTTACTTGAGTGCTTCCAAGGAAGAACTAGCTTGTATTGTTGACAGTCTCCTTTATTAAGGTGCCTGCACGTTGCCTGATGCTCCTTTACGCATACCCACGCACTGTTTGTTGTCCTTGGAGCTTTTAAAGAATTGATTTTTTTTTTTTCCATGAAATTGCTAGCATTCTGCCATTTTGCTTTTTTAAAACTACATTTCTTTATAGCCAGAAGCATTAAAACATGTGGCTTAAAGCTGACGCCTGTGTCTACTTCAGATTTAAAGCTACAGAGCTTGCCTTATGGCTGGAGAAGACACTGAGCTCTGCTTCTCAGCAAGTACGTTAACTGCAAGGTTCAGTTAAGCAAATGAGACTGTAATATTTAGCCCTCCTCCCCATTCCTACAGGCCCCAAAGTGGTGAATAGTAGACTTTGTAGGAAAATGATTCATTGGCAATAATTCATGAGTAGATTTTCAGTTTACTGTTCTCCTGTGTGTAGAAAGTAAACAAACAGATTTGAACGTTTCCCTTGCTTTTGAAAGAAAATGCTAGGATTATTTGCATTTTTACAGGAAAGGAACAAAATGCTCGTTACATTCAAAGAGCAACTGCTGACAGGACTATTTTCGCCCCAAAAAGCAAGTCGTTATTGTGCTCCTGTTAGGTGGCGATATACCATTTTGATCTGTATGAACAAAGTGATTCCCTGGCTGGTTGCTGTGAAATTTTAAGCTGCTCGGTGTGATGAGTCAAGTTGAGGATGCCTGACCTAAATGTTCCTATAAAATCCCATGATTACATTTTGTTCCTGGCTCGCATGTGGCATTCAGTTCTATTCTTAGTTGAGCTATTTTGATTTTTACCCTTTCTAAAAGAACTTAATTGTGCATTTGTTTAAAATTTCCGTTAGAGTAATGAGAAGATTTTAAAAAGTAGTAGTGAAACGGATAGTTAAGGAATATCAGTAATATGGAGTCGTTGTAATGCTAGAGAACTGTGGTAATGATATGTTGCTTTTGCTGCTCTCATCTTCTGGATGACATATTTATGCTGTTTAGTGTTTCTTTGCTCTTAATTGTGTGTTTGATGTTGATCCTGGAACCAGTTCCTTGTACGGGTGATGTATTTGAGAGAATATTGGGTGATAAGTATGACACAAATATTTCTAATTGGAAGTAAAGAACAATAATTTTAGCAAGTTTAGATGTGCTTTTTTTCATTCCTGGGAAAAGTTCACGTTTGATCAAGGAACAGTTTCTAAAAGATGGGTTTGCACACAGCTTCGCCTACTAGAAATGTCTCCTGACTTGATCTGCTTTGAACATGGGTAGGCCTTGTGGCTCTTTGTGTCTGCTGAATACATTTGCCAGTGAGCATGGGTTCTTTCTGCAGCTCATTCCATCAAAAAAACTGTTGCTTTCCCTTTGCTGTCAAAGGAGGGCACTACAGTGAAATCAGGCCATTAGGGATGGTTATCGTTCTGCTGCATGGTAACTGTTATGAGCAAGAAATTTGTTAGTTCAGCTAGAGAATGGACAAATGGGACTGAGGAAACGAGAATGGAACTGTGATAATGAGTCGGATGTGAAGAAAGGCAGAAGTGGCACAAATTGGAGGAAGTGTAGTACAGTTGAAGAGCCTGTGGTTGGAGGAGAGGCAGAAATGTGTACGTTGATGGACATACCCTTAAAGCAGCTGTATACTTATAATTACTTTAAAAAACCCCAACAAACAACAACAAAAAAACCCAACATGCATATGGCAGAATGTATCTCTGAAGCATACGTGTGGTCTGGAGATGCCACCAGTATCAGATGTCTTCAAAAGGCTCTACTGACAGCTTGCCTGGCTTGCTTAGCGCACAATCCATGACTGATCACGGGCAGTCGTTTCAGGTCCAAGGGAGCTGAGGGGAACATTTGTGGTCAAGGTTCCTGTGATAATCCTGTTTGGCCCTGACTCAGGTGATGTGTCAGAGCTGTTGATCAGAGGGAGAATTTCCTTCTGCAAGAGAATCAAGATCATCTTATACCCCTTGGCATGGAGTAACTTCCAAAGTCAAATGAGAACAAGCCTTGGACGGCCTTGTGGCACCTTTTAATGATGAGGTAGTTCTTATGGGCAAACTGCAAATAATTTTTTAGCCACCAGTGAAGCTCCTGGGTCTCTTGCTGGGGCAGGTGCTCATTCCAGAGCTGTGCACCTGAGAGTCGGGAGGTTTCCTGGGTAAGGACCACGGACAGAGGCGGCACAGCCCAGCCCAGGAAATCCTGGTTTAAAACAAGGCGATGTCAGAAAAACAATAATCACAATAGAAAACAAAGCTAGCCCTACATGGCCAGTAGCCAACTCAGACAAGCAGTCTGAATATCCCATTTTGAGTGTCTTTTTGACACTTGACGTGTTTTGTCCTTGTTCAGTTTAAGGCCTGCCTTGCCAGTCAGCATGTCCCTTGCCATGGAAGCACTTTGTTTTGTGAGGGACCTTACGTGCTCTTCATCTTGTGAGGTGTTTTTCTGAACCAATCTCAAGATACTTTCCACCGACTGTGAAGGTGAGGGGGGAGAGCAGGCAGTCACCAAACCCTAAGAATGCTTTACAGACATGGCATAGCAGCAGAATTCCATTCACATTTACTAACTGACCTTAGTACTGACCTCTTTCCAAAATTGCGTGTTGCTTGGAAGAGAACTGAGCGTTGGACATCGGGTTGTTGCTTTTTCAACATGACAACCGAACTGTCCAAATGGTCTCCTTAGCGGCTCCTTGGCTGGCTGCCAAACGCAGTCTCATCATGAAAAATCCAAGAGGATAATCATTATCTTGCTGTGTCAACAGCTGGCCTGCGTGCTATCTCTATCAGGTTTGCTCCAGTAAAGTTCAGGGGAGATGCTGCTTCAGTTTTCTATGGATTCCAAGTAGTGGTACGGAGTAGCTCGCAGATCTCCCCCCTTTTTTTTTTTTTTTTTTTTTTTTTTTTAAATTAATCCATCAGGGAGGCGCTGTGTTCTGGTGAGCAGCAATATCCATGTGATGTAGTTTTCTCCTATTTTTTTTTTTTTTAATCACGAGGCATCACAAGGAGGGAGGATACTTGCAAGTCACTTGCAGTGGGATTAGCAGTAATGTGTTCTACGGGTTTTGTAACTTGGTGTCACTAAAAGGCTGTCAATGAGCTTGCTTCCCTTAATTATCCTTCACGAATCCTTCAGAAGTGGTCTGTAGACTACAAATTTTATATCATTGTTTTGCCAATGCTGTGTTCCAAAGCATGTTTAAAAACATGCTCTAGTATCCCTTTAAATAAGGGAGATGAGATTTTTATTTCCAAACTTCTGTCTAGTACTATGAGAGCCGCGTCTCTGTGAACTCCGATTTACTGCTTTGCAAACTCTGTGTTGTAAAAAGCTCTGTTTTCCCGCTTAGATACTGGCAGCAGCCGACGTTGTGCTTGAAACAACTGTTTGTAGCTGTTTGCACATACAAGCCAAAAAATATTCAGCTTGCTGAAATGATCACTATGATCAAATAAATGCCTGTAAGTAGGGACTGTGGTAGTGGGAACATATCTCTTTCATGATTAGGTGTCACATTTGTAGAAAAGCTTTTCCCATGTGTTATATTTAAATGGAAATTATATTGTACACGGTTACACAGCATCTTATCAAAGCTTTCTCAGGAATTACGACTTGTTTATGTAACTGGCCGCTAACTCAAGGCCTGTGCAGCTGAATATTGTTTTCAAATATTGAGGTATGAGCTTTTCATTTTTGCTATATAAAAATAAACGCAAATGTTAAGTTCTGGAGGGAGGATTCAGATCTCTTGTTTTCAATTAGTTTCTGCCCTTCTACCCTGGACTGGTTAATGAGATTATGGGGGGGGNNNNGGGGGGGGGGGGGAATGCAGTGGCACAAGGAAGCATTCAGCATCTACTAGACTTCTGGGGACTGTATTGTGTTTAGTAATGTCTCTGTACAGCTTTTGCTCTTCAGTCAGTAATGTATTGTCATAGGAGCCAAGTTAATATCAGGTAGTGACAGCCTAGTGCTGTGTTCAAAACAACCAGGGCTAAGTCCTTGCTCGCTGCTTTACGTCCTTCAAGCTGGCTGCCCGCAGCTGACCTGAGCGATTGCTGGGCCTGAGAGGCACTCTGAACGGGGTGAAATGGCTGGAGATTTGCTCCAAATCTGATTTACATCTACATTTACATGTAGAAGGAAACAAGAGAGGGAACTTCTGTGGAGCCATTCTTACCACTTTATGCACCCCATGGATCTAGTACACTGTGAGTAAGAGTTCTTGCAGTGCACTGGCAGTACCGTGCCTGATTCTTACCTCTCGTTGTTTATGACTTTTTAGTCTGAGCCTTAAAATAAAAAGAAAAATGTATATCCTAAGCAATCAATTACTGTCACAGGTTCAGTTTTGTCTCCCATGCAGAATTAAATTTCCTTCCCGACGTACATTTTGTTAGCTAAATATCACAAGTACTTTTCACAAGTTTACAGCCCGTGTCCCTCTCTAATATGCTGACCGCAATCATTTGAATTATATCCAGCATTTACTGCAAGTCCGCTGCACTTGCAGATAATGAAGCTCTCTTACCCCCTAGTGGAAGCGTTTGTCAGTCATGAGGATTGCATGTAGCCCTTTTGCTCTGTCAAGGATCAGACTTCCTTGGTAAACATCTTTTTGATGTTTCCGTTGTGTTTAAAATGCCACAGCATCTCCCTTTTACTGTGTAGTATCTTGCCTTATTTCCTCATTGTTTTATTTTCATGGACTACTTTACCAAATTTGTGTTGTCTTGTGGGTTTTTTTAAGTCATATTAGATCTAACTTCCTAGTTTGGTCTTCCCCTGCAAAAGACTAGATGTCAATTTTCTCTAGCCTAAGGCACGACTTAAATATGGTTTCTTCACAGTTGCTTAGATAGGTCAGAGGGTTTATGTAAATTGCTCCTCATCTTAGGCCCTTACTAAATGTAGGGATATATATTTTTTTATACATTTTTTTTTTTTAGTCATTCCACATTTCAAACAGTTTCCAGAAGAGATTGATGCACAGCAGAGGGAAGCCTGAAATTATTTGACTTGAATTTGATTTTGATTGCAGTTGCTGCGGATAATTCCTATTCTTACTATTAAGAGTGAAAAAACAGAGGCACTGAACTTTGGCGGCTTTTCCCTCCTTCATCATTTAAATAATAATTTCAGCTTCAGGAAATCGAGCATAAACTAAATACAAAATTCATTTATTTAACAACATTTCAGGAGGAGGGATGGGACTTCCAGAAACAAGTTTCATACGCTTTCTGTATCAATGGTAATATAGCAACCATATTCCTCATGATTATAATAATTTTCATTTGAATGAGCCTGAGGTATTAATGCTCTGAAGATTTGCATGCTCTTTTTTCTAAAAACCCGGGATGGTCTCGAATGTTCAAAGCAGCAGATAAGGTTGCAGAGACGTTTTCCGTGTACATTAGCATTGCTGATCAAATTTAGATGACTCTCCTGCCAGAAATGTTTCAAATATGCCTTGAATTTAATCCTTTTGGGTCAATGATTCAGCCTCTGACTATGCAAGCAAACACATTACATGATACTTTTCAAAAATTAATGATATTTAGTCTATAATTGTCTCTTTGTTCTCAACTTCCTTATTGGGTGACTTTCACAGTACTCATTAGTCTTATTTAAAAACTTGCTTGCGGTTTGCAGCTAAGGCAAGGTATGTAGTTGTTGTTTTGCCAGCATTGTTCCCTGTTTTTTTTTTTCCTCTGCTCTTCCACCCATTTGCTTATAAACTGGATTAATTGTCATTTGAAACTTTGTGGCAGAATTGGAGGTCACAAGAGGCAGGTTTATGCTGATGAGGGCTCCGCAGGCTCTACCTCCTGCTTTTCCGTAAAAGCATAAACAAGGATTTTGTCAACAGGACTCTGAGAATGAATTAATCTGAATATGTTTCAGTTTCTACTAAGTTTTTGTAAGAGTTAAGCCGTTATATCTATATCTATCTCTCTTTAAGAAATGTTTGGGGGTTTTGGCTTTGCTAAATATTTCAGAAGGGTCTTAAACTGTAGAAAACCAAATGCTGCTCAGAATTTTTTAATTGCTATTTATTACTTTCCTGGCCTAGCAAATGAGAAGATTGGAGACTAAAACCTATTACAGAATGGGCTTGCAAAATACCGTTTTGTGTGTTCTTAAACGGCGATATTAAATGGTTTATTAGCGTAGGGCTTGTTTTCTAGTCCTTGTGTGCAGTTCACAGTTAATTGCAGGGGAGAATTTGCAAAATACAAGAGTTCTGAGAATTTTTCATGCCAGAATCTTGATTGAAGGCCAGGAACCTTTACCAGCCTTTGTAAACTGACCCAGAAAGAGAAATGAGACAAACAGGATCTGTAAACAAAGATCACGTGCTCTTCACAAATACATTTTGGAAGGATGGTTGCCTAGGGAAACAGGAAATGGGGAATTATACAACAAACAAAAAGGATTGCCAAACAAATTTGCTGACCTTTTTTCTGGGAATTATGACGAAAACTGCTGGAATCCTCAGTATTTCACCATATTTCTAAATCTGAAGGTGGAACAGAAGAATAGCTTGGTAATTATACCACAACTATTTAGAAAATACAAAAAACTTCCTTGGCATCTTTGTTCTAAAGTAAGCAATGTGAGGTTGTCAGCTATGTAATCTTGAGATCATCTTGATTTTTTTTTTTTTTTTTTTTTTTTTTGGTTTCCCAGCTTTTGCAATTGAGCTTTCTGGAATCAGTGCTTCCTTTTATGGATGAGATAATAGCAAATTCACTCCACTGTTACCTACAAGGATCATCTGTCTCTATCTTGAGACACTTCAGTCCTTGTTTCCGAGCTGGTAGTCTGCCAAATAGCTCTTCCCATACCTTTTCCGAGGAACCAGTGGCTCTCAGAATGGTTTAATTGCTTTACAGGAATCACAAATAGGAAGGGAAGAAGAGAATTTGCATTGGACTTGCCTTTAGCAGGGAAGGAGTCAGCCTCTAGGTGATGTTTCTTCTCCTCCCTCTCACCCTACTTTGGAGGGCATGTCCAAGAGGCAAATTGTTTTTGATGACTTCTCCACACCTATTTTGAGCTGTGCCATTTCAGTTTGAAGTTGTGGTAAATAACGAGATCGCTGTGGAGGAGAGGTCACAGGAAATACCAGCTTGGGATCACTCAGTCCCAAGTTTTGGTTTTATATGGAAGATGAACCGCTAAAAGTAATTAAAAAGAAGAAAACGGACAAACTAGGTAGTGATGTTAAACTGCAGACGTGCTTTATCCCAGAATACTGAAAAGGTAGGTATGTGAAATCTCATGCTTGTACCATGGATATTAGAAAATCTACTGAATTGCAGGGGGAAGGAAATGAATTTGTGTGATGCCTGGATCCCTTCCTGTATCCTCGTTTGTTTTCAGCGTGTAACTTTTTTTTTTTTTTTTTTTTTTTTTTTTTTCCCAGTTCCAATGACAGGTTTCACTCAAAGGGCTACCATTGATCCAGAACTGAATGAAATCCATGTCTTGTCAGGGCTCAGTAAAGACAAGGAGAAGCGGGAAGAGAATGTCAGGAATTCCTTCTGGATTTATGACATTGTGAGGAACAGCTGGTAAGTCAATGAAAGGGGTGCTGTTTCTAACATCTACGCTGACTTCCTTTAGAAGGCAATCCTACACGATCCTGTCTCCCAGGTAACTCTATAAACTTTTATAACCGTGGAATGGTAATGTTGAAGACAACTGAGTTCCCTTGAGGCACCTCTTTCTCCCATCGTCTTTAGAGACACTATGGAAATAAGACAAACGAGGGAGAGGGATCACATGAACTTCTTTATTCGAGGCAGGTGGAGGGGATGAGGGGAAGTAAGCCATTTTAAGAAGTTTTTCCTGTAGGAAATGTTCAAGGCCAGCATTTATTGTCAGTGCAGCAAATTCAGTCAAATGTAAGTTGTTAATAGCAGTGTACATGGTACTAGTTATTAGAAACTAAGGAAACTGCTCTGCTGTATGAACGGTAATGGAGAAGTCTTCATGCTAGATCTGTCAGCTCTTTCCAGGCTGCACACAGTGGTACTTCGCAGCTAGAGCCAGTATTCTGAGAAAATATCTCCTCGTCTATTTGCTGTACAGTATTTGGTAGCTGGTTGGCACGGCCCCTTTCCAGAACTGGCAGCGTTTTTGTGTTCAAGGTCTCCTCTAATGTGGAGCCAATCACTTTGAAGGGTGTGGATGCTGTTTTTTAAAATGGGGTTTCAGTTGGAAAAAACAGCTTAAGTCTGCTTGGAAATCAGTGATTGAAATGCTAGCTTTGCTGCAATTTCTGGCCTATAGCTCTAGTGCTATAGTGCTAGTCCAAGACGGTATACTCCACGTTTGAAAATATACTTGATGCTGACAATTCTGCTAGCAAATAATGCGTCATCTAAAGATACCTCCAAAGCTCGTCATATAAAATTTACTAGGATTTTTTTTCCCCGTTTGGCTTGTGATTGAGGACTATGTTCAGCCAGGGTGACCACCTCAGATTGTTGGATGGGTTTCTTTGTAGAGCTAAGAATGGGGATTGATTAATAGAGGACAATTTATAGAGAAGTAAGAAAATCTTTGGTCTTATATGCCAAACAGTTCAAACTGACATCACTTGTACCTTTTAGCCTTTCAGTAACTTTTTGTGCTTCCTGTAGGTGCTACTAATCATTACTTACTGCTTTGTATTTCAGGTCTTGTGTCTATAAGAATGACCAAGCAGCAAAAGAGAATCCAGGTAAAAGCCTTCAGGAAGAGGAGCCCTGCCCCAGGTTTGCTCATCAACTGGTGTACGATGAGTTGCACAAGGTATGAAGGTCGAGACACAGATATGGTGATTTTATTTTTTTTTTTTTCAGCCTTACTGCTCTTCTGGTGTAGCTGCTCTTCAAAGATGGTTCAATTAATATAGCTTTTTGTTCAGTGTTAATGTTTGGGTTAATGTGGTGGGTAACTAATTTATTATCATCTTTTGAAATAAGGTGCTAAGCTACTTTTTATGTCAATGTGAAGAGACGTGATAGGTCGTAGATGAAATCAAAATGCAGACAATGGGATATACTGAACCTCTACAAGGTGTCAAGCTGCTGGCTCCTAGCTGTTCTTGTGCTTGAGAACACTTGAAGCTTCATTCATTATTTTCAGGTACTTGATCTCACAACCTGTTAGTGACTAAATGGTCACAGATAGTTACCAACCTTTCCAGGACATCTTTCCTTTAATGGACACGTTCATGCTTAAATAGACTTAAAATTGTGTATAGTGTCCATGACTGCTCCGTAAACGTAGGGGTTTGTGCATACTAACTAATAAAGCACAAACCCATGGATTAGGTTACTATAACTTCATTAACCTATGAATTTCAATTACTGTGATGCACGCTTAACCTTTCATGGGTATTCCACCATTACAATAAACTGTTTCTAAAACTTGCTTTTAGTCTGAAATGAAAAAGACAAACATACTTTAGTCTTATCATTCCATGGCATGTTAATCAAATTTGGGAAACCCAACTAGCCCAAAAGTCTGGAGGTGGGAAGATTTTAAGGAAGAAGGTACAACTTCTGTGTCTGTGTGGAGAACTTGTATGGTTTGTCTTCCTCATGGACATTAATGTTGGACAGTAAATACTGTGCTGCCTTTAATGACTTATTTCTAAGTGTAGGGTACCATGAGATTGAGACTAGTATTTTATAAGTTAGAGGTTGCTGGATCATGGCAGTTGCCCAGCTTTATCTGAAGAGCTGTTTGATGTACTTGTTTTGAAGAGTCTTATTTTTAGAAACCTCTGTTCAAATGACCTTTTTAAACTCCTCTGATATAAATACAGAGAGGCTACATCAGTGGGATGCAGAATACATTGTTTTGAGTGATTATTTTTAAAGCTGTAGAGAAAGGTAGCCTGTTGGACTTCTCGAACTTCAGTATTTGAAGACCCTTTGTGTCATGTTCAATATCAACAGTTCAGAGTCTGAAATGCCAAACAATGTTAAGAAAAAAAAAAAGTGAAAAAAATAAACAGTCCTTTTTTAACAGTTCCACTTTTCTCGAGATTTGTGTCTCTGTAAGTCTAGTCTTGCGTTACAAAGGCATTTTATCCTGAAATTATCAGAATGGCTGTTAGACTACTTCATTTGAGTTACCTTGAACAAAAAAAAAGTATTTCGTGTACAGGTATGTTAAATATTTCCATGATTAGCATCTTGGGATGAGATACTAGACTTTTTTTTTTTTAGACAATCACAGTAATAGTTGTGACTTCTGATTCTAAATAAGATTGG
Source organism: Dromas ardeola (assembly GCA_013398915.1). Taxonomy (NCBI): domain Eukaryota; kingdom Metazoa; phylum Chordata; class Aves; order Charadriiformes; family Dromadidae; genus Dromas; species Dromas ardeola. Next base: position 140,834 of record VYZM01017851.1, on the reverse strand, counting down.
TCTTTTCTCCCTCAGTTCTTCATAGCATTACCGTTTTGGTTTTTTGTTTTACTTTTTATTCAGTTAGCTCTTTCCTTTGTGCCCAGGTAGCGTATTGAGTCTCTTGCAGCTAGGCTGCCGCATTGAGGTGAGATAAACCTGCCCTTCCAGAGACCATGGAAATATTTTTCTGTGCAGGTCAAATTAAGGCTCTGTAGAGTTTATGGGACGTGTGGGGACACAGGCCTGGTGGTCATCTCCTTAAGATATGCTGAACTGGGCTTGGTGTCACTTTTCTTTGAGCATCTTTAGTACTTTCCACTCACTTTGCCAGTGGCCCTTGTCATCGGGGAAGATAATGGTCTTTGCTGACTCAAGGAGAAGGCTGCTTGTCTGAACTGTGGTGCTTTAGTCACGCAGCTTCAGCAACAGTGCTCTGACTGAAGCCAGACAATAAGTCTACAAAGTCCCTTTTTTCTGACTCTTTCTTACAAGCATAAATGTTTCTTCTTCAAAGAAAATGTGCGATTGCTGGAGTCACCTCGCAATTATATGGGTATAATCTGCTCATCCCCAAATTAGAGAAGGGTTTAATACAGATGCCTTAATTTAGCCTCTCATGACAATGAGAACTTTGGAGTCTTTGAGGACAAGATTGGAGAAGAGGTTGGTAATCCATCGGTTTGAGTATTGTTTGCATCACGTATTTTGAATACGGCAACAAGAGTTGGCTCGGATCCTTCTTTTCTGCCCATATTTTACATGCTTAAGGATTTGTCATGCTTGTAGGTTTTTCCTAAAGAAAGAGATTGTGTGGTTTGTGGATGTTTGTTTATAAATATCTCAGGAATCTGCTAGAGGGAGATTCTAACAGTGCAGTTTTTTATTATCTTAAAATATAAACAGTTTAAGCGAACTTTCTTCATCTCCTAGGGGACAAAGTAAGGCTAATAATAAGATGGAGCAGCTTGTCTAAAAGGCATAGTTTTCTCCCTCTAGAATAAACCTCTTCACAGATGCTGACTTAGTAAATAGTCTTTGTTTAGTGGATGTACACAATCAACTTTTTGATCTGCCTTTCATTTGCTTAGGTTCATTACTTATTTGGAGGGAATCCTGGTAAATCCTGCTCTCCAAAGATGAGATTAGATGATTTCTGGTCTCTGAAGCTCTGTCGACCTTCAAAGGAATACCTGCTAAGACACTGCAAATACCTCATAAGAAAGCACAGGTACAGAAACAAAAGATGTTTTGCAATTTTCTTTTCCAAAGTGTCAGGGTTTTTTTTTGAAGTTGCTAAAACTTGAATATCTTATAAAATGTTTTGGGAAATGTCACTTCGTTGGTTATATGGTGATCTGCAGGTTTCTTGGTTATTTTATTTTTTTAAAATTACTTTAATAATAAAAATAATTTTGTAGTTTAGCCCTACGCCACTTAACTTCATTCTGGTTTTACTATGTTATTCTAAAACTAGAAAAATCTGGCTATTGTGTGGGGAGTTGTGCGGAATTTTTAGATTCCCTTTTCACTCTGCGGCTTATCAACATGTGTTCTGGTACTGTCACCTCCCAAGGAAATGGAGTATGTTTCTGAAACGCTGTGCTAGGAGATAGTAACAGCTCGCAAGGATGCTAATGAAGTCTGGGGGCTGCATTCCTTTGCACATCTGAAACTCAACCATGGTGAGGTCATCAGAGTTTCTCATTCAGAATCACTTGAAAGATCTCACTTATGCAGAATTCGGCTACACTGTGATGCTTCTTGCACTCTGGATGTTTCAGAGCTGCCTTATATTTGCTATTTAGGGCAACAGCTTTTCAAAATCAAGCTTATGGTGTTGCCTTAGGCAAGAAATTGCAGCAGTGAAACAGCCTTTCAAGACCCAGCAAATTATTTGAAGCCAATAAATAGCTCTTTCTGCATTCTTGGTGAGAATACTTTGTTATCAGGGTTCTGCCAAGAGTTGGAGGTTGGTTTTTACTGACGGTATTTTACTTCTGAGGCAGAACTCAAATTGCTCCACTCGACTCCCAGTCACTGTGGCTGGACAACGCCTTTTGCAGATTAGCCGTGCGATAGACATGAATGCCTACAAGAACAAATAAAGGTCTTGCCCAGTAATCTGGGAGGCTTATTAACCTACGTGTGGTTATATGCAAATGCAGCTGTACAGTCTTCAGAGACAGCTCTGGATTGCCTGTTTTTACTTGCTTAAATTGCACTCAAAGGAAACGTTGCTGCACGTTACGGGCAGAAGCTTGGGGTTTATACACCATGCTCCCATTTATTGGCATCCATTTTAAGGAGCTGAATGTGACCAGCCAGGGACTGGTATGACAGGTGCTTTGCTGGAGTTCGTGTGCCTCTCAGGGCTGGAGCTGAACTGCTGCAGAATCACTTGGCTGCCCATTATCTGCACTCCCTCCAGCTCTAGGTACCACAACAGGTTCTTGCTTTGTGTACGCAGCAAATCCAGTGCACCAGCTGGAGTCGTGTTTGGCCCGTTAACTTATTTAGCACCAGTTAGCCATAGCAGAGCCAAGCTGGCTAAGCACAGAAGAGTGGGGTGTCTATGATGCCACTTATTTAAGGTACCCCAGCTCTCTGGGGCAATATCACCTAAGAAATTCTATGTGAATGTTTGGAAGAAATCACATTTAATTACTGAAATGTTGGGTACATCAGGTAACAGATGTAGTCTTTGTGTTTCGTGCATTGGCTCAACCACTTGCGTTGTTCAAAATTTGGGCTACAGATGTCCACTATAGTATAACTGGCCAAGTAGATGACCCAAATAAAAAATTACAATATGGTTAAATCTGTGAAGTGTGACTTCTTTCAGTTTGACAAGTTATACCCTGTTAAAGGTAACTGAAAAATATTACGAATAAAATTTCTTGTGTTCCTGTAAGGCAGTTGATACAAGGCAGTTAAGTAACTGGGAACGTGATTTTTAGAGTCTTCATCTCCGGAATCCAGAACTGTCTGAGCTGTTTTCATGGGGAGGCTGAATCTTGTGTATTGGTGATTCAGAAGATGACAAACAGTGCGATACTGCACTTGGAGGATAGGTGATAGGGGGGAAAAAATAGATAATTTTTTTAAACCTCATCCTTTCTAGGCTCATGCACCCAACTCAGTGCTGCAGGGAAGTAGCTCTGGCCACTGAGGACGCTGAGCCCAGAATTATTTTCTAAGGGCTGTATTAACTTCTTCAGGGAATTTGCAGGAGTTACAGTTTCTGTTCATTAAAAGAAAAAGAGAAAATAATAGTGATGGTGCACAGGATTTTTACGTACACGTGCTCTTTCCAAAGATGGGGATATTAAGGCACAGTATTCATTGAATCCAGAGGTTTTCACCCCGGTCGTCCCTTTCTCTGTTGCCTGGCAGAAGCAGGGAGCATTCTCCATCCCTGTATTTCCAGGAATGTAAATATCCCTGGGACTGGAGTGCTCAAGGCTTGCCTCGTCTGAACTGTGCTCCTCACATGAGGTGCTACTCATACCTTACTTTATTTGTGGAAAACAAACTATACTAAATGTTTTATAAGTATGTATTAAGAAGTTGCTGTACAAATGGTTTTGAATGTTTTTAGTAAGAGCGTAATACTTGGCCCTTGTAACTCCCTCACATCCCCAAAAATACACTCCTCTGTTTCAGTCTGGCTTGAAAGCAGGCATGCCAGCAAATATGAGGCCGAGCTGCCATTGATATTGTTTTATTTGGAAATATTTGGCTGAAAGTTCCGTTTGGTAGGGTTTGCTCTTTGTAGGAATAGTACTACTTAGTCCTGAAGGAAATGGTTGAGTTCATGTTTTCTGTCTCTTCTTTGCAGGTTTGAAGAAAAAGCTCAGACTGACCCTCTTAGTGCACTGAAGTACCTGCAGAATGACTTGTATGTAACTGTGGATCACTCAGACCCCGAGGAGACAAAAGAGGTAGTGATGAACGATCTTTGTCTTACTTATCATAAATGTAAACTGTGTTCTCACGTGGAAGCTTTAAACCTCTTAAATCTTGTTTTTATTCAGTTCAAAAAAGCTCTACAGGTGCATGACACTTTGCTATATCATGTATTTCTCCACACTAAATATTGTACTGCTTTAGAAACAGTCCTTTTACAACTGCAGTTCCAGATAAAATAGCTTTTGTACTCATAATAGTGAAGACTAGGCCTTTGTTTTAATTCCAATCTACTGGTGTGTATTTTGGGAGCTTTGATTGAAATGTAAACTCTCCGAAATGTCACGAGCCTGTAGTTGGTTGTGTGGTAGAAAGCCAATAGAAACTCTTATTCGTGCTGCCTTTTGGCTTGTCGATATTAAATAGCTCTGGGGGAGGGAAAGAGGTTTTTCTCTAGATGATAAGTTTTTCTGGAAGTAGGTTGTATATATACATTGCTTGCTAACCTTAAACTCTTATTTCCTCTGCCTTTTGAATATTATCCAGTAGGCATGTTCATTTACTTGTTCCAGGAATTTGTTCCCATTTCCTGTTTTGATTCCATTACTGCAGTACGTGTCACTTTACAGCAAGAATTAAAGAAATAGTGAAAAGTGTCAGATAAGCTGGTTGATTTGACTCTGCCATTAATTTTGACATGGAAATTTGGGGCAGCCAGATGGATGTACAAGTGTTCAGCTCCTTACGGGTAGATGAGGAAGAGACGACCGTGGTTCTTGCCTTCTTGCGTTAGTGACCTTGGAAGTGATTTAGCATCTCATTTTATAAACCTGGGACAGGAGAATGGGCGCTGTTATTCCATGCCGAGTCTCTGGATTAAATCACTTCATCTGTTGGGTTTAACTTGTTACTTCAGATAAAGAAAAGATCGTTATACAGACACTAAAAGCTTTTGAGGGATAATAAGCTTCTTGCATATGCACAGTATAGAATGGTAGGGTTAGAAGAATTAAGAAAAAAAAATATTGACTCATATCAGGAACCAATCACACTTGTCATAAATTCTGGGTGGCCTTTATAAACATCTGGTCCAATAAAACATGCAAGTGCTGTGCCTCAAGTTCTCTGTTAGATGGTTTCTCATTTAAATTGTCCCATATCAAGTAGTTTCACATCCTGTCTAGCCATTTCTAGCTAGGAAATGACTAGCATAGGAAAGACAGATAATGCTGCTTTTCTTCAGGTGGAAAAGGAGAT
>VYZM01017851.1:111404-135666 GCA_013398915.1 Dromas ardeola | reverse complement strand
TTTTTTTTTTTTTTTAACCTATGCAGCACGCTTCAAGGGGGCTCAGCCCAGTTATGCCCCATCTTCCCAGTCTGGTAGAATTTTCCTCTTCCTGTTTGAACCAGTAATAACCTATAACATACAACCACCATTCTGATGCACTCTTCTCCCCTTCTTCTCCCTCCCACCCACTATAAAACTATGTCCTGTGTTCTCTGATCACCCTTTCTCTCCATGTCATACCTGTGTGCTGGTAGCCCCATCGTGCCTGTGACAGCCATGTCTCTCTTTGGCCAACTTCTCCTAGAGGGATCTCGCATCTCATGGCTGGCCGTGCCTTTTTATTGCCTGAACAGAAACTATTTGTGGTGTTTCATCAGCAAGCTCCCATCTTTTTAGTTCTTGCTGCCATCTGTCACCAGCAAACCAAAGGAACTGCCATAAAAGTTGCACATTGTGGGCATCTGGCATAGGAAATCCTTTAATATTCTACATCTGATATTCCCAGTTCAGTGTGTAGTATTTAACTTGTCCACCTTGTAAGAATGAAGAATTTACCTGACTGTGTGGAGCCCTCTGAGATTTTGGGGAAAAGTAGTAGCTTTCTCATACAGGGTAGAAATAGAATAAAATGTTAAAAAAAAAAAAATTGATCCCTTTTCCACAGAACATACTAGTGTTCTGTGCTTTAATGACCTAGCGTGTGACCTTAGGTAGCTCAATCCATCTGAGTGTATATATATTTTGAATCCTTTCTCTGCAGCCCTAATGCCTGATCCAAACAAAATTCAGTAGCTTCTGTCTGTCATGCTGGTCTGTCAGATCAACGCAATACTGTTTGGCAGAATTAAAGCTCCAGTTCCAGGAGTCTTCTAAAATCATTTAGCAATTTCTGGGAGGATTTTTTGTTTGGGGTTTTGGTTTTTCTCCTCCCTCGAATTGTGCTGGTCAAAAAGTTTTAACTTCCAAAGGGTTTTACACTGGAACAGAACTGCCAGGCATATGGCATCGGGCCAGCTACTGCACTGGTACTGACTGGGTGTATTTCCAGTTGACGTCAGTTTACCTTCCGGTTATCACATCGAGTTGGCTTTTTGTTCTGGCGTTACATCTTCAAATAGCTCTTGTGCTTTCCAAAGGACTGACGCAGGCGTTTTGGATTCCGTATCAGATTTCAAGCACCAGTTTGATTGTGTATCTCAGCCCAGACACCTACATACTCTGTCTTTATTTGTAGTTGAGATCATCTTAATTAATACCAAAGGCTATATATTTGATTGGCTTGCTCTGTGCTGGTTACAGCCATTGAGTGTTGTAAGGCTTCTTAGCATGGCAAATTTTAAGGGAACTGTGTTTTCCCCGGTTCTTTTCCCTCTTTCCAGGGCAACTGTTAAATGTGGGAAGGACCAAGCTGAATAGGTTTAGCATCGACTTTGTGCTACATTTCTCTTAGAGACTATATGGCTTCATGTTTTATGGATTGAGATATGGGTAGTGTTGTATAATATTAGAAGCAGATTTTCACTTTGAGGTAAGGCTTGCTTGTTTTATAATAGAAGTAATTTCTTCTAACTTGGTTAGGCAAGTCTCTTCAGCTGTTTTGAGTTGGATGCCAAGGAAAATAAACAGACTGTTCTTGAAACTTATTTTGGCGTTAGTAACCAATTTTGTTTAAAGTAGCGTGAATGATTGACAGTAGGAACATACCCCCAGATTTTCATTCCTTTGTTGTGAATTTTAGGGACGTTAATAGGATTATAGGTTTTTTTTTTTTCCTTTTTCTTATTATTCTAAAGTGAAGTAGATGTCTGCAAGTAACAGCTATTGCATGGGTGCTTGTTTTAGTAGCCACAGACTACATGTCAGCTCTGTCTCTGCTGTTGCCTACAAAATCAGATCCAGTTCTCTTTAACTGTGATTTTCCTTGACATCACTTAAACCTTTTCAGTTACTTCAGTATTTTCAGATCAATGAATCTTTTTTTACTGGCTGTGGATTAGTAGCTCTGACGCTGAGTGTAAAGGAAGGTGGATGCCCAGAGCACATGGAGGTCTGTCCGTGTATTCTAATTCACGGAGAGATTAAACTTGTATAAAAAACTGGCATTTGTTGGTGTAAAAAATTCTGGGGACGTGGGTGTTCTTCTATGTCATATACACACAGATGTGCATTTGGTGGTAGTTGGAAGTAGAGGCTTTTAAAGATAAAAGGGTGGTCAAAATAGAAAATCAAAATGAATTTGAAGTTTTGTACTTATGTGAAGGAAAAAACAGGTGCTATTAAAGGACAAAAACGTCAGTAGATCACATACAAGGCTAAAGGTGTTTTTCTTTGAGCATTGAAGTAAACATACCGAGAACTTTGCCGATGCTTAGTGGGCTATAGAAGAAATCAAGATGATACAAAAAATGGCCAGCGCTGCCCAAGTAAGGGAGGATGATTTTGTACATCGGGATTGAGATTCAACTACTGGTGAAGCTCAATCCCATGACTGCTATAAAACAGATACAAAGTCAAGTAAAACTTGCAGTATGTTTTTCTTGGAGCATGGTAGGAGAAAGAGCAAGGACCTGGAGGCCAATTTGAGGCCTGACTAGCTTGTAGACTGAGGCTGGAGGCCCCTGTTCAAGGCTGCTTCATACTTTCCATTCTTAAGACCTTGTCTTTAATAAATTTGCCAGATAAAGCCAGCGGGGCCCAAAAGTATTGTTTGAGGCTGCATTAGACTGATGTTTCTGGGAAAATTGAAGCCCAAATGGGAAAAATAGTTCTAGGAAGAAGCTAAGAAAAGCATGCTTCTCTTCATCGCATCCTGCTGTGATTCTTTGTAAAGCCTCAGAGTCTGAGTGCTGCAGGAGCAGAAGCGTTGGAGCCAAGGAGCCTTTACAAAAACAGTGTTCAGCCTTCCCAACTTCAGCTAGTGATGGCTCCGTCCTCAAAGAGTTTGAGTTACTCGTTGCTTCTTTGAACCTACGCTACAAGGCACCATCCCAACAGAACTGGTCAAAGCTGAGAAACTGCTTTTTGCTGTGATCTGAGCACTCACCGTACAGACATTACGGAGGAGGAATTGTGGCTGATTCATACAACCTGCCGAGTATCTCAAAAAGACTTACTCTTTCCCCCTTAGTGTTAACCATTTCATTTGTGAAAAAGACAGAGAGGTGTGCAGCAAATGTGGCAAAACTTGTATGGGTTGCCACATGGCAGAATTGTCATAGAATCATAGAATGGTTCGGGTTAGAAGGGACCTTAAAGACCATCCAGTTCCAACCCCCTGCCCTGGGCAGGGACACCTCCCACCAGACCAGGCTGCGCAAAGCCCCATCCAGCCTGGCCTGGAACCCCTCCAGGGATGGGGCAGCCACAGCTTCTCTGGGCAACCTGGGCCAGTGCATGGCCACCCTCACAGAATTGCTTATTTGCTCTAGGTAGAAACCTAGATAAAGTACATGCAACTGATAATAGAACAATAATGTTGGAAACATGAAGGACATAAGCTGGAAAATGCCAGAATTAGTATTACCCATGTAGTCTTAATTTAGCTTCTCTGAATGTGGTTGATTATATTAGTTAACCTTATATTAGTTAGCTAGATTTATATAACTAATGCACCAGATGTATAACTAATATAGCCTTATATTAGTTAACCAGATACACTTCTCTCTAAGGAACCCCTGCCTCAGTTCAGAGGGTGGGTTGGATCTCCGAGAGGGAAGTTAATTGTGTAATGAAGGGAACTGTGGTCTCTTGAACGGAGGCTTAATGTGGAAGGGATGAAGCCAGTGAGCCAGAGGGATTGTCAGAAGAAAGTGGGTGGTGGTGTGATTAAAGCAGTTGGGTGCTTCTGCTGCATAATTGAATTCTGGTGACAGAGTTGCTGTGTGATGTTAAGCAAATTGTTTTTCCTAGATGGTCATTAATTGGGTTCTTCATTCTGGTGCCTGGTGGGAGAGATCTGAGGTGTGATTTGCTTGAGGGCTTTGCTCTTCTGGCTGCAAGTGAATTCAGAGGCTGCTGCGTAATACCATGTGTTTTGAAAAATCAGATTCCAGTAGTTTTCAAGTAAGGGACCCAAAATTAATCAGAATTGGTAATGCTGTCTGTTGTGATAACAATTAAAACGATAGAAAAACTGATGAAGACATTAATTCCTTTTGTAGAGCAGAGCTTGAACTTCATGAAGAAAATACTGCATTGGATATATCCTGTGAACGGTGTGTAGGAGACCTGGTGTTGAGAAACCAGTAACCTTCCTATGCTCTGGAAAAAAAGTAGGGATCCTTTGGGAGAACGTCATAGGGTTAGCTGGCATTGTAATGCAAATGCAGGGTGAACCAGCTTAGGCTCAGTGCTGTCCGCAACTGATGTTCGTAACTAATGTGCTTGACTTTTCTATCAGAAAGTGCTTTTTAAATGTGAGCTGATGCATAAAATATAATTTCAGTACAAACAAACAACAGACCTTAAGGTTAACTGAAGTGATGACACTTCATCAGTGAAGAAGGAGACAAGCTACTCCTACCCCACAACGCTGGAAAGGAACTCGTAGCTGTGAAAAGCCATCATGCCTAGTGCAGATTAGACTGGAACACTTGGCAGAGGGCCTTTTTAATGGATTTTTGGTCTTAGTTCAGCGAGTTAGTAGCTGGATCGTGGTCTCTTAGTTGGGTGTCCTGAGACCCAGCCTCAAGCATGGCTTAATTTCTGTTTACAGCAGGATGGCTGCCGGCGTTGCTGGGGGAAGCAAGGGAACCCCTCGAAGCATGTGGCATCCGCTTTGTCCCAGCATAGCTGGCTTCATGTGCCACCAGGCAGCTGGCAGCAGGCTCGTGAGGCAATTGTGTGGGAGGGAAAGATGGCCAGGACACGGCATTTGCTATCAGAAGCAGCACAGATTTAGCCACCGTTTTTATTGGAACTTTTGGAGCTATTTATGCTGGGCATCTGTTTAAGTGCGTTGCTGATTCGGAGCCAAACAACTCATACAAGTTACGTTAGCAGTGAAATACACGTGTAGCATTGCAATGCCTTTTGATTTCGTATAACCAGACCTCACACTCAAGAGGGTATTTAATCAGCCTCTTCCTCCTCTTCTGCAGTTTGTTAATCCTCTATCTTTCTAGCCTGTTCTTAAATACCTCCAGTGCTAGATTCATGTGATAGCCTCCCTAAAAGATGCAAACTTATTCTGGCATGCTACAGTCCTTATTTTAGACTGGTTTTTTTCCTTTGTCATGTTGAAACTGATTGTGCTGAAATGTTTTTATTGCTTCTTGCATTTAGTTTTAGATTTACCTTTTTGTAGCAGCCTTTTAGACTTGTGACTCTCTTCAGTTTCGTCTTTGGACATTCTTCTGTGGAGGCTCTGCAACCCTGACTCCTTTGAACTTTCTTTACAGAGCTTGATTTTCAGACCACTTGGTTTTTTTCTAGTGCTTTCCTTGTATGCTGCCAATTGATACAGGGCATCCAAAAGTGGTTGCCTTACTGTAGATGAGACCTACAAGCCTTGATAATAGTGGGAGTACTTGATTTATTTGAAGATTCTACTCCTTTTCATGAATTTTCTATGCGTTTGTCCTTTTTTGCAATAGGATGATACCGTTCTGTTATAACTCCTAAATGTATTTTCACAGAGCCTATGTACTGTGACCTGTTTTGTATAGCTGCTTATGCCTGTTTGTGTTGATTTGCACTTGGCAGTAGTGAATTGCACCTTGATCCATCATTATAAGCTGGATGAAATGGAAAAACAGTCTGAAGCCGGTCTACTACCATGCTGGCAGTCTGTCTGAGCACAGTGTAAGGTCTGTGGACTCGGTGAACGTGCCCTGTTCTGTCAAGCAGGTTATCACTGAAAACCCAGAATGATCCTGACCCTGGGGCACAGATGAATCTCTTCTGATTCATGGCTCCATTTTGGTGTCAAACCATTGATGGTTACCCACAGTAAAGTTATTTGACCTATTTGCCATTCCCTGTTAGCTTAATCTAGGTGATGCCTCGATAATTTGCCTTAAATATCATATAAAAGCATCAGAAGTCTTATGAAAGTCAAAATGGACAATGTCTATTGCCAAGTCCCCTCCGCAGGGCCTGCTGCCTTGTTGTAGAAGAAATCAGATTGATGTGATACAACTTGTTGTTGCCAAATCCACATTGGCTGCTACTCGTCACCTTCTCCACTTCTAGATGCTTGCAAATTGTCTCTGTTCCCGTTTTTTTTTTCTTGAAATTGAAATTAAACTGATGGATATGCAATTCCTGGCTGTTCTTCCCACTCCTTCCCTGAACATATTTGCTTCTCTTCTGTTCCCCCCCTCCTCCCCGGCTTCTTTCCTTCGGGCTGTTTGCTGTAAAGACACGCAGATAGGAGACAAAAGATTACAAGCCTTTAAGGGATCAGATAATTCTTTAAGAAAACACAACAAAGGACTAAGTGTTGCTACAACGTGGGGAACTGAAAACAGCAGCTGGGGGCAGAGGAAGATACTCTGTTCACTGTCTATCAGTAATACATTAAGGGAGAGAATAAAATCACGAATGTGTTACTTAAAACGTTTTTATTCATGATTTTGATGTTCCTGAGCAAAGAACTGGTTTTTGGTGGTTTGTTTGTTTTTTAATTAAAAAGACATTGCCTTAAACTTGTGATACGAGCTTCCGTGGCAGTTCAGAAAGGTTGTTGCCATTTAAAGCTTTCTCTGTGTTCAAGAAGTTCATGCTGCACTGTAGCAGTTACCCTGTTTTCGTGCCATCATATCCTTTCTCCCTGAGGCTGTACCACATTCATCCTTGGGCATGTTGTTCTGTGGAAGAGGCTCCACCTTATTTCTGCACTATGATATCTGCCAGAGAGGCAAAAAAAGTATATATAAAAAATAAGGGTTTAGGGCTCCCAGTCAAGTACCTTTCATTGCATCAATGCTGCTCTAATTCTAGGAAAAACCATCCTACTTGCTCGGCCAAGGTGACAAATTGTATTGCTCATATGAAAGTGCTGCTGTTATTCATATGTATGGCACAGAAATTCTAAGGATTGTGCAAAGAAAACCCAGCAACTCTAAAGCCACTTGGACTTCTACAAAGCTTTTGGGTCTTTTCCTGTGCAGTTAATAACATTGTTTTTCTTTCTCTCTTTGTCCCTCCACCTCTTCTGCAGTTTCAGCTTCTTGCCTCAGCATTATTTAAGTCTGGCTCGGATTTCACCACTCTTGGTGAGTATTGTGTATCAGAAGAATTATACTAAGTATGTTCCCTCTGATAATTACTGTTAGTTTCTACTGGTTTTTATATCAAATGTTATGGTTCATATGAATATCGTAGGCCCTTTTCGGTTTGAATATGCGAAGTGCCACTACATAGACATTTGAGAGATTATTTATAATGACCAGTGTCCAACGCCTCGAGCCCATATTTAAAACATCTATCATCAGTGGTTTTAAACCTATGCATCCCGGGATCTTTTTCTGTCTCTTATTACATCTGATGCTTCACTGTTACACAAATAAACAGAAGCTTTGGTCAGAAGAAAGCACCTCCTGTCATGTCACTTTGGAATCTCACAGCATGGCTACGGCTCTGTTTGCTGTGATAACTGCAATTCCTGGAGTAGTTTGGTTCGCTCTGTTCTTTGCAAAAGTAGTTCTTTGGGCAGAATGTCAAGAGCGAAGAAAACAGTGGCGTGTAGGGCTGGAAACAGGAGGCCTGAGCCAAAGCCGTAATTTGTTTCGCTATTCTATCCAGTTAACTCTCTTAAATAGCTGAGAGGTTAATCCTGGACAAGCTATAGGAAGGCTATAGGCATAACTAACATTCTTGTAACGATGTGTTGTCCTCAAGTTACCGAGCTCTTGCTAGGAGTATGGATGGCCTCAGGTTTTGACAAACGCGTAATTCCCAATCTAAGGAATTGAGGGAAGGAAAAATCCCTCTGCACTGTTGTTGTCCCTCTAAGGTACATCACTATCAGCCCTGCTGGATGACAAAGCTCTGCTGAGCTTGTGTGGTTTGGAAGACATTATCTAGTTGATGCTGTAAGATGAATTTTTTAAAGGAAGGAAACCCAAGTTTCAGAAAGTTGTTTTTCTCCTAGTTTTAAGTAGTCTAAAAGATGAATTAGCTCTTGGCACAGTACAATACTTTATTCAGAAGTTGGCTTTACAGATAGGAGGATACATATATTAAGTGGTGCTTCTAAAAGAAAACAAAAAAAAAAAACCAAGCTTTCCTTGATTTGATTAACTTGGTTGACTTTGATTAACTGAAGAGTTGAGTTCACTGAATTAAAAAGCATTCCTTTGAGATAGCAGTGATTGAAGTAATACGAAGCAGAGGAAATCGTTGTATGCCCGCTCTATTGTTCTTGCTGTTGATGGTTTAAGTATGGGGATTTGGATAAACAATGCTGCTGCTGCAGACTGAACCCTCCCCTGTTGGGAGGCGGCACTTCACAGAACTCGTTGGTGAAGAACCTTGTGCCAAGATGCAGCCTGGGTCCTCGGTGCAAGTCGGGTGATTAAATAGCAACTCTGACTTGGGATTCCTACCATCAGCAGAGCTTGTGCCTCAAGAAAAACTGCAAGCGTTACAAGTACCAGTTCTGGTTAAGACAGTAGTGAAGATAATGAGGAAAGCCTGAGGACAGAAGAAATGAGGCACCAAATAAAAATAGCTACACAGATTTTGTTTTCTGGGACATCAGAGCAGTCCCCTGAGGACTCTTGCTTCCCCTGTTTCTTCAGGACTGTCAATGAGCTTGACAGCCGTTTGCCTATTACTTTTTATGGCATTTTGATTGCAGCATTGGCTTGGGGTGACGTGATCTCTGCGTGTGTTTGCACAGAGTAGTGGGATGGAGAGCTGGCAGCCTTGTTAGTTAGTTGAGGCAGAAGTAGCAAATAGTTAACATCACTCCAAAATGGACAACTGACACATTCCACAGCTAAACTGAGCATTTAAAGTAGTGAGCACTGACTTGCTTTCTCCTTTTCTTCCTCCCCCAGGATTTTCAGATGTAGACCACACGTATGCGCAGAGAACTCAGCTGTTTGATACACTAGTCAACTTCTTTCCGGACAACATGACCCCTCCTAAAGGCAACCTGGTAGACCTCATCACGCTGTAACGAAGCAGTCACTGGACATGTGGAAGAGGGGAAAAGCATCCATTTTCAGTATTTTAATTTTTTTACTGCATTGATTGACTGCTGGGATGAAGTAATATAGTAACCCCTAGGTGTTTGAAAGGGGTTTTATACTTGTATGGTGAATCCCTGAAGCTTTTCCCTTGGAGTAGGTTAATAAAATGTAACTGACATATTTCCGACTAAATATATATATTTTTTCTGACTTTGGATTTTGAGTTAGCAAATGTAAAATGAAAAGGTGGGGGGAAAGAAAAAAAAATAAAACCCAATCATGCAGTGATTGTTTTTTGCCTGTAGGGGAAAATTGAGATTTGTGGGTTGTCTCGAATTAAAGATGATGGGTTTTATTTTGGGTTTCACGAGAGAAAGAGGGGGGGAACGTTGTTCTTTGCTCATTTGTAGCTAGTCATGATATGTTGCTTTACCCTACAACACCATCCTCAGCAGCTGAATAACTTGGCGGCAGGACACTGGCACACGTTGAGGTAATAGTAATGTACGTGTCTTGAGTCTTGTAATTGCAGTGTGTCCTGTGAAGGGGAGCACGTGCTACAAATTACCTGTCTCCTCATCCCAGAACCAGGCTGACAGTAGTGTCTAATTGCATCTGATATCTGGTCTAAACCTAAATATCTAAATGGGTATCTTCCGCTCTCTGGAGCCTTCCACTGAGACCTGATGGGCAAGTGGGAACCTCAGAGAAACCACTGGAAAACAGGAGTGCAGTTGTCATCTGCACAGGTCCTTTTCAGGGATCCTTCTGTTTTCACTGCTGTGCTCTTCTGATGAGAAACCGTGCGGGTCCTCACAGAGCCTGGCAGAACTGGGTCTTCCACCACATGCACACCCAACCTCTGCAACCTGACTCCAGGTTGGGTGTAGGATTTCCGAAGCAGATTGTCTTCGTTTACATGCACCTATACTTCTGTGTGTGTTTGTCAATGTGTAAATGTAAAGAGGATTGCTCTGAACAGCTTGTCTCCTTCCTACGTAGTGCATCTCATTCACTTTTAAATGCATTTTAGACCTAGATCTGAATGTAAGGGAGGCCTTTTTAGCATAGATCTCTTTGAAAGCAAGCTGATGCATATGTATAGAAAATATATTCTTCTTTGCTGAAAGCCTTCTTTATAAATAAGGTAAGGGCTTGGTGCTGCACTATGAAGTGGAATGAAGGATACGCGTACCCAGCATTAGAAACTTTTCGCATTCAGTGTCAGTGAGCATTCAGTACAAACTGGCAGATGTAAATATATATATGAGACTGCAAAGCTTTATGTCCAGCAATGTTCGTGCCAGTAGGATGTCATTGCTGCGCCCGCTGTGGCTACACGACTCCTGTTGAACTTGATGGAAGTCTTGTGTGTGCAAAGATGATTTGGACTCTTGAAATAAAGAGTTAGTGAAGTGTCTTTTTCAGAGCTCGAGTGTCTGCTTGCTTTGATTGCATTGTATTGCCTCTTTATCATGTTCTTTGTCTGACTTTTGTAGTCCTGGTATGTTAGAAATAAATTTAAGTACTCATACTTAGCGTTTAATCACTTAGAGAGGAACAATATGTTAGAGGCTGGGCTTTGCTTTGTCTTCAGGGAGGACTACACAAATACAGTGTTTGGAACTAACCTGTAACTTGAGACTGTTTAGACATTGTATACTTCTCTGGATGGCAAATCAGATGTCCAGGGAAGAATCCACTCGGTACATAGTGCAGTAAATGAAATCTCATAAAATTGTTTCTTTGAAACATTGCCGTTTTTTTTTTTTTTTCCAGTGACATGGAAAATTTTACGTCACTGCTAGGCTTTACGATGTGCTACCTTTGACGCTTTATTAACTAGTTAAAATAGAGCTTATATGGTACGAATGTAGATACCGGTGGTGCTGTACTGGGGGAATGTTCCAATTGAGGCGTTGTTTCTATTGAGATTGAACTGAGCGCTTTTAGTGCAACCAGCCAAAATGCCTCTAGTATGTAAAATTGTAATGGTGCTGTGCTCCCTTATCACTTGATCTCATTATCCTTGTACTCTCCAAATTCAGTCGGGTGATTAATTGCTTTTTGTGATAGTTTTTTAATCAACCAAGCTCTTTGTTAACTTTTACGTGTACACCTTTGATGACTACGTGTGAGGCTGAACCCAAAAGATACGACGAGGCTGAGGGAGCCCTGGCGAGCAGACAGTGGAAGTTTAGGAATTCCAAAAGCTTTGTGAACGGCGTTGGTGCTGAGCTGTGCATTGCGTCAGGCTTGATTTGTGTTATAGAAATTCAATCAAAACTCATTGTCCTTTGCGTCGGGAGTGCGTGCAAAGCCTGACAGCCTGGCTCAGGGTTTTTTTTGGTAGCATAACATAAATGAATCATTTTTTTTGAGCGAGGTGAACATTGCTTCTGCAGGACTGACAATCCCAGCTAATGAGAGTACTTCAGGATGATCAAATATTGACCTAACTTTATCCTGAGCAGATCAATTTCAGCTCGCACGGCTACAGTTTATGGATTACAGCTGGTGATTAACCAGCAGAAACTATTTGCTCAGCTTTGGAGTATTTGTGGAGCAGCAGAGGCACCCTGTGGCCAGAGAGGTTAATCCAAAGTAAAGGTTTCTTGTGGCTTTGCCAAAGGTCTTTCCTGGTTCTGTGTCCTTAAAGCTAGGAGTCAAAATTAAATGATTTCTATGCTACACTACCTGATTTAAAAACTAATTAGAAATTCTGAGCGGTGAAGTATAAATTTCCTTTTAAAATGCGCCAGTTATTGACAAGCAGTTACAGGGAGAGTTTGAATTTAATTACATGCAGATTTTTAAAGATACTGGTGATATTCCAGGAAGGCATTGGATGGGACCATTACAGATATAGTGAAGTACAAACAGAAAAGAGACCCGCTTGATCTGAAAACAACCACCTGGAAACATTTCATGGCACAGTGCATGCAATGTTATAAATATACAAGCTGTACGTGAGAAGTCTCCGAACCTCACCCTTCCTGCTTGCAGGCTGGAGCAGAGACTGCTTTTTTAGCTTAGACGAGACAAACACGCTACATTTGCCTTTACCTTATATCATAAGGTGACTTTGTGTATGGATTTACCACGACATACTCTTTGCACTACAGTAACTTATCTGTATGTGTTAACTTGTAAATAAGGTATTGCAAAAGAAAGCATCATTACTTGTCAGAGAGGGACTCATTTATGATGCTGGAGTCTTTAAAGCCAAAGTTACAAGGTTCTGGTAAGTTTTTTAAAGCTGTAGGAAGTCAGGGTGGAATTAACTTTATCGATACAGACATAAAGACTTCAGTCCTGATTTAGGTTTGTTTGTTTTTTTTTTTTAAAAATCCTCTTGAGATCCTTGAGTTTGGTTCTTCACTGACACTGGCCTTCAGCATAGTTGCCCTTACAATATTATTCAGTAGATCATCTCTTTGGAAAACATGAAATTATTCTTTATGCAAAGTTATCCCTATCAAGTGACGTGTTTTCCTAGAGAAATAAAGCTCTTCAAATTTGATTTTTGGTCACGTGGATTAGGCAGAATTAGGTGAGTTTCTTAATGTTTGTCTTGTACAATCCCTCACAGGCATGAGGCAGAAGTCCTTAAGAGTTCTTCCAAAATGACTTCTCCAAGCAAGCATTGCTGTTACAGGGTGACCTAACACAGTTTCATGTGGCCGAAGGACCTACTTAAATGTTGTTAAAAATGAGGAGACTGTAGCCACCTTCTTGCCCCTTTTTTTTGAGGGTCCCATTAATTAATATGGCTCCTGGGGAGACCTGAAGGCTGATGCAAAGCAATTATTGAAATTAGTTGTAGCTTTTCTCTTCTGGCTCTTTGAAAGATTCCATTTGTGATGTATTTATTCTTAAACATCTCTTCCTTTTGCTGAGTGTAATGAGGAAGGAGAACTTTGTCTTGGAAAATTTTAGTTTGCCTTTTTCCTGGACGGCATCCTGTACGTGTCATTTAGGTAGTGATATCCAGTCGTGTAAATAAATGTCTGGGGTTTGGTTGTGTTTGCCCAGGACGTCTCTGTGCACATGTGGGATGTGCTCAGGGGTCAAGTTGGAGGTTCCTACCAGCAAAATCGTGCTCTCGTTTTGGAAAATCAACTGGAAAGATTTTTTTAAAGTATTTACCTTGTGAAGTGGCGTCTAGAGTGAAATTAAGAAACTTTCCCGAAGAACACACTAAAACGTACCTGTAGGAAGATTGTACTGGAGTAAGGATGCAGTGAGGGGCTGAAATTAAATTGTTGAAATTTTTTGGTCACTGATTATAACCTAGCCTGAAAACTTAATGACTTTAGAGTCGGTGCTCGGGCTCCCTATTTGCAGGGAGCAGGCTCTTTGTGGAGGTGTGGGGCTAGTGGGAAGGGATCGTGATAGCTTTATCTGTGTTTTGCTTTCAATCGTCAGCCACAAGTGTCAGGGTCTCCATTAGCTGTTTCTTCTTCCAGAAGAGACTCCTTCCAAAGCAGAGTAATGACTCTGGAAGAGTGTTTTCCATAGGGCTTTGTGGAACGGCTGTTTTCCCAATCATTTTGCTGATGCGGGCAAATTTGTAGAAGGGAGTTTTCTTTGTCACAAACTTGTACTCCGCTTTTGCTGTGCAAACCTGCGCTTGCGAGTGGCGCGGGCAACCAGTGATAAATTCAGAGCAGTGTTCTGAGAAACACTTGAACCTTGTTTGCTCTTACTGTAAGAAAGATTAGCGTTAATGCCGCTTGTTTCAAATACAGGAGGGTGGCAGGTACCTGTAACACTAGTACTACTAATTCTTTTGCTGCCTCCTGTATTTCAGAATTGAGAAGGAAATACTTTTGTAGAGCTTATTCAATAAACTTTTAATAGGAATTAGCACTGTGCAACCTTAGATTTGAATGCTCCTACATCTCTGTACATGCAGTAATTCTGTTGATGTAATGCTGAGCTGCTTCTGGGGAAAATGGCAAAGGTTATTAGATACATTTCCATTCGGTACCTTTGTTTTTAGAAGTGGAAAAATGTCTTGTGAGAGTCCCGGTGTATGCTTTGAATTTTAGCTTATTAGTTGTGGTTGGCTTGGAGTTGAGGAACGTTTGGCTATTGTCAAGTGAAGTCCTGACAGTAAAAGCAATTCATGTGTGTCTCTGGAAGTGCTTGTGTTGTTTTATAGCCGTAGTTATTACGGAAACAGAGGTGGGCCCAGTTAAAAAAAAATAAAAATTATAGCTGTTCTGATTAGGAAAAAAACTGTAGAAACTCTGAATGAGCTTGGCCAGTTTTATATAAGTATACATGATAATTTGGAGACGGGTCTTATTTCTTGAGAAGAGAGTATGAACAACTGTATGACTTGATATAGATTGATCGTCATGTATAAGCTGTAAATATTGTTAAAATGTAAATGTACTGTCAGAAGCTTGCTAGTGTATCTAAATGCCTATGGGTATGGTAGACCTGATTGTAGCGTGTCATGGAAAAGGTTATGCTGGAAATTATTCAAGTTGTGGTAATGACTTAGAGGCAAAATCCCTGTTTTACTGAAAGCCTCTATTATAATGAAAAGTTGGAGTGGAAAAAGTAGGTTTACTGTACTGGAACCATTATGATAGTACATGGCTCAGCACTTGGATAAATCGACTCCAGATGCTTTTATCTGTAGGCAATAGCTCCAAACGCGGTCTTAGAGTGGAAGCCAGTTAATGACCTGCTTATTGCCTTTTGAGAGTCCCACAAGAAAACGTCAAGGTTGATGCCAGCAGGTATACTTCTGGCCTTCCTGGCAGAGGTCAAAGAACTGGATGGAGTTTTGCATTATCCACGTATGCTTAGGTTATATATGTAAACCTCTGCAGAGGACAGTGGTTGTGGGGCTGTATATAACGCCAGCTGTATGGCTTAGGTGTAGAGGTCTGCGTGGCAACATCTTCCCCAAGCACAGATCCTAAAGGTAACATATTGCTGCTGTCTCCTTTGCTTTCATATATTTGGACTCGATTTGTTAGTGATGAACTCCAGATACTTGCTGTGACCCAAATTCAGCGCTCTGCTTCCGAGTATCTACAGCCACAGACTGGCTTAAGCTGCTGTCAGTGTATCACTTCAGTACCCTGAAATCTTAATTTATACTTGGTGCAGGCAAAGGTACATGTTGTCTTGGCTTCCAGCTGTTTGCTCTAAGTCAGCACAGCTTTTACTGACGACCTGGAGACTGTAAGTATTTGAGTGCTGTCAGAAATCAGTCGACTCTGTTCAGCTCTAGCGTGGCATCGCAGTTCATTCCTGGGAAAAGTGGGGTGAGTGAAAAGCTCAAAAATGGCTCTACCAGGTTAGATTTTTAGTTTTGCTACTAATTTGAAAGGAAAATCTATCACTAGCGTATATGTTGTCCAATGTGATGGTCAAAGCATGGTTCCTTGGGTATTCCCCGCATGTATTACGACTTTTTTTTTTTTTTTTCCCCCTGTGTGACTGTTCACTGCTATAAAATGCTGTGCCTTCAGACTTCCCTCAGTTTAATGGAGTACCTGCTGAGGAATCAAAGGTTGGAGCTGTGTGGTGGTTGAGGCATCAATTTCTCCATGTCACATCATCATACTCCAGTTGTTTCCTTTGTGAAACTCCTTTACTGCTGCCTCTGAAACAGCCTGGAAGGATACTTAAGACTTAACATTTTTCTCCCCAAAGGCTGTTTCTCCCCCGGGGTAAGGATGGGGAAGTGTGGGAGCTGAATTCCCAGCAGCAGCACGCTGTAACACTGCAGCGTCCACCTAGTTACTTGTCCCCCTCTGTGACCCAACGTGTGATAAGCCTTCCCTTCTGTCTCAGCAGGGTTTATTTGGCGTGGCACCAGGACTCTGATAGCTGTTTGACGGAAGACAGAGACGATTATACCAACTCTCAAGTTAATTTAAATAGCGGTCCTAGGTTTCTGCCACCTGCTTTCGTAATCCCAAATCTTTTACCAGTGGAGGCAGACAGCTCGTAGTTGGGATGTTTGGTTTATTTTTGCAGGGCAGAGGGGATGGGAAGAGAAATAGGCTTGGGGATAATGCAGTGATAGCTCATGTGAGTGTGTGTTTAAGACGTGGTCTGTCTTTTGTGGAAGGACTCTGAAGACTCTCTTAATGAGTAGGTCTGCTACTTAGAGCTGTTTTTTTCATGCAAGCTTGATTCTCTGGCTCTTTTTCAAATGGAAGTGATGCAATACCAGGATCTTCTAGTCCTGGAGCTTCACCTCAAGCTTTGGTCCTCTCCACCCCAAAGACACCCAGAGAGACTAATACAATTTTTTTTTTCTCCCCGGTCCCTCTGCAGCGATTGCAAGGAATCCGGCTGGGCTCATACATACTGGAAGTTGTGCGACACGATCAGACCCGGTCTGGCAGCCTTAAGAGATAGTTAAAACATAAAAATGTTCTGAGCTTTCTGATGAAAGCTCCCGGTGAGATTAAGGGAGATTAGCTGCTTTTTAATTAATATGATGGTGGGAAGGCTAGACCACAGCAGTGGTTACAGTCGTCTTCGCATCCCAAATACCAATGGACAGGTTTTTCTCCCCAATGGTGAGAAAATACAGTTTAAATATCCTGACTTTGTAGCTAGCTGCCCAAGGGATTCAATCAATTACTTTGTGTTTCACTAAATGGACGAGTGCTGCAGCATGTGAACAGGGTCTGTTCATTGAAGAAGCTACTTTGAGGCTGAAAAGTCTATTTATTATTATTTTTTGTGGTTTTGACAAAAAAACCTCGGCTCTTAAAAGGGGAAAATGGCTGTTACCAACCTGTGCTTTCTTAATTGCAAGTCAATGATTCTATTGCAAGTCAATGATTCTATTGCAAACAGTCCAGTCTGAACAGCGGCTGATCCTTCTCCCTCTGCTTGCCCTGCAGTAACAGTCAAAAGGTGACGGTTTGATTTCCTTCCCTAAGCAGTGCGGAGAATTCCTAATCTGGAGAAGACTTCTATCTAACCATGGAGGAGATAATTATTGTGCTGCTGAATTGTTTTCCCCTCTCGTCTGATGTGGTAATTGGGAAGGCAAACTAGCAGTGGGGGCTGAATATTTCCTTCATCTCTTCCTCATCTTTCCTATTCTTCCTCCCCTCTCTCTCTCTCTCTCCCCCGTTGATGTTTTGACGTGCAAAACACTTTTCACTTCAGAAGCTGCTGTGCTGAGCAGTGGAAAAGAAAACAAACCCCTAGTTATTAGTAGCTGTTAAGCTGTTACTATTTACCAACGCTGTATTTTCTTCTGCGTCTTCCAGCATACCCTCCTCCACAGCAGGAAATGAGGGGATGCTGGGGAGACTGTAAAGCGGAGAAAAGAGCTTAATTATACAAACAAATGTGTTTATGGGGGTCTTGAGTCTTGGAGGCAGCCTGAACCTCTCAGACCACTTTGACTAGGGCAGAAAATTAAAGCCCGTTGGCTCATTCTCCGTTAATGGGAGACGACGTTCCCATCCTTGTGGGCTGGTGGTCTTGTACATCTTGCATGTTTAGATGCTGAGATGCCACGCGCCTCATTTTAGAAGTATCTAGTATTGGTAAACATTTTCCCTTTGAACATTGTACTTTTAAACTGCTGAAACAACCTCTGTGTGTTAGATGCGTTGATAGCGTGGACAGGATCTGGGTAGCTTGGGGTTAAACACTGCTAAGCTGGCTGGCTGGACACCATCACCTGCTTAGGGGTGCTTTTTCAAGCTGTTTCTTTGAGCTGTTGCCTCAGCTCTTATCGTGGCTCTGTACAGTGTGGTGATGGGTTTGGACCTTTGCTGTTCGTTATCTCGTCCTCTACACCCTCAACGTGGTCCCCAAAAGCTGGTTATTCCCTGTGTAGTGCTTGGAGTTGAGTGTCCGCTCTCCGTCCAGGATTTGGCCTTTTTTTTTTTTTTTTTTTTTTTTTTTTTTTTTTNTTTTTTTGTTTCTGTTGTGGCATCCAACTTGAAGCATTTGCGTCTCTAGAGCAATCCCGCAGACTCTGGTGTCCGTCTGAATTCCCTTTGGTGTCTGTCCTGCAGTTGTCTCAAACATCTGACCAGAGGAGAGCTGGACTGAAGAGGTGCAGAGACAGCCCTGGGCTGGAAAGGACCATCCGTGGGGTGATGAACACTGGGAACTGCGCACGTGTTTTAATAATTAAGTCAAACATTGACTAGTCCTGTGTTGAGCCCATGGTGGTTACAGGCAGCGTTCCTGGACTCTGGTGATTCCCCATCCTGCCCTTTTCTTTGCAGCTAAATGGATGGTCTTTGTTCAGCCTGGAGTGTTAATTTTCTTCCTTGGCATAAATCATCTTTGATAATTTCTGGGTTGATATGTAAGCCCCATGCTGTACATAAATGAATGAGTGATATGAGGAATATCTACAAATGTAGTTATGTTGTATGTAATGTACATAAGGAGAGAATGTATTTTGTTCATTTTTTTTTCTTAATAAAAATGTATATGCTAGCAAGGGTGTTTACTAAAGATCTGTTTGTTCTAACATTGTTTGCTTCTGAGAATGGAAAAAAAAAAGTCTGTGAAGGTCTCACAGTGGTACAGAAATTGTGAAACCGGGGGAGCGTTATGTCTGGGCGGCAGGGACTGTTCCTGCTGGAGGAGCCTGCCGTGTCCCTCTGCGCTGCGCAACAGCTGAGAAAATATCCTGTTCCCTGCCATCAGCGATGGGCTGGGTCCATATCCCATAAATCCAGCGTCTGCTTAGCAGTTGCAAGGTTATTGGGGAAGAACACAGGGTTATAACATAGGCTGATGCAAACCACCCACTTCTAATATTTGAGTCAAACTAAATTCCTTTTTTTTTTTTTTCCTTCCTTCCTTTGCATAAGTGGATACTTAACCTGGGACAAAATGGGGTTTTTTGGGCACTTGAAGGCAAACGGAGATGCTGAACTGCCCACGCTGCTGCTGACCCTGCTGTTGACGGCCCTCCTTCATTAGGCTGCTTTGGCTTAGGGGCGCGAGGTTCGATTCCCTCCTCCGCAGCCTGACCGAAGTGCAAGGAGAGGTTGCAAGGAGTGAGGATGAAATGCAGAAATAAGGGCAAGCTCCCTCTCCATCTCCCTTCCTGCCAACATGAGCCTAAAGCCACCAACAGTTCAAACGGGTACCCTGGCTATAGTGGGACTTCCCTCACCCACATCAACTGAACATCCCACCCCTCTGGGTTTTCTGTTGTTCTGTGTTTTGTTGTTTTTTTTTTTTTTAATTAAGAGAAGTTTTTTTCAGCACTATCCTACGTTCTTCTGCATGGGAAAAATACAAGCTCCTCCGTGGCTGGCTACTTCTGAAAGCCTGGGTTGGTTTTCCCCCCTCTTTTTTTAATAATTTGCCATGTTCTTGCTAGCAGGACCACACAGAGCCTGCGCTGCGTTTCCAAAGAAGCTCAAACCACAGCTGTAACATCTACGTAAGGGCTAGCTGTGGCTCTCAAGCACAAGCTCTGCTCCTCCCACCCCTTTCCACTTAGCCAAGAAACAGGTCTTTTACATAAGAATGTTTATTGACAGAAATACATGATGCTTTCAAAATATATTTGTAGGAAAATGCAAGAATAATCTCTACAATCCAGTTCCTCAGTAAATTCCAGTGTAAATCAGACTCCTGTCCCCGTGAGAGATGCTGCTATACAGTACGTAAGAGCTCTAGTATATGTGCAAGGTTCAACGGGAAGCCACCTTAGGATATAGGTTCTCCTTCTGCAAGTCCTTATGGATTATGTCTTCTCCTCTATGTCTTCTGTAGGCAACAGTCACAGTATCAACCTCCTCGGCTGGGTCGTGGCACCGTGAGCGGGAGATAAATGGTCCTAAAATATTTACACGTTCCCTGTGACTCTGAAAATAGAAAAGTCTCCTGCAAGGACGTCTTGAGCTGCTTGTAAAACTCTCACCAAAAAGGTGAAAGCAATAATCTCTTTGTACAACGTGTCGGATGTTAAAGCTGGTTTTGGGGGAGAGAAGAGGAGCGCGGGGAAGGGAGGAGGGGCAGGGAGGGAGGAAATGCCTGGGTAATTTATTTTTTTTTTTAATTTTTTTTTTGGTCTAACGATTATGGCTACAGTCTACAAAGGGAAGGATTAAGGCCAAAGATGCTCATCACTGCATTTCCTACCTGATATTTTTTTTTTTTTTTTTGCAAAAAGAATGTTCTCAACATAAAAAACGTACTGTGTTTTTTTCTGTGGAAATAGTTCTTTAAATAGGGGAAGGAAAATCTACTATAAAATATTAGTGGTTTTAAAAATATGGTGTCTGGAAAAATAAATAAATGTACAATTCCTATTCAAATATAAATCACTATAAGCACTTGCTGAGCAGTTAATATCGTCACTGGTCTCTGCTCGGAAAGATTTAAGGTTGCTTGATCTCAAGCCTTCGTAGGGTTCTCTTGGAAAGTCTTTGGACCTGATTCATTAAAGCACTTTGGCATCTCTTTGCTGGGAAGGGGGATCTGAGGCACATGCCAAACCCCACTGCCTGGAGATGCTCTGCTGGGGGCATCCTTAGGGCAACGCCAGCCCCCGCGGCCGAAGCTTTGCTGCTGCCCCGCGTTTTTGACACATTTATTTTCTGCGAAGGGCAGAAACTCGAGGTTACCGACCTGCTGCTCGTCTCTCGGGGCAACTGGGAAGCAAAGGCGCTCACGCAAGCAATTGCAAACACTCAGGCTTGGTTCTTCGAGCCTTGCTGCAACGTTAAAGAGCTGAACTCGATGCTGCCGGAGCAGGGGGACAAAGCTGTGGAGCGGGGTTATCCAGGTGGGAGGCATTTTTCTGCTTGGTGTTGAATTTTGATCCCCTACCAGACCGGCCTTTAGCTTTTTCTTTTTTTTTTTAATTCATTTCCCCCCCCCTCTAAAATTACTTCCCTGTAGTGCAGTGCACAGGTAAGTGAAGTGTGCTGAATACATCGCTAATGAATAGCAGGAATATTTACATACAAAAATATATAGGTCTGAACGCTTCAAACTCTGCCTTTCAATGCAGGAGAAGAAGGGAGAAGAGCCAGTCCCTTTGAGAAGAGATATCTTCTGCCAGCTTCTGTCCTGGGGCCAAGCAAACCACCCCAACCCTCTCCTCCATGAGTACTCCCGAGGACCGGCTCGACCTGGGTTTCTCCAAGCTTTCCATTGCTCAGCTCCACATTTCCCTTCGTTCAGGATGGCCATGGGAGCAGATCCCCATTGTGTTTGACCCGGTGGCGGAGCCTGAAGGAAATCACCCCACCGTGCGTTGGTGAATACAGGGGAGAGGAAGGGCTGTGCTGGGGAACCGCTCTTCATCTGCAGCTCCTCTGGTTCGCAGAGTGCTTGGGACCACCACCACTATCCTCATGTGCTGGGAGATGCGCTTCCCCAAGTGACCTTCTGGTCCTCTTCCCTGTGTGCTGGAGGATGGAGCCCAGCTCTGATCTCTGCCTCTGCCGGGGCTGAGCTGCTTCACCGAAGCCGGACCAAAGGTAGTGGAACTCTCCAAATCCTTTTAGAGCCATTCAGGAGCTGTTTTGTGGAGAAGAAAATCTGAAATGGCCTCAGTCCAGCCTGTTTCTGCTCCTGCCTAATTTTTTCCCCACTTCTAAAGACTTGTGGCAAAGGGAGATCCGGACAAGAGACCAAGGGCTGCGGGGTGAAACTCAGTCCCAGCTTTGCTGCTGAGCTGGAATTTCCTTTCCTGGTCTCTGCTATTTTACCTGCTTTTGAAGAGAAGCTTGAGGATGTGGACTGAGCTTATAAACCTCGTGGGGAGGAAACACCAAGGGCTGTACCGATGGAAAACCCTGAATACCACCAAGCTACCTGGCTCGTGCTTCTGTTGCTCTTTTATCTCTTCTGCTGCTCACACAGGAAAACATGACCACAAAAATCACAAACCATCACGTTGCACGTAACCCACGGTCTCGGGGAAGGATGGATGTGGGCCGCAAGATGCTGCTGCGTAATTACTGGAAGGCAATCAACACGTCTGTAGGGAAATGCAGCAGCAGAGCTGGTCTGTGCCGGAGCTGGGCTCCTGCACCACGAAACCCCCAACCTCGTGCCTGGGCTGGCGACGAGGAGTCACTCTTGGTCTCATTACGGCCTTCCTAGGAGGGGATGAACTCAAGGAATTACTCTTTCTTTTCTTTTTTTTTTTTTTTTCTTCTCCTTCCCCTTTGCATTGATACAAGAAGCTGCTGTGCCTCTCCTGGTCTCCCACCAGCTGCAGGATCTGTCCCACAGCCCTTTGCGGCGCAGCTGGCGGTGGCGTGGGACCGAGCATCACTTGGCACTGCTGCATCCTGCCCCCGTCCAGCCGGGTCTGGATGCGTTCGTTTGCCTGTGGCACGACGTGGGGCTCTGAGCCCTGTGCGTTTTTAGCCAGCAGTTTATGGGGGGAGGATGGAAACTGGATTAAAAAGGAACAGGCTGTTCCAGCTTTTTCCGTTCGATACCTGGGCGTTTCATGTCGGGGAGGGCAGAGCCATGACTAAACTGCGTGGGCCAGAGGATTTTTCTGGCTCTAATTGCCAGGTGCCAGTTTGCTGTTGGGAGCTGTGCTCCCCCTCCCATCCTATTTACATTTCTTTCTTTTTATTTTTTTGAGTTGCTCGATAGAAGGAGGCTGCGGTTGGTGTGGTCAGACGTGGGACGGGAGGGGACACGCTCGGAGAAGGCACCAGCAGCTCTTCAGGAGCAAAGCCACCCCCTTTGCCCACGGCTGGTCAGGTGTGTCATGATAGGTCCTGCTGAGCACCTGCGGGTGATGGAGGATGCTCATCCGGATGTGGCCACCATGGTGGCTTGTGTTGACAACGTGCCCTGGAGGTGTCCTCTCATGTCCCTTCTTCTTGTGTCCTGCACCCCACATGATGGCATGAGGGGCCATGATTAGTTCATTAAGGGTTTTTCTGGCGTTTGTTGGGAGTTCTGCCTTGTTTTGGAGTTGTGTGTGTGTAGGGATTATGGGATTGGGGTTTTTTGGGTGTGGTGGTGGTTTTTTGCTTGATCGAGTTCTGTATCCTATAAATGCGTGTCCTCCTCTTCCTCCAGGTCCTCCTTCATGAGGGTGTCGAGAGGAACGATCCAGCTGTCCCCCAGCTCGCCATTGAGGTTCACCTTCTTCTCCTGCATTTCAGAGGAGGTCTCCATCACCTCCAGCGTGGGGTTATCATGGTAGCCGTTCTCCATCGTCTGCAGCTCCTCGGTCAGGCGCTGCTGCGAGGAAAGAAAACCCAGAAACCCCAGTGAAAAACAGCTTGGCCATGCTGTGCATGCCACCTCGGGGCTGTCACCTCCCAGCCAGCCATGGCCGCTGCCCCATATAGATGTATGTAACTACATATAGAAACTTTCATGGGGAGATTGAGGCCAGGAGCTGCAGTCAGTGCCAGCGCAGCAAAGGGATAGCATGGAGCTGGCAAGAGAGACTCTGCTAATGGTAAGGAGGAGGAAAGAACAGCCAGAGACACGTGGAAAACCTGCAGGAGCAGCTGCCAGCTTCAGCCTGGCCATGGACCCGTGGCTCCATGCCCCTGGGACCTTGAGAAGGCGGCCGAGCATCACTGCTTCGCCCTGACCCTGCATCCTCCCTCCTGCCTCCCCAACTTGCCTCCATCCTTCCCCTCCCCTTTCTGCCTCCCTGTCCCTTTTTAGCTGCTTTATTGTTATTTTCCTCGACCCAGTTCTCACCTTGCAGGTGCTGCTGACCCATTTGCCCCTCCATAAGCATCATCCCTCCTCATTCTGGAGCTCTCGGTAGAAAACAAGCAGGGGAAGAACAGCCCCTCCCAGCCCTTTCCCTTTGGCCGTGTGTGGTTTTGGCTGATTCATGGATGAATCAGGCACTGCACCACCCTGGTCCTTTGGTACGCTGTGCTCCAGGCTCCGACCTAGCAGCCCCCCATCCCAGTTTTGCATTTGCCACAGCAGCTTCTTCATCCCCATCCCACCCTGGAGAGATTCACTGGGGAGCTGCAGTCCTCTGTCAGTCCTTTTTTGGGGAGTGCAGGGCTCTTACTATGCACCCTTGTTAAAATCCGCCTGGATTTACAGCTTGATTTATTACAGTGCTCCTAATAAATGTCAGGAGACAGGTGTGGAAGGGAATCCACAGAGAAGGAAAGGGATGGAGAAGCAAAACTGCAGGGCTTGGC
>VYZM01017851.1:70818-106429 GCA_013398915.1 Dromas ardeola | reverse complement strand
TTTTTTTTTTTTTTTTGGGTGGGAAGGGAAATCAGATGTGACGCTAAAACCCAGCTGAGCATCGAGACGCTTTGCTTCCATAGAGCGATCAGCACCTAAAATTCCTTTTGAGGCTGAACTGGAGGGATTTACCCTTTCCAGGGTTGGAGACGGGCACGGTAAGTCCCACTGCAGCCGGCAGGGATGCCCCGGCGGCGTTGCCCCGGCAGCTCTCCCCTCCCGCCGACGGAGCCACTCGCATTCCTTGGCCGGAGTTGACAGGCGCTGCCGAGCAGCTCGAATCCGGTTCCCACACTGGCGGGGACCTAAAACTAACATCCCCGAATGAGGTAACAGCACTTGAGTCAACAAACTGCCCCTGCCAGCTGGACGGGGCGAGGGGGACCGGGACCCTGCTCGGCACGGGGGTCCCTCCAGCCGCTCCGGGGACTGTCCTGCTGTCCCCAGCCCGGTGGGTGTCACACAGCTAATTCTCTCGGGCAACTGGGGGCTGGTCCAGGTGGTCCCACTGTTCACTGTTGCTTTTGCATCCCCAGTTAGAGCAGGCTTTGCTCCTCCCTAGTAGCCTCCAACTGAGCTTGCTGGGCACATCCGCATCCCAGCTGGGGACACGATGGAGGAGCCACACTGGCTCCCTGGGAGGTGGCCACAGGGTTGTGTGGCTCAACCAGAGCTTGGGGGACACCAGTCATCTCTGACATGGTCACCTCTTCCTTCACCTAACTCATTTAGGGGTTGGGATGAGGAATAGAGCATCCATCCATCCATCCCAAGGCTGGAGCATCCCAAGCAGCCAATGAAAACCCAGCTGAAGATATACTTGTGAGCCAGACCTTGGGAAAGTCATCCTATGTAACACAAGGCATCAAGCTAGTAAGTCTCATCAAGAAGCTCAGTAAGATCCTGCTGTAATCAAAGGAAGGAAAAAGGAGGGTGAGGGAACATGGACCGAACTTCAACGCTGGTTAAGACCATCACCTGAAGAGGAAAGATGCTGGGAGCCAACCACCCCATAAAATTCCTTTTGGTCCACAAAGTGGTACCAGACATGTATTTGGCATTATTTATTTTTTTTCTTTTTAGGAATTGGAGTTTGAGCTTTTGGTTGTTTTTTTTTTTTATTATTTTTTTAAATTTACAGCAGCTGGAGAAACTGAGGTGCAGCGGGGTGCAATGCCCGCAGTTCCCGGGTTCAGTCCCAACCGTTTTGCTGGGTTCCCGATGCAGTCCCAACCCTGCATCGCCAGCGCTGCCTCATGAGCCCAGCTACGCACGGCGGGGGGGTGTCGGGCATTGCCCCCTCCCCTGCCACGTGTTGTCTGGGCACGTCCCCCACAGCTGGGTCCCCGCGTTGCCCTCGATGCTCCCCTGGTTCCTCTCTGGGGCCGAGCTTTCAGCACAACGCCGCCCGACTCCATCTCATTCTTGTGGACCAGGATTGGAGCCGTTTCTGGAACGCTTCTCCTTATAGCGCACTTTCCTGTTTTCCCACGGGTTGCAAAATGCAAAGGATTTTTTCACTTTGCTGTCAAGATTTGGCTAGAGACTTGTTTACCAGGCCTACAAAGCAGGGAAACCAGATAGTGCCATTTCTCTGTTATCTGCTCGGCTTGGGAGGCATAAAATTTGTTGCAATTTTCAGGAACAGGCCGAGTGGAAAGTTAACGGCAAGCGGGTGGGAGGCGTTTTGGCAGCCGAGGAGAGCGATGCTATGGGAGGATGCACCCTTGCAGTCTTTCTGCAGCTGTTTCGAGGCGTAATTGGCATTTTGTACTAACAATGCTTCGGCTGGTTATTATGCCCAGAGGAATCTAAGGGAAACAGGGCGGCAGACTCGCTGGCTCGCCAGCCCCAACGCGCCATCACCCAGCAGAACGGCCCGAGATGAGCGACGGATGATGCCAAGCCGTGATGTCCGCCCACCCCTTAGCTCGCTGACGCATCGCCGTGCACCAGCACTTCCCAGCCTTACCATCCCCATCTCCAAAAAGCCTCCCAGCACAGCTCCAGCAAAGCCACGTGCAGGACAGAGTTGGGGTTGTTGAGCCTGGAGAAGAGAAGGCTCCGGGGAGACCTCATAGTGGCCTTCCAGTACCTAAAGGGGGCCTACAGGAAAGTTGGGTTTCAAACTCCAGGCTGCTGTGTTTCCCAGTTGCTCCGCAGTTGGATGCCACCCTACCCCAGCTGTGAGGTTGCAAGATCTCACCAAGTACACAACAACTGTGCGGGATCTCCACATTTTTTGCTTGGGTTTTGGGATGAACTGGCCCCTCTGCAAAGGTAAAAGTCAAAAAAGGCCTTTGCAGAGGGGAAGTTTCAACCTCTAAAATTTCCCATTACTCTTTTTCTGAGACTTCAGTGGGCTCAGCTGGTCCTTCTACTTGAAGAAGACCACACGGGCCTCTTCTCCTCCTGCCGCATCCCCCACTGGGTGATACTACCGAATGTGGGCTTGCATTTGTCATTTTACACCCCAAAAGTGGTTGCATCTTAGTTTCATGAAATTACTCTCATCTCTGTAGGCTCACACACTCAGAGTAACACAGGTTAAAAGCTGATCTCCAACAGCAACACAGCTGCTAATCCTACACAGAAGTCCAAAAGGGTGGTACTTACACAGGTTTTAGCTTCTTTCAGATACATCATGGGCTGGTTATTTTGCACCTGTTCTTTACAGATGACCTAGAAAGACAGAAGAAAAGCAACTCTCAAATAGTTGACATAGGTTGGAAAGACAGTTGGTCACTAATACAACAGACTGACTAAGCCAGGAGACGCCCCAACCAAAGCTCTGATCCATTTTATGGAAGCGAGACAGGCTTGGGAGCCCTTCACTCAACCCTTTATATGAGGAAAGGGTTTTCACAGATAACTGACACGGTTGTCTGCGGGGCGTTTGATAATGCACTTCCCAAACCAGGCTTAGAATTTGCAGTATGGGGTAAAGCAGGAATTGGCTCAGGCAGTAGGAAGATCCATGCCAGTGGGCCATGATGAAGTCCTGCCATACCAAAGATGAGCATCTAGAAACAGGATCCCCATCCCTCCGTCTTAGCACCTTAGTTATCCTGGCTCGTGTTTTGAGACACCCCCTTTGCTCCCATACCATTTTCTGCTAATATCATCCATGAACGTTTGATGCCGAATTGTGGTCTTTGTCCTCTCATCATGTCCAAATCCACCCCAAGGCAGCTTTTGCTCTCCATAATGCCTCCCTCTCTCTTCCCAAGTTTCACTTCTTCCCTCTTCAGCACCCAGACCATAATCCCCTTCACCTCCATGTCTCTTCACTGGAAAGCTACAGGAGAAAGGGGTTGGACTAGAAGACCTTTAGAGGTCCTTTCCCACCCAAACCATTCAATGATTCTACCATCTAGAATTATTTTTCTGCCTCGTGTTTTCCTAAAGCAGATCTCTCTGACACAGACGTGCACAGCGAGAAGGGCTGCAGGCTTTACGTGTACATGGGATCATCACTATGAAGAACCTAAACCTTCCCATAGGCGTCATTACCTCATTTTGGAAAGAAGCGTTCGGGTGCTGGGGGCCAGGACTGATGCTCGCTGTCTGGTCCCCCGGGGCTGGGGCTGATGACTGTGTGCTGGCAGGGCTCTGGTCAGCACTTGTAGGTTTGGTTGACGCAGATGCGACCTCGTGGCTTCTCTGGTCTGGGTCCACAATATGCAGCAAAAAACAAGGAGACAGACACTGATACAATACAGAGGATACAGATGACACAGTTCGTGAGCAGCTGACAATAAGTTTTCAGCTCTACCCCTGCCTTGAAGCTCACTGTGTCAAAGCCTGGAGAGGTTTTGGGTTTCTGCTTTTGTTTTTTTTTTAATTAACTCTGATATGAAAAAAAAATATTATTGCAGATTGTATTTTCTGCTGCTGAAACCCATCAGACTGTTCTGGAGAGAAGAACCCAAAGGCTATGATAGGTGTGTGTTGGTAGCTGGGTAACCACTTAAAACAGGAGTACTGCTGGGTAAATGGGATGGCCCTCATTTCACTTCATCTGGGGTATCTTCCATGGAGGTTTCTACAACAGAGGCAGACTGTCTGAGATGGCTACTGAGTATCTCCCAGTGAATGGAGTTTATCACACAACCCCACTGACAACTGCATCTCCATCAGCTATGGAAGAAGCCCAGGGTGACATGCTTAGAAGTAGTGCCTGGTACTATGGGAGGCAGCCTGGGGTCCTGCCTGCTACTCCAGAGGGGCACATGCCCCACATCTACCAGCCCCACGCAGGTGTCCCAGATACCTGAGATCATCTCAGATGCCTTTGTTAAGGTCTGTAGCATCTTACAGTTTCTTGTGCAATGGGAGTAGTGCAAGGAGCATAGCAGCCTCCTGCCTCCCCGAATCCTTGTGAAGAATTGGACCTCTGTCCCTGGGTTCCTAATTGATCTTTAAATGGTGACAAAGAGAATTAAAATGCCACATCCTGTTCACAGCCTGTTTGCTTTTGGGACTCCTGCCTCTTCCACAGACAAGATGAGGGATATTTCTCTCCCAGACACATTCTGAAGGCTCCAGGAGAGAATTAATTTTCAAAGCCATCTGTTTCTGTTGTATTTTCTCACCTATTTATTAAATGTAAAAGTTTGTTAAACCTCTTCGTGCTCAACGCTTGAGGTCAAATTTGAATTAACATAGTTTCATATATCACCCTTTAAAGAACAGTCTTGTGGAGCAGGAGGGGAAAGAAATATCCTTCATGAAGACACCCATTTCACCTCCTAATACCTGCTAACATGCTCAAAACATGACTTGAATGAAGCCAGTGAAGACGGTCTTGCATTAAGACCTTGGCCCATTTAGTGCTGCTGACAGAAAGGCGGAACCAGGGGGCTGAGGGAGAACATGTTTTGTTGAGTGGCTTCCGTATTGCAGGTAGCTGGAAATTGGGCCAAGAACAACCTTCTCCAGAGGAAGATGATGAAGGGCTGCAGTGTCATCACAGCTTTTTTTTTTTCAGAGCCAGATGTGAGCGGAACCCGCAATCCCACCCAAGTCTGGAAAGCTCCATGAAGCCCTCACAGTCACAGGTGTGATTGCTTCCCCACAAACACTACCGGAAGAAATGCCAAAGGGGACCCTAGACTGTGCCTCACCAGGACACTTACGAACTAACATGGCTCTGTAAAGCTCCAGAGGTCTAGAAAAAACATATTAACGATGTTCAGCAAGATCCTAAACACCACGTGGACGCTCGTAATGCTCCTTAGACAGAAGTCAGCAACCAAACCCTCTGCAGCAATGACGAATATCCTACCTAACTGCTTAAACTTTTTAGAGGTTTTAGAGTCTACACAAAATCTCCTTAGTCATCTAAAGCTTATTTTCTATGCATGCTCAGGCAGCCTTCACTAAGCTGTCAGCCAAACTAGGGAACGCCTACAGTCAGCATTCTGGGTGCTGCCAATCTGTTTCACCAACTCTACAATGTCAGTCTCCACCTCTGAACTCGTCGCTGCTGGGTCCCTTTTGCAGTCACTGAAGATCGAGTCATTGCAGTTGACGGAATTTCAGGCAGTTTGGTCCATCCAAAAGCTGATGTCTACGCTTTGCCAGTTGATTCATGCCTTGAATTTCACTAACTGCATTGACTCGAACTCCACTGATGGCAACAGAGACCTAAACGCCCAGTTGTCATGGAGACAACTAAGGTGGAAAGTCCTAAAATGAGACAAGGTGATGATACCCCATAATGGCAGGAGGTGTTTAGGGTGGACAAAGGAAAAGACCACAAAAAGGCCTCCCAGCCCAAAAAATCAAGGTTCTTCTCTCCTGGTACCTGCTCCGACAGTCGTCGTGGTTGCCTCTGAGACCTTGTTGATGCTGCCAGGTGATAAAGACACAGATGCTTTACTAGTGATGGGGGAGACGGATCCATCAAAAGGAGCAACAGAAGTGTCGATGCTTCCAGGTCTGGTGGAAGAGGTCAGTCCCTGGCCTGGAGAACTGGGAGAATTGTGAGGCTGCTTGGTGGCAGATGTGGGAGAAGAGGCACCATTGTCCTTGAGCCCAGGGGCAAGGCTGCTTGTTGAGACTCCAGTGCTCGCAGCGGTGCTGGTCAGTTGGTCCAAAGGCTGACTTCCCTGAGCTGCCACGCTGGGAGAGGATGCGACAGCAGTCCCTAATCCTCCTGTGGTGGCTCGAGGGCTGCTTGCATGAGCGAGGACATGACTTGCAGCAGTGGTGGCTGCTGAGCTTCCCACGCTGGCTGGAGGGCTGGTCTTCTGCTGGGCCGCACTGGAGGTTGCAGCAGGGGTGGATGTTGAGGCTCCAGAGCCAACTGAAGAGCTGACCTGCTGAGACTGGTGGGGTGATGTCGTGGGGACGGATGGTGGGTTTCCCAGGCTGTTTGTGGTAGTGGCCCCTTGAACTGCAGCAGTTGATTTTGCAGGGGTTGATGGCGGGTTTCCTGGGTTGCTTGTAGTGGTGGTCCCTTGAACAGTGGTAGGTGATATCACAGGGGCAGGTGGTGGGTTTGCCGGCTTGCTTGTAGGGCTGGGCCCTTGAACTGCAGCAGGTGACGTCGTAGGGGCAGGTGGTGGGTTTCCTGGGTTGCTTGTAGTGGTGGTCCCTTGCGTCTTCCTGGTGTCTGCAGTTGTGAGCTGCCCATTTTGTTCTGGCTTTGCAGGAGCTGTAGTTGCAACATCCTGAGAGCTGACACCTAGGGAAAAGTAAAAACGCCAAGATAAACTTTGAACTAAGGAAAATACCCTTGGTTTCCACCCAGAACAGGTATTTGTAGAAATAAATGCTGACCAGAAACCATGACTCATTCACTCATGGCTTGTCTCATAGCCTCTAAACTCATACCAAATGCCACGTGCTGGTGTTACTGTGTCAAGCAGAAAGCAGAGCAGAGGAGGAGAAGGAGGAGGAGGAGGAGAAGGAGGAGGAGGAGGAGGAGAAGTCAAACTCACAGGACTTCAAAGGGGTTGGAAGGTGAGCAGGAGGGCAAGACTTGCTGGTTCCCAGAGGCAGATCTTTCTCAGACGGGAGGTGCACCACCTCCCGGTGCAGGGCTGCCCTTGTAAGAGAGCAGCCAAGAGATATGCCAAATGCTGTCTGTCCAACCTTGTTATTAGGGTCTCTCCCATCCCTGAAGTTGTGAGGACCCTCAGATAAATAAAGTGACACTTAATGACCATTCTGAAAGTTGTATTCTTTTTGCAAGCTCAACCTTTGTTTCTTTAATTGCTCACATTTCAACTTAGTTTTTTTTTTTCCCTCCCCAACTCAGATAATTACTATAAAAACATCATAAAACAGGTTTGATTTTTAGCCATATCCTAATGCTGCTCTCCAGAGATCTGCTTTGTTCCTCCGTGCTGGCACACTGGCAAAGTGCTTTCTGTTATGGAGCCTGTTTATTAGCACTGGTTGTGCTTCAAAGATCTGAAGCAAGCTTGAGCTTCTGAGATTCATACTGCTCGGGAAATCTAGCCCCACCACAACAGGACCCCAGGGGGATGTGGAGGTATGTTGGAGACAGGACCTGGGGACTGGGATTTGGGATGGGGGGGCTGCAACACTACATCTACAGGAAAAGAGCTTTTGTGGAGACAAGTCACAATTCCCATAGACCAAGAACTGTCTGCAGGAGAAGCGGTAAGGAAGAAAAACACATGCATGGGCGCTTAGCAGGTGAAACCCAGGTGCAAAAGACAGGAGGGAGTTTTCATCCAGTTAGCCACAAAATGGGTCTACCCCATAAATAGGGCTGTAAAATTTTGACAGGGGATTTGACAAGGAAGGTAAAAAAAAAAAAATAATCCCCTAAAGGTAGAAACAATACAAAAGAGACGTAAATAAAGAAAGGGTTGGAAGGAAGTGGAGGAAATCCCCCACTACTCTCGCTTCCTTTTCATGCCCTGGCCCCATCCCAGAGAGGCAGTAAGCAAACACACACAAAAGGAGCGGTAGAAAAGACAATTCAATTTAACTCGGTACAAAAGAGAAAGGCAGGTCCATGTTTTTGCTCTGGGCCAGCCTCGGTGGGCAGCTGGGACCCTGCTAGTCAAAAAGCTGGCATCCCTGCCCCAGCACTTCCCTGTCCCACCCCAGGGAGCTGCAGCTACATTTTTATCACTTTTAGCAAAAATTGGGGTTGCTCTGCTGATGGAAAAAGCTGGTGTGATCCTCCAGGTTGGCCCTGGCTGGGGTGGTAGTAGGGCTTCTTTCAAAGGACACAGGGTGACACAGCCCAAAAAAGCAATGGGGAGAAGAACCAAACCTCAAGTTGATGCCCACAAAGCTTACTTGTATTTTATCTTTACATATCTCTGCATCCACACTTAGTGCTCCTCTCCTGCTAAGGTCACGAGATGTTGAAAGATCAGTTTATTCTTCCCCATTAAGCCAGGACCAGAGAGTTAAGTGGGCTGAAAGCAACCTGAGGAGCCAGCACCCTGCTTGAAAGTGGTGAGCCACCATGCAAGAGGATGGATGGAGGGATGGATGGATGGGTGGATGGATGGATGGGTGGATGCATTTAACAGGTGCTGACCACGCTGGCAGGTGAGACACTATCCATGCTATTATATGGTCCTGGCTAAGGTCAGGTGATGTTAAGTGCCACAGAGGTAGAAATCGCTCTGGTGGGTAATAACCTTCATCCCTTTGGCAAGTGGCAACACAAGTAATATATGAGCCAGAAAACACTTCACCACACCATTCCCTCTCTACAAACCTGCTCCTGCTGTATCAGGCTGGATGGAACCACAGGGAAGCCCTTTGCAAAAGATCTCCCATCCCAAACTTGATCTGAAGGTAACAGTTCTTTAATAACCTCAGCTGAGCTGCTACCAAATTTTCCCTTTCCCCCGGTCTTCTTCCACAACTTGCCTGTCTCAAAGCAGACTGTTTTGAAGAATTGTCATTGCTGGCTGAAATGCAACGGCTGTGGTTAACAGCAGTCACAGAGATGGTCACGGGAAGAGGACATCCAGGCAGGCTGTGAACTTGGCACTCTTCAAAACAACGTGCATGACCATGGGCTGGACCCGCAACACACCAGCGGAGAGAAGCCGCAGCTATGGCTGGGTGAGATCCTCCTCCCATGGTGGATCGGCACCCCTATCCATCCCCACACCTCTCCTGCAGATTTTTGGGTACCCATCTGTCAGTGAAATTCACCTTCTCTCTCCAGTTGCATTAAACTAAACTGTTTTCTCACTGCTGCTGTACAAAGAGCCAGATGCTGCTGCAGTTGCGGGGGCTGCAGTTTTATTGCTCTGGGCTTAATATGAGTTGTTTGTCCAGGGACTCTGCATCACTGCAGCATTGAGAAAAAACATATTTTATTTATACTGGAGAAAAATAAATTGCCTTTTTTCAGGTGTCTTGCAGAAGACCTGGCTTATGCAAACTCATTGTTCCCATTTTCAGAAGCCTAGCAAATACTTAATTGCAAAGCAGAAACAAATACGGAACAAGCAGCGAGACCACCGCAAGCCCAGGAATCACCGTTTTCCTCCCACATGTGCTATATCTCTTTCAAATGCCAGAGAGACATGGTTTTTTATCTTTTCCTCCCTAACTGGCCACCTGTGCCAAATCTCAGCAGCGGACCCAGTGGTAATAACTGGTAATGAGCCCCTGTTCGCCTGGGCTGGTAGCTGGTATTGCCTGATGATTGTCCTCAACAGAGGAACCAAAAAGGATCTGGTCAAAGGAGGAGAAAACCCCTGTAACCACAGACTGGTGGTGGTAATAACAGCCAGACAGGACAGGATTATGTTCGGTGCCCCTTTAGCATGAAAATTACTCACAAAAGATACAGTACATCTTTTCTGTGGAAACAAATGACCCTTTCACGCCATGAGCCCCAGAGATAAAAGGATTTAGCACATGCTATGAGAGAGAAGGAGGATGGAGGAGAGGTCCTCTAAGCCATCACTCCCCTTACGAGGAGGAGATCCTTTCCAAAAGTGAGTTCACTTGAATTTCAGCGAGAGTCCCTCACCCTGTTTTCCAGAAGGCAGAAAAAACTACCTGTTCCTGACCTTCCCGGCTGCATTTTGGCAGGGCAAGGCCAC
Organism: Dromas ardeola; assembly: GCA_013398915.1. Classification (NCBI taxonomy): domain Eukaryota; kingdom Metazoa; phylum Chordata; class Aves; order Charadriiformes; family Dromadidae; genus Dromas; species Dromas ardeola. Next base: position 96,365 of record VYZM01017851.1, on the reverse strand, counting down.
TTATTTGATTGCACTTTTTTGGACCGTCATCAATTCCTCATTTGAAGGAAAATGAGGGTAACAGAGCAGCTACCGGTGTAGTTTGACAGCACTGGTCGCAGTGAGTCTAATGCTTTGGTCTGCACCTCTCCTCTGGTACGTATCTCTCAGAAAACCCCAAACCCTTGCATTTCTGTGCTGGGTGCGGGGTAGACCCGCAGGAGAAGAGTGCAAGCCCTCCACGCACGCATCTGTGCGCACGGCGGCCAAACATCCCTCAGGAAATGAGTCCGCTGCAAAAACATGATTTTGTTTCCGGGTATGTAGATCCCATGACCGTGCCTGTGATACCAGTGTCTCCGTGATGGGGACAACCCCGGAGAGGAGAGAACTTTCCCTTATTGCTAGCTATCAAGATGGGCTTGTTCGGCCCCCAGTGGGCAATATTCGGGAGGCTGGAAGTGCCACTGTCGGTCTCTGCTGCTGTTGGAGTGCCTGGATAGTACTGGTGTGGGAATTCTCTGGTCGGGAGACGGTGGGATGTGAAAAGCCACCCAAAATTTAAAAGGAAAGGCTTGATGGCTTGTGCCAGTGCAGCTCGTTGCAATATCAGTCAAGGGCCACACTTTTCAGCTGCTGTGTACCACCACTAACCATGCCACGAAGCAATGCTCTAGTTGTAACCTCGTTGCGGTAGATGTGTGATATGTTGCAGGCTAGGGAAGATGCTCCGGGGGGAGTAGCTTGTTTGGAAAGGTCACGACTTGGAGGACAAAAAGGGAAGCAAATCGGTGCAAAACGCAAAGCGAAAGGACATGTCCCATCCCTCCTCCCATCAGCCCACCCAAAGCCACCACCTCCCCACGCAGCTCCTCTGATTAATTCCCTGCCCAACAGCTTCCTGCTTCCTATTTTTGTAACGCCTCCCCCCAACCCCTCCGCCACCACCCCTCCCCCCCGTCCACCTTGTTGAAACAGCTCAGATTGGCTGAAAATCTATTAATAGTGAGAAAAGGAAACCCAAAAGAATAACTTCGGAAACGGTGGGTGACACACCCCACGCCAGCAGGCTGAGCCCGGTCCAGAGCCTTACGCCAGCCGGCTCCTGCTCCTCCCAAGGCGGGATGAGAAAGCTAAGGAGCCCGAGCAACCCACGGAAGGGGAAGGGATGTGAGCCAGGCCTAAGGAAGTTCCTATTTGCCTCCCTGGATTTTTTTTGCAGCCTTTCCTGATTAAAGAGGGGCAACGGGTTGAGTTTGTCAAAGGGAAAGCGGGGGCTGAGGCTCCAGGGTTGGCCTTTGCTAGGGGAAAGTGTGTGCCAAAGCGAGTGAGGAAGCTCCTGGTCTTTTCTTTGCATCTCAAGTGACTCCTGAGCAAAAGGAGGGTTTTATCCACCCGCCGCAATGCAGCCGTGTCAGAGCTGGAGCAGAGACCGGTCGCTGCAGAGGACAGGAAATCTGTCACCTCCTTTTAAAACTGTGAGAGCGATCAGATTGGCAGAATATCACAGAGCAGCGTTATTTATGCTGGAATTAAGCTGGGCTACCAGAGCAAATGGTTACCTCACAGGGTTTCAAATTTTGCCTGTGTAGAGGCTCTCTCCCTCCCATCTGCTTAGGGAAAGATGGGCCCCAAACAGCAGCATCCTCCCTACCTGCCTGCGGAGATTTCGGTGAGGGATGTGGTCTGAGGATGCTGTTAGTGTGCACGCCACCCTTCGCCCTTGCAAAGAGGCACTCCCCACATCAGAAGACACACTTCCAAACTGGCATCACCCAACCCCTTTGCTGCCAGTCTCACAACCAACGTTATGAAATGGTTTCACCCAGGCCAAAGACCAGCTTGGCTTCCCGGGTAGAAGATCCAACAGCCGTTGCCAGAGCGTTTTCAGACTCTAATCTATCAGTCCAATTATCTAGTGCAGGGATGTCTATCCTCTTCAAAACCCTGCCTGAATAAAAACTGCTGCAGAACAGTCTTGATGGAATTGCACTGCAAAATATTAAAGATGAGACCTAATGGCTGGATGTAATTAGTGCTGAAGTATCACTTGGGAAGGAAGCGAGTATGTCTGGACTCTGATTCAAAGCTTGTTTGTAGCAGGGAACCTCCTTTACCCTGCTGTGAAAAAGCTCTATTGAGAAGACCCTTCAGATTGGTGTTGTTTAGATCTTGCACGCAAGTGACAGTGAAATCAAGGCAATAAAAGACAAGTGTCTTCTCTGCTGTCAAATAAAATGAACCTACTGCCCCAGCCTCTGTCCTGAAGGACTTACCCAATAAGCCCTTACTGGCTGGACATGGCTGAGGGAAATGGATGTTCTTCAAGCCCTGAGGGGTTTTGCTCCATCTCCAGATGGCGGGAAGCATCCAGGGCTTGCTTCCGCATGGCTGCACTGCCAGCCTGGAAATACCCCTCGGCTGGAGATTTGGGGCATGTCCCCACAGCACCTTAGCATCACCCTGAGGACTCTTATCAGTCTGCAGGATTTTGCAGTCATTCACAACCCTCATAGCCAAAAGCTTTAATTCAGACGGGGGAAAATTTTAAGTTGTCCCTATTTTACCCTGTGGAAGTAACCCTGAAGCTGAGACAGCAGGACTTGAACCAAACCTCATGTGAGCTTTGACCGCTTCAATCCCTCCTGTTAGATCTGCCTCACTTTATTTTATTCACACGACAGCTTTTAAACCTCCTTGGTTTCGACCAAAAAACCCATCCGCAGCCTGAGACGCCTTTCCTGCCAGGACTGTAACACACATCCCCAAAATCCAGGTTCTGATGAACTGGCATTTTCTGACGAGAAACCTGCTTCATTAACAAATTCCCCATCAGCTCTTTCTGCAAGTATTTGAGCCAGCTCAGCTTGTCTGCTGTTTCATTTGGAAGTATGACAAATATTAAAAATAATCATCCCAAGGCACATCTCCACACTTGGATATATTCCTCTTCCCCTGAAGCCCTGACACGTCTCCTCCTCGCTCCCTTGGTCCCTCTAAACACCACATTTGGGAAGGCAGAAATGTGTCCATTTGCTGTAACAATTAATGACCAGTCAGTGGATTTGAGGGAGCAGAAGTATCTCAGCACTCCTCACTCCCACCTTCTCAAAAACATTGTCATTGAATTGTCTTCCACGCCACGCTTGGACCTCTCCTGAATTTCTCCTTAAAGACTGGTTCTTGCCAGAAAATCGTGATTAGAGGCATCTTTCACCCAAACGGACCCAACTCGTCCATCCCAGGCAGTGCTCCTTCCCATGGCCAGCTCCAGCCAGAGACGAGGGATACCAATGGTGGGAGGAAGCTTCAGTCCAGCCTCTCTTATGGCTAAACATAGGACATCCTATTTAGGATTGTGTTTCCACAGCTATTCCCATGGAAAGTCTGTAGCTATCTAAGAAGTGAAGGGAAAGATGAAAAAGAACCAAAAGGAGACAGGAAGACCAATGTGGAAAACTAAAGCTCCAAAATCCTTCACATGAGGTTGTCAAGGAGGCAAACAAACACAGACACACGTGCTCATCTCTACCCACGCCGCCCCCAGACATTTTTCATCACCGAGCCTGGAAACATCCTCTTTCCATCAGGGGCTGATGGGATTTGTAAGGGACCCAGCCCCAGCCCCACACCTTTCCCAGGCTGCAAAATGAACCGGGGTCTCTTTGCAGACTGAACAGAAACATTCCATCGTGCAGGAAACAGTAGCGGAGCTGCTGGAGCGGAAATGTGGGGAGAATGAGCCAAAAAATCTACATGTCCCAGCTCGACCAGACCCTCCAAAGCACAGAGCGTAGCCATGCTCCTGCCCTTCTCTTACCTCCTTTACGCTGTTAGCGTGGAGTCATCCCGTGATGACCTTGCTGCTTGGAAGCAAGACTTGTGGCAGTACAGCCTAGTCCTGTCTCAAGGGAGCATCAATCTCCCATCAGCCGAAGGACACGATGTCCGGTACATTTAGCACGGAGACCCCTCTATTTCAGCAAAAGTCACCCAGGGACTTCGGAAGAAACTCAAGGTTTACACTTAGTAACGGGCCACAAAAGTCGCTCCGCAGCAACGTAAAGCCCAGCTAACTATGTCCCTAAACAGCAGCTGTGAATCAAAATGATACTGAAAATCACAAGAATGCCATAAGACCGCATGACTTTGTTATGCACCGAACATTTTGGGTTTTTCTTGTATAACTTCTATGTTGTAAGTCTTTAAGATACTCTTTCAGGTTTTTGTCTGCAAACATAAGTGCTAAAAAAGCCTATTTTTTTTTTTAAAAAAGTAAACAGATTAAAAGTGGAGATTTGTCTGAATTTGGAGAGGAATCTCAGGTCCACAGGAAGGACCAACAGACCAAGACTACCAGATTGGCGATGCCACCTTGACTCCATGAGGAGACCACCCAGCTTCATCACCTCACTCCAGCAAGGGTTGAAGGCTGGCCCATGAATTGACTTCAGCAGTAAGGAGCTATGAAGCCGGCAGCAAGGTAGTGGGAAGGAGATCTTAGAGAAGTCAACGCTAAGAGATGCTTGGCCAAAGCCACCCATTTGCTCTTGAGGGCTGAACTGTCACATCACAGTAACCTATTCTGGACACTTGACCTCTTTTCTCCAGCCTAGAGCTGCCGCTTGGTGCATGGGGGCGACCTGGGGGACAGATTTATTCATCAAGACAGAGCAGAAGTTCCTCCTCATGTTTTTTACCCCAGAAAGACAAATCATTCCTTGCTGACTTTTCCTGGAGGACTACTCCAGACAACTTGAGACTGAGTGAGTACATGAGCCCCTGAGACAGGAATGATTTTTATTCAGCCTGATGGCTTGTCTACACAGAGGTACTCAAGAAAATTAATTTAAAATTAAAAGAAGGTATGATTTCAGAGTGGATTAGTCAAAGTGCACACAACCCACCAGGTGGCCACTCTTGTTTGGCTTTAAATTAGCCCTCATTTAATTTAGCCAAAATGAAGTAGCTTAAATCAAATTAAAGTCTCCTTAGCTCTGAAAGCCGACAAGGGGGAGCTGATGCAGTTTAAGAAAGTCAATTCAGGAGAATCTGTTGATGGTCCCCATAGAAACAAACATCCAAATGTCACATTGGGCACTGACACTGACCAAACTTTGGGGATGGAGCACACCTGCCTCCCCAGCTGAGCTTGGCGTTTCCTGATTCCTGGACACAGAAAGCTCTGATTGATGTCAGATACGATGTCACATCAGCAGCTCTTGCTATTTGCTCAGTTTTTGTCATGGAGAAGGGCAGGACAACAAGACAGTGGACAGACCACACCACAGGACTGCAGTGAGGTCCATCCACTGTCTTCTAGGACAGGATAGGCAAGTGGACAGAGACAAGGTGGGCTTGCCTATCCACACTGAGAAGCAGCCTTGCTGAGTGGCACGAGGAGGCCAAATTCATTGCCTTGCCCTCCTCTCCAGCTGGCTGGTTACATATTTGGGTTCATGTTGAGCAATGCGGGGAAGGAGTTAGCCCTGAGCTACTCATCCTGCTGGCTGAACCTCTGCCAGCTGGCCAGCGCTGGGGAAGAGCTGTCACATCTAATGTCACTCAAGTTAGGCACCGTGCATTGGCGATGTGTCTAGACTCTATCCATGAGAGATGAGGGACACAAGGGTCTCACAGAGGGACTAACGTGCAGATCTCTTGTGGGTAGGTTTTGCAGCTAAAAAATCCCCACCTTTTTCTAAGAAGCATGCCAAGTCTTGCAACGAGGAAGGGGAGTGGAGAAAATATGCCCCTTGTGGTGGGGACTCTTCCTGCAGGGAAAAAGTCAACCCTAAACCCAAATAGGGACTATTGATTGGCTTCTCTGGGACATCATAGCCCAACAAAGCCAGACCACAGAAGGGCAAAGCTGGCATTAGCAGGAAGGATCTAATGCCCAAACTTGTTCCATCAAAATTGAGGATGCCAGCCTCAGCTGGAGGCTGACACTTACTGGAGACCCGGCACGGAGGAGGTCCAAGCTGCAGCACTAAGGGGCAGCAAACAAGAGGAGAGACTCCAAACCTAAAGGAATAAGGAGACCTCAGCCTGATCACAGGCAGCTCCAGCACAAGGGGAAATAAAATAGAGACGGGTGACTGGAAGGTCAGTTTGTGCTGGCACACGGCACCGCTGTGGCGTTGCAAAGCGTTGTCCCCTGCTTCTTGCACCTCCCTTTCCTCCCAGCCTCTCACGAAAATTTACAGCAGGAATCTCCCTCCCGCAACTGCCTCCCTGCCTGCTCCTGCCACCCAGGCTTTCAGTGGGGAGGCTGCCAGCCCCCAGAGGGGCCACGCTCAGGGCAGGACTCGAGGATGCTTGCCCACCCCGAGGGCAGAAAGGGCCAGCGGAAAAGCCATGGCGATGGCAAGGAGGCGATAAGACCTGAAGCCTCACCCTCCTTTGTGCACCCAGCACCTTTGATGAGTCATAAATCAGACCAAATTTACGCCCTCCAGCCAGAAACTTTATTTTTAACCTTTTCGGGGTAGAGTGTCACGCTGCCTCCCCCAGCCCATCCATGCATCACCCGCCATCAAGCCAGGATGGACACAAAGATGATGAGCTGAATACGTCCTGGACTGGATGATCCTTATGGGTCCCTTCCAACTTGAGATATTCTATGATTCTATGATCTTTATTCCATCAAGACTCAAAGGTGCTGTGATACAAAGTGGCAAAAGACACAAGTGATACCGAATGATGCAGGAGCCACCTCCAAGAAGCATTGGTAACCTCCTCAAGCATCCCAGCTTCTCTAAGTAAAATTTTGTGTTATTCCTAGTTAAATGACCACTCCCAAGTGCCCTCTGTTTTTCTGCTCATTCAGGCTATGCTAGGGACAGGTTCTGCAGGCGCATCTAGGACACCTGCAAAACTTCACTGACACCAAAGCTGCCATCGCATGCCCCTCACCCCGTGTTTTTGCAGACGAGCCAAGCTGGATGGCAGGATCTGTCCCTCCACTGTGACCAGTCCCCCATGACCTTGGCCATCCGGGGTTACCGAGCCAGCAGCCCGGAGATTTCCTGTTAACGTCGCGAGGAGGGCTCCACATTTCCTTGGGTTCCTTTGTCTGTCAGTGCTATTTCGGGTCCTACCTTTTTTTTCCTTCGGCTCCCCACCCACACCTCCGTCAGGGTGGGGTCTTCCCGGATAATTCAGATCTCTATATATACACATGCATATACGTATGCACCTACATATATTTGTATAGCCGTGCATGCGAGTCGAGCCTTCGGGCATTGACTGGACACAGCGGACTTGGCAGGAGGCTCAGTGCTATTCTTTAGGTGGGGAGAGCCTAGGAAGGGAAGGACACAGCTAACCCTCCCTCCTATTCAAAACTATTTAAAGACTGTCTGGCACACAGTTTCTTTCCCACCAAATGGCTCCAGTGACGATCTGGCTTTACAGGCTGTGTAATCTGATCGACTTCTATTGTTGGCAAATTCATAATTGCCTCATTATTTAACTCTCCTGAAACAGTCGGTTCTACAGAAAAAGAATATGCATTTTAACTATTTCTTTAATTTTTTTTTTGTTTTTCAAGAGCACTGAGACTCAGTTTCCATTTGAAGAACTTTTGTTCTTCAACAGCTCCTGCTCTTCCCCTCCTTAATATAATACACATGATCATAGGAATCACTGATGAAAGGTGCAAACAGTGAGAGATGACCTTTTCCAGTGCTGTCCTAGCGCAGGATTCTCCAGCACAGCATATTTATTACCCAGTGGCCTCTTATATGTATCCGTGAGCAGCACAAGTAGAGGACCCTTAACCATTTTCCCCCAGAGAGGAAGGATGCTTTTGTGAAGACTATGCGCTGGCTCACACCCTTGCTCAGCCACAACCCTCTGAAACAACCCTGGTTACATTTCTTAACCTCTCCTTGCCTCGGTTTCCCCCATCTCTACATACAAGAGAGGATAGATTTTGGATAGAGGAGCTGTCTTCATTTACGAGCTGGTCCAGCACCTTGCTAACCAGGGCCCCAGCCTTGGTTAGGTGCCAGAGCAATACAAATAATTACTAATAGTAATCCCCATGGGAGTCTATTACATTATGGTTCAACTTCCTCCCAAACAATTGCTCCTCTTCCTTGCTTTGTATGTTCTTCAAAAGAAGCGGCTGCTATGCTTTAGGGCTGGGACACCAGCCGTGGTAAACATACACCCAGCGTTCCTGCTCAGCTGGGCCTGGGCAGCAAAAAGAAGATAAATCTGATTTAAGACAATCACATTGTGGGCAGGAAAAAAATTGAGGGTTTAATGGAAATGGCAACCTAGCAGCACTAAACAGCATTTATCCTGAGAAGTCCCTTAGGACACATTTATTCACTATTTACAGGATGATCTTATTCAGAATGGCCATAAGAGCAAGAAATGTCGAGAGCAGAAGTGCCCCCTGGTCTCAGGGCTCAAAACATCTTCATTCAGAGAGCGGTGAAGGTCTTGACACTACAGGAGCACTGGGCTGAGGGAAGCAGAGATGTACTGTGGACACATGGCTTGCCAGCACTTGGACGTTTCCCTGCTTTCTGCCCATGTTGCGGGCACCCTGCCAGCACCACCCAAAAGGTGCATGAAGGGAAAGATGACCCATAAATGGGAAGAAAAATGCCCCTGGTCCACAGCCAGTCCTGGGTTGAAGTTGGCCCATCCACTGGGTGGGTGGGCCAGGCAAATTGGCCTATAACCTTGTAGGGTACACAGGGTATAGGAGCACCACAATGCCATAGGTATAGGCGCAATATCAAACTCCTGTGGGAGCTGGGAACCCAAAATATTGAGTGTCCAACAAAAAAAATGTGATGGCAATGCAGAACATCCCACAGAGGTTCGAGTTAGATTACTTTGGAGCAGAGCAGGCTTTGAGTGGGGTCTCTTGAGGTCCTTGGATCCTCATTCAAGTAGTTAGCTTGCTCTGAAATGTATGGTGGCAAATGTATGGTCCAAGATGTTTTTTCCATTGCTAGGATCAGGAATTTAGGCCTACACAGCATATAGCAAGGTGGAGAAGGAAGAAGGGTCTCGCTTATTGGTCAGCCAACTGGCCTTACTTAACGCTGACAAAGAACAATGCACATTTTGGTCACCCCTTCCAAGATGGAGCAGGCAACAGCTTTAATTAGTCAATTAAATGTGGCTTTGTCACAGGAGATGAGACACAACCGGGACCAGCCAGCTGGGTTCTTGGCTGCTGAATGACATTGTCTTTCCAGCCCAATGACCTCATTGTTATGACTCAATAGGGGAACAATGTTGTCCACCCAGCAGCCCAGCAAGGAGTGGGATTCCTGCATGGTTACAGCTGAGCAGAAGAGCATGGCAAGTTGTGGGATGTCGCTGGGTCGGGGATGCAGCGCTTTGCACTCCGTGCAAACAGGCTGCGGTAGGTTTTCATTGCGTGCTGAGAAATTCCAGAAAATTAAAATAATAATAATATCTAATAAAAATGTAGCATGCAAAGGTGATCGTATTCAGCTCCCCAAAACCTCAGCATTTGTTCCCTAGACGGGTAGGTCCAGGTAGTGGGTTTGAGCATGAAGAGACTCACTGGTTATGGAGGAAAATGGTAAATGGTATCTAATGGAAAGGAAAGCTTGCAGCACCTAACAGCCTGGGTGATCTGCGTGGAAAAAAAACCCTGTCTGTGTCATCTTTTGAGCTCAGGGCTTCACCGACATCTCCCTGCCACCGAAACCCTTCTCTCCAGGGCAGTGTCTAGCCGTCGTGCCGCAGGGCAGGCCATGGCAGAGCAAGGGAAGGGAGCAAAGGAAGCAGGAAGGAAGAAGGAGCTGCATCCCCTCCCTGCTGTTAATCGTTCTCCTCTTTCTCCTAAAAGAGGCCGGCAGGTCTGCAAACCCCATCCTGGGCTCCCACCTTGGAAGGGACCCAGAGAGGTGACCAGCAGCTCTGGGCGCAGGAGGGGGACGTGGATCTGGGCCTCATGATAATATCCAAATTACTCTGCTCCCGGGATGGTGGGGATCGGATCCTGCTTTTGGCTCAGTAGTGAAACCCTGACACATCAGCTTGGACATTTCCTTTAGAAAACGGAGCTGGAGCGGCAGTGGAGTTGGAGATGGGAGGAGTGGGTAGGGACTGGAGGTCGGGACCTGCAGAAAACCATCAGCAAAGCAGAGGAGAGTGAGGGAGAGGGCGCTGAACTGGGATTCAGTGGGTGCTGCTGGTTGTAACCCTGGAGCGGGGGGGTAGGTATGGGGAGAGAAAATGCAGCCCCATGTTGGGGATGGGGTACACCGCTGAAGGCTGCAGCTACGTGAACAGCCCTGTCGTGTTGGCAAGTGATCACTGCCACATCAAAGCATGTCTTTGCTGCAAAAACTACCCTGTTTTATGAGATAGAAGAAAATCAGCATCCCTGATTATAGAAAGGCAGAAGAGACAACTGAAAAATCCCCACACAGACTTCAAATCCACAGTTGGAGAAGGACAATCAGATGTGCAAAAAGACCCTCCCGTTACCCTGAGCCCCATCTCATCCAGAAGTCTCTGGAAATTATCATCTGGGCTAAATCTTCCTTGACTCCCATGGAGGCAGCTCTCAGAAATCAAGCCCTGAGTCTGTTGACCATGGAGGCAAGAAAGAGCTGAGGCATCAAAAGCAAACGGCAACTTTTAGCAGTGCTTATCAATAACTCTTGGTAATTGATTGTTGCATTATTGCTTTCAATAATTAATAACTAGCAAGCCTATCTGCTCCAGACACTGCTCTGTGGTGCAAGCGTGCTCCTGGCCTCTGTTAGCTGAGGTTGTTTAGCACAGGAGCATCTCTGCCTGTCCATCACCGCTTCCTTCCAGCACCCAGACCTCTCTATGTGGGCCACAGTGTCACGGATGAGAAGCTGAAATGCTGGAATGATGGAAAACAACAGAGCCAGGTCCTTCACCCAGCAAGATTCTGCACAGTGCAGCAGCCAAATAAGTAGGACACACACGTTGGAAGCCAGGCATTGCATTTTGAGACTATGGACACTGCAGGTGTCCAAGTCCTTTGATGCTGGAGGATTTGAATTAGCTCTCCCAAACGGGAGCGGAACCGTGTTGGAAAAGAGCAAGAAGTGGAGCAAATCCCCATCTTGCAGACAGACCAGATGCATGGAAGGTTGAAGGCACCTGAGATGGAAATGAGTTACAGCAGCAGGACATTTAGCATCGTGCTGCTACACGTGCACACAGACTCTCACCTCTGGGAAGATGGCTCAAATCCTCAACCAACCAGATCCAAAAGCTGCTATTTATTGCTACGAAAAAAATGCATTATTCCTACTGCATATTATCAAGGAAAGGGTTCCTCCTTTCCCCACTCTTGGTAGTTTTGTGGTAAAAGCCATGGATTGAACAGGCTGGGATAATTTGCTGGGACTTTGGGAAGTCCTGCAAGGTCCAGGTGGCACCAAGTTGCTATAACAAGGCATCCCCTGCCTTTTACAGGGAGAAATATGGGAAATCTGCCCACAGGTGCCTCGCACACATCTGTCCATCTCAGGGAAGAGTAGCCTTGTTGCTTAAATGTTGCCATCTGAAGTACTGTGTCCAGTTCTGGAGCCCCTACTACAAGAAAGATATGGATGTGCTGGAACGTGTCCAGAGAAGGGCCACGAGGATGATCAGAGGGCTGAAGCACCTCTCCTATGAAGACAGACTGAGAGAGTTGGGGTTGTTCAGCCTGGAGAAGAGAAGGCTCCGAGGAGACCTTATTGTGGCCTACAATCTTAAGGGGCCCTACAAGAAAGCTGGTGAGGGACTTTTTAGGATGTCAGGTAATGGTAGGACTAGAGGGAATGGATTAAAACTAGAGATGGGTCATTTCAGAATGGACGTTAGGAAGAAGTTCTTCAGCATGAGGGTGGTGAGACACTGGAACAGGTTGCCCAGAGAGGTGGTGGAAGCCCCTTCCCTGGAAATTTTTAAGGCCAGGCTGGATGGGGCTCTGAGCAACCTGATCTAGTGGGAGGTGTCCCTGCCCATGGCAGGGGAGTGGAACTAGATGATCTTTAAGGTCCCTTCCAACCCTGAAAATTCTATGATTCTATGATTCTATAAACCAGGAGCTGAGAGGTCTGAGGGTCTTTATCTGCCTCTATGAAATAAATTCCTTTACCTACTTCAAGCTGTGAGCATCTGCTTTCATCAGATTTGGCAGAAGCAAAATCTTATTACACCTTGCTCTCTCCTGTCCCTCGACGCGATGCATGCCTCTGCTCAAACCAAGCTGAAATCCTTGCAGGAACAGCTCATGGGCTGCACTTTTCTTACCCTTCCCTTCCCCAAGCTCCCCACTGCGATGAGCGTCAGCCTTCAGGATGGGAGTAAATATATAAATAATGCAACCCTAATAGTGCTCTCCAAAAACCAGCTTCAAAGCCAATTCTCCTGCAGAGGTTTCCTAGCCCTGGTCCCACTCTCCCATCCGCATTATCAGTCCCTTTCTTCCAGCACCCTGGGGTACCAATTTTCCCAGCCAAGATGGAAATAAACCCCTGCCCCAAAACTGCTTCTGAGTGGGATTATAAGGAAACCTTCCTAAAAGGCCAGTTGGGCTGCGTTCACCAGCTCGGGGCAGTCCCCAGCGCTTGCTCCCAGGGAAAGCTGCTTACATCCCCGCATCGCTGCCGCCCCCCTGGGGGGAGCCTCTTCCTAACCAGATCGAAGCAGTCCCGCCAGACACGCAAAATGCTCTCACGGAAGACAAAGCAGAGAGCTGCAACCCTCATCAGCCAGCTCAAACAAATACAGCCCCGAAATAGCCAGCATTCCTCTGGCATGGCTGTCCCCCAAGTATTTCTCATCAAATCTGCAAGGCACACGCGGCGGCTTCTTTTGGTGGTTTTCTGACATTTTTTTTTTCCAGGGGGGCTTTTTGCAGATTTAATTGGCATTGTTAGCAGGATTTTTCTGTGTGAGCGTGTCGTGGTTTCAGTTGGGATAAAGTTAACTTATTTATTAGCAGCTGGTATAGTGCTATGTTTTGGATTTGGGATGAGAAATACTTTTGATAGTGTGCTGGTGTTTTCAGTTGTTGCTGATCTCTCAGGGTCTTCTCTGCTCCTCATACCAGTGAGTAGGCTTGGAGGGGACAAAAAGCTGGGAGGAGACACAGCCAGAAAAGGTGACCCCAAACTGACCAGAGGCATATTCCATGCCATATGACGTCATGTTCAGTATATAAAGCTGTGGGAAGAAGGAAAGGGGGGGAAGTTGGGAGCTATGGCATTTGTCTTCCCAAGTAACCATTACGCGTGATGGAGTCCTGCTTTCCTGGAGATGGCTGAACACCTGCCTGTCCATGGGAAGCAGTGAATGAATTCCTCATTTTGCTTTGCTCGCATGCACGGCTTTGGCGCTACCTATTAAACTGTCTTTATCTCAACCCACGAGTTTTTTCCTCACTGTTACTCTTCCGATTCTCTCCCCCATCCAAACTGTGGGGAGCGAGCAAGTGGTTGCATGGTTCCAGTTGCCGGCTGGGGTCAAACCACGACAGAGAGCATAGCTGAGATACAGAGAGTTGTATGCAGTGGGACTTCAGCAACCACTATGACAGAGCTTGGCTTTGGGACTTGTCCAAAATGCATGACTTCTCTGCGGCTTCTCCCGGTAAGCACCGTGCTGGGACTCTGAACCCACCCTGGTGCCTGTCCAGTTGTTCACGCCGTGTCCTGCAATGATGGGAGCTTCTGCACTGGCCGGGGAGTGCGTGCAGAGGGTCTTGCAGGAGCACGAGCTGCTGACAGGGCTGAGTCACTTTTCTTCCATCAGAGATGCTGATGAGAAGCCATAATTTACGTTTCTAACATGATCAGGGAAGGAGAGCCCTGCTCCCTCAGGGCCTGGCTGTGCCACCAAAAACCCTTTAAACCCCCCAAAACCTTAGCCATCACAGCTGTCAACTACCTATGGCCAGGCTTCACAGGTGGGAGCACAAAAGAGATGGATTTTTATTTTTTTTTCAAACAAAACCCCCACCTCTTTCCTTTATCAACCCATCAGTTTGTACTTCTGCATTTCCCTCCCATGCCCTTCATAAAGGGCATTCGTAAAGGACCGTACAAAGTACATGTTGACCATGAGGTCGCCTGCTTCTCTTGCTGCCAACCCAACCTTACGTGCCCACATTTCACCTCCCCCCCCCTCCTACCAGTCCACCCTTCTTCTTGTTGTGCCACTTCCTTTGCCAAAAGAAGAGCTTTTCTTTCCCAACTCAGCTGCCCTAAATCATCCCCCAGCAGCTGAAGCCATAATTTGGAGGAACACCGTCATGGGGAATGTAGATGGTGATGGGTGACAAGCTTTGTGGCTTGGTTGTGCAGCCCACAGTGGTGGTTGTATTTACCATCCTTGCCCTCATTAGGAATTGCTTAAATGCCACCCCATCCACTATCGACCTTCTTGTTGGAAAACCTCACAGAAAAAGGGAGTTTGGGTGAGATGGTAAACTATAGGCTAGATGTTGAGAACCGTTCTGCAAGGGAGAGTTTCTCTGGTGCATGGCCATCCTGGAATATTGCTCGTCGCAACAGCCTGAGAGGGACTTGGCCTGACGAAACACAGAGTGAGGGCTGCAGGGTCTAAATGATGTCAGTGCATCCTCCACCTTGAGCTGGGCCTAACTGCAGCATATCAGACAACTTTATCAGCTTTAACTGACGTGTTGTAGCAGAGGCAGATGTGTCCTCGCCATGGAGGTAATAACCCAGTATCCGTAACGGCTATGTGCAGAACAGTGATGGCAGGAGTGGCAATTGCAATCATCTTGATGGCAATGATTGCTCTCGGCAGCTTCCTGCCTAATGAAGATGTCTGCATTTCTTCATGTGGAGGCCCCATGAAGGGCCTCCTATGGTGGGAAGAAAAAGACACTGCACCAAGGATGCATCAGTTGTCAAGACTTTTTTTTTTTCCTTCTTTCCCCTCCCCCCGTGTTTCTTGGCTTAAACAGCAATTTTTTATTTGTCAAGCCTATTGGAAAACATGCTCTCATGTAGAATCAGCAAGGAGATGCATCTAAATAGGCTGGACTGGGGGCTCCAGGCTCCAACAGCTTTGCAGAATTGCCTAATAATAGTGTTCTACTTTGGAAAGAAGAGGGAAAATAATTGAATTTACCACTCCCATCCTCCCCAGACCGCCATGGTAGGCATGCAGTGTGGATGGATGGAGATCCACAAGGACCTACGAGGCTACATTGGTTTCCTGGACACAAGAAGGATTGCTCCAAGCCGGCCTTGTCCCATTAGGAAAGGGTGTGGGCACCGCCATGGGCCACAATCCATCAAGGCCAAATCTCCTCCTAATTTGTGAAAGGCCAAATTTTGCCATCTAGCACCAAAGAGAAGATTAAATATATTGCAGCAGGACTAAACCCAACCAGGACACCCACGACACTTGGGGAACTTGGATATTCCAACACTAAATGGGACTGGATTTGGATGTGAGCCAAAACCTGGGCAGCCAATTAGAGGAAGCCTGATTAATTCTTGCTTTTCTTTCTTTTAATCGCTGTCTGCCCACACTGTGGGCAGATATCCAGGGTATCCAGACACTAAGCACGGGGTTCTTCTGCCTTCAGTTAGACGATCAAAAGTTATGCATATAAATCTCGGTTAGCCATTTACATCCTCTCTGCAGATCAAGGACAGACATATTCAGCTGCTCCATCTATAGTTAATTCTAAGCTGTGAAAACAACCAGGAACTGGCAGCTTGAAAGTAAAATTGCTTCCACTCAAATTTTAAATGGTAAAAGTGAGTTTTAAGACAACAACTCTTGTTTATTCAAAACCCTCGAGGGACATGAAACAATTCATTTCAGTCACTAACTCCATCAAAGATTGACCCTTGGGATTTGTTCAATGAATTGCTTAGCATTAAACTCAAAAGTATGTTGAAAAGTTTATGTGTCAGATATCCAGGACCTTGGTTACTTGATGTATCTTAAAGGTATTTTAAATGTTGTTTTGCCTCTGCCAGTTTAACAGAAACTTCCTCTACAAGTAAAGAGTGATTGCCACTAATAAGCCCCAAATTAGTTCTATTCATCATTACCTAGGAACACTTAAAAGCTGCCTAAATTAGAAATCAAAACAGAGCGGTGGCAGGCTATATAACTGCTTAAACAAATATTTTCACAGTGTGTCCACCTGGTTAGAAAACACAGCTGAAAGGCAAGAGCAGGCTGTAAATCTCCAAGTTCTACAATGAGCAACCAAGGAGAATCATCCCTGCTTAAGGGATATAGCTATGAATTGTAAATGAAAAACATGATTAAAATCAAATCATTCCAATTAAGACTTTCTTCTTCTGTATTTTAAATCGTGATTAAAATTCATAATTTAAGCCACATCAATTTAAATCAAAGCACCCTGCCACAAAATGAGGTTTTGAACCCTTTGTGAGGCTTTAATGAGAAAAAAGGACGTTCTCCTGTTGAATGCAGCTAATGGGGATTTATTGGTACCATTCATGGGTAGGAACTAGCAGCTTAGAAGGCTATAAAATTGCATAGACTGAGAGTCTTGAGGGCTTTTTTTAGCTGCCTGGGAAAATTTTAAGGAAGCAAAATAACTTTCTATCCTAGGGTGTTGTAATAAGCTCCAAACTTACTTTTCTGCAATATTGCACATGGCTGTTCAGGACAGGGAAATTCATCACTTGTGCCAAAGAGGTCAGCACCTCTCTTTGCTTTTTTGGCATGGGAATTACCCCGAGGCTTGGGCGAGCGCGGAGGCGATGATCTAGAGAGTCACCGAGGTGGGCTGAGATTAACTCCTGAGTGCTTGAAAAATGGGCTCAAGAGTGTAATTTTCGCGTGCCGGCTTCACTGCCTATGTGATGCCGTATCTCATTTTGCTCACGTTTTGCCCTGGTCGCCTCTTGGCTGGATCAGGCTTTGCCAGGAGCCCCATGGCAGTTGCTGGTTCATCCCATTTGCAGCACATCCGTCGCTTTTCATTGCTACGGGTGATTTTGGTGTGCTTATGGCATTGCTTTGATTTGGCATAAATTCATATGCCCTTTCAAAGGGGCCGTGGAGAGCACAAACACTTCATCGCATTGTGTCAAACCAGATCAAGGTACTGATCCATCAGAAAACTAAACTAATATTAGAGAAAAAAAACTTTTAAAAAATAAAATAAAAAAGGAGGGGGTTGTTCCATGCATTTACTGCATGTTGCTACTTTCTCCGCTTTGCCAAGAGAAACCCACGGGAACAATTTTTTATTTGTTTATTTGTTATTTTTACTTGTTTAGGGTCCAAAACCAAATCAGGTCGCCAGCAGCTAGAGAGTGGGAAGATGGCTGAAAAAATGCATGAATGAGAATGCTGGTTTTGGAGTCCTGCAATTGCAACCGGGTTTGAGGGTGCTCCTTATTAGCTGGCCTAATGCATGGTAGAAAACTTGCTTCCCCTACCTGTGCTTTAAACATTTCTTCTCTTGCTTAATAAATCGGAAATATCCAACAAGGACAACTTTAATTGCTTATTTAGTGTATATATAGATTTATATATATACTATATATATATCCAGGACCTTGGTTACTTGATGTTATCCCAGTATAGCCACTGCTAACTGGATCCGTGCTGGAGAGCACAGTGCATCGTTTTAACTACTCTGTTCTTTCTCACAGCCAAGGCATACAGTATCTTGATAAGCAGCATATAATAGTAACCCTGAGAGCTACCCATTTTCTGCAGGCTGCAGCAGTATCATTTAAACTTTTCCTTTTTTTTTTTTTCCCCCATTTGCGTACGTGGTGGAATGTCTTATCTCACCCTCCTGCCTTTAGACTCTGGGGAGGGGAAAAAAAGAAAAGTGGCCTTTACTATTAGGTTTCGAAGAAGGACTTTCTCAAACACAGTTTCTCCAAAACCCTTCTGCAGAATCTTTCAAGTCCCCTTTGTCAAAATGAAAAATTTGGCATTTTTCTCTTTGCTTGTATCTAGCAGAAGCCACTTAGAATAAATGCCTGATGAGGTTGTCTCCTCATTTCTCTACAATAGATTTAATATAACTTTAAGTACTACAGCTTAATAACTCTAAGCCAATTTCTACCTCCTCCTGCAGTTAAATTTACTAAAACCAATTAAGGCTGAGAGAGAAAATTTCAGCCTTTGTCATTACTAACTAAGGCCTTATTCTTCCACTGCAAAATGACCTTCCTCCTCCCTTTCACCAGTCTCATGAGCCATGTGGCATAAGACCAAAGCCCCCTGCACACAGAGCTTGTAAGACAGAGAAAAAGCCGCTGGATTAATCCAGTTTTTATTATGGATGCTAAGAATATGAACCAGACCTCAAAGCAACATCTAAAATGGGACCAATTCAGAAATAAAAAAATTACCTTTTCCTTTTTGGAGGATGTTTTAATGCAGATCCTGTCTGCCTATTTCTCAGGCATCTGTCCTGCACCTGGCTTCAAACACACACTTGGTTTTTAAACCCGAAGACCGTGCTCTTCTTATCTGTCTTTCCATTTTGCAGCCTTTAGGGTGTACTCCTGACCCACCACCAAGAAATTCTTCCGAATCCTGAAACTTACATTTTTTTTGATGTTTCTAAGCAAATACAGATACTGTTATGCAACATAAGGGTTTCCAGGGGTAGATCCTGGGTATTTTTGATGTAACATCAGAACCTGAAGGGGAACATGTACGGAGATGAGCATCTCTAGGGGCAGAATCATAGAATCATAGAATAGTTAGAGTTGGAAGGGACCTTAAAGACCATCTAGTTCCAGCCCCCCTGCCCTGGGCAGGGACACCTCCCACTAGACCAGGTTGCTCCAAGCCCCGTCCAACCTGGCCTTGAACCCCTCCAGGGATGGGGCAGCCACAGCTTCTCTGGGCAACCTGGGCCAGGGGCTCACCACAATCATAGTGAAAAATTTGTTCCTGATATCTAACCTAAATCTCCCCTCTTCCAGTTTGAAGCCATAACCCCTCATCCTATCACTACATGTCCTTGTAAAAAGTCCCTCACCAGCTTTCTTGTAAGCCCCCTTCAGATAGTGGAAGACTGCTATAAGGTCTCCCCGGAGCCTTCTCTTCTCCAAGCTGAACAACCCCAACTCTCTCAGTTTGTCCTTATAGCAGAGACTCTGATCATCTTAGTGGCCACCTCTGGACCTGCTCTAACAGGTCCATGTCCTCAACCCAGGACACAGCTGCATTGCCTTCAGAAGATGCCCCTCTCTCTCTCCACAAACAGCACCTGGATTCAAGGACAATTCTGCTCCAATCCTAAACACCTTGGTTAAGTAGCTGAACCTACATGGCATCAACTTGGGTCCTTCAGTGGGAGGCAAAAGCAATTTGCCCACAACTGCAGAAGAGCTGGCAACACCAGGACTCCCAGTTTTCCCTTCCTTCGCAAGGCAGCTCATCCCAGCTTACCCAAACCAGGGCCCATTCCCTTTCTGCTGCCACCCAGCCCCAGCACTATGCCAATACATGGGACCTTGGACATTACGCACAAATTGAGCCATGCTGAAAGACAAATCTCAACCCAGCATGTTGCCTTCCCGCGGCTGGTTTATTGCGGATGCACATCTAAAAGCAGGTGCTTCAGCAGCACTGAATTCCCATCGCCTGAAATAAAGGCTCATTCCCCTTCGTTATCCCTTCTGCTCTGTGCTGGGCATTGAGGCATTACATTGAGTTAATTTTAATAAGTCGTTTGCATTCTCCCTGTCTCCTTGCAATACTTTGTCACCAAACTGTCACTGGCGCCTGCCGAGCGCTCCTGGCCTGTGGCCAAGCAAGCCGTGAGACGCACGTTATTTACGGGACAGAAAAGGTGCCTGCAACATGCAGAGCCGCGTGCACTGCAAAGATGCAAAGATTTGCAAAGCAGCCATATTTAGTGATGAGAAAAACTTCAGCGAGAAGACTTGGGACCCAATAAGCAAATGATCAATGGAAGATATTGGTGCCTTTGGGGTTTGGAGCAGCTTCACTCCATCTCTTGAAGGAGAGAAGCTTTTTTTTTTCTCTTTAGTGTTGATGGGGCATGCTGGCATTTGCTGGTTCCCAATGGCTTTCAGCAATATACGGTACTGACGGCTGACTCTGAGACACACTATGTCTCAAGTCAAGTGATAATGTGCATGCAACCCCCAAGAAGGTCACCCCAAGTAACCCACCACAGAACTTTTCACTCCCAGAAGGCAGTACCATTACTATTGGCATTTTCCAAGACTCCCCCAGGCACTCACTATTTCTAGCACTATTTGCAATTCAAAGCCAGCAGCTAACTTGAAGCAGGCTAAGTCATCCTTGAAGGAACCTGTCCCTCTGCCTCGGCTGTGGAAGGAGGTGAGGACATTGATACCCATCACCTGGAAGTTTAGCTAGAAGAACAATCCCACTGAGTCAGCATGGCCCCAGGTAGTCACATTGCAAAGGGGTAGAAATGAGCAGTGCAAAGTCAGCAACTCCTCCCGAATCACAGCACAGGGTCAAGCTCCAGGTTTTAGAGGTGCCATGATAAAAGCCTTCTAAATGTGACTTGTGACTTCTCCCCTTGCAGCATCGTGAGGTTGTTTGTGGCCATGGAAAGATGTTGCTGCATTGTAGCCCCCTGCTGACCAGGCCTTCGTTGATGCTATTTCATAGAATCATAGAACGCCAAGTTGGAAGGGACCTCAAGGACCACCTGGCTCAACCTTTCTTGGCAAAAGCACAGGCTAGACAAGATGCCCCAGCACCATATTTGTAACGCAGCAGCCCCAGAGACCTCAACTGAGAGCATCTCCCCATTCTCACTCATCGCGTTGTCTCTCCACCAAACAGCACATAGTCTAAGCAGACACATGCAAAACAGAGAAAAAAAACTGTGGCACAGCCTGTCCTTCAAGCAGCATTTCATCTCTTCAGACCATAGCAGATCATATATGATTTTTGTACAATAACAAGGAAGCTCATCTTTTTCTCCCCAGCTCTGTCTACCTTCTTGGACAGGACTGTTTAGCTCAAAAGTAACATGGTTTTGGATATAGGTTAATCCCAATGCTTAGGCATCTCTAAACTGGAGCTGTGATATGGGCAGAGCACATCCCTCCTGCCTCCACCCAGTTTTAAGTGGATTTATATATTTCTCAAGGACCTCCAGAGCAAAACACCATGAGGCTTCAGCCCAGCACTACAATTAGAGCAATTAGAGCTGCTAAACCTTGATGAAGCTCAGATGAACTGTGCCCAACCTTCCCAAATAACAAAGAAGCAACAGGAGAAAGCGCCTCACCCCGGGGTGTGGGACACCATCACACCAGGCAGTTTGGGGGAAAAGATAAGGATTTTTTTTTTTTTTTTTTGCTTAAGCACCAACGGCACATGGAAAGGGTCTGGGGGGAGATGGGTGAAGAACCAGGCTCGAGGCCGGTTGTCTCACAAGCTGCAAGAGAAAGACTCGGTGGATTTGCTTGGCAATGCTAAGACCGAAGGCACTGCTCTCTGCAACGTGGACCGTTCGGAGAAGCCCGGGGGGGTTGCAGGGAACTGAGCTCAGGTAGGTGGAGAACAACAAATGCCAGATGACTGTGTGCATCGTTCAGATTTAAAAAAAAAAAAATAAAAAATAAAAGCAAGGTTTGGTCGGGAGCTCTCTGTGAAGGAAAGGGCAGGCATTGCAAGAATTCAGAAACAACATCCTTAGGTGGAGATTGGCAAGTTATGGAAGAAACTGTGCACGTAAACAGGCTTTCGACGAGGAAGTTGGCAGAAGCCTGTGAAAACGCTTCGGTGGGTTTGCGGGATTTCACATGCGTGCACACACGGAATGGACCAAACCGGGCCACCCGGATTCCTGCAAAGTTCCAGCTCTCCTGTGATGTTTGGGTTTCTCAGCAGAGCTGAGGGTGGCCATCTGTCATGCAAGGGTGCTGTAGGGCTGGGAGCAGGACTGAAGGTGAGGGAGATGCTCAGGCTCCCAACCTGTCATTCTCCAGCAGCTCAGCAGCTGGAAGAGAGGAATTTCCCACCATGGGTGGGTTGTTTGCTACGTGCTTGGTCCTGCTACTGCTTGGACCACCTGGAGATGTAGCTGCTGAAGGCACCTGGGCTTGAGGCTTGACCCCTTGTAGCATAGAGGAGCTCAGCTGGGTGTCATGGCAGGATCTCCCTCCCCACAGCACCGCCCTGTAGGGATGAAGCCCCACTCGCTCCATCCTCCCTGGTCCCACAGAGGATGAAGTGGCTCTGGGTGCTGCGGTGGGACCTTGGGGACAGGACAAAGGGGCCACCCAGTCCCGCATCGTAGAGAAGGGGGAAAAATTCAGGGCAGGTGTGGATGGATGTGGTCCTGCACCTAAATCCCAACAGCTCCTCTCTGCTCTCGCATGGCAATACAACACCCGGAATAAGACGGGAGCCATTGCACAGCCTGAGGGATCCTCGCTGGCTACAGTCAACCTCCATCAGCCCCCACTGCCTGAACCCCCAAAACACCCCAGAGCTCGTGTCGCCAGCCTTAGGTCTTTTACAGGGTGCAAATGGGGAGAGAAAAATGCATGATTTATAGGGCAAATAACAACCAAAGCGCAGCCCCGGCCTCCCTGCAAATGCTGAGAGCAGATATTTCCAGCCGGCCTCCCGTCACTGCCAACATGAATGATCACCGGCCTCCTCGTCGTAAGTCTTTAAAGCAACTCTCTGGAATTAAATCAGTGTGTTGCATGGTTCCAGCTCCTCTCATCCAAAGATCTTCAAGTGTTGTACAAACAATTCTTTAATTAAGCCGCCTAAACAGACCCACGGGGTATCACTACTATATATCTGCTTTGCCACTGGGGAATCAAAGGCATCGCGTTGCTTAAACGGCTTGCAAAAAGGTCGCAAAAACATTATCGACGTTCCTCTGACACTGAATATATATAAGACACGCTCCGCTCCAATGCTGATTTTAAAACTCTCTGGTTAACAAATTTTTTCTCCTCCCGTAGCCGTGGCCCCAGTTTCCCACTCCTGCCCGTGTCATGATTAGTATTCAATGGCTCAAATGGATTTTAAAAAATGCACATCTTTGACAGCCTGTCTTGGACAAACGCGAACTCCCAGTACCAGGGAGCTGGAGCAGCTTTGGGAATGACAAAGGGTGTTTTGGCAACAAGGATTTAAAACCCATCAATCTGTGCTTTGCTTTGAGCTGGGCGAAGGGTTGATCTCCCTGAAGGGTTGATCTCTCTCATAAAACCCCTTCCTGCCTTTTTTGCCCCCAGGACGGGTTTGAGCTGTGTCTCCTTTTAATCCTCTGAGAACAAAAAATATCGGTTTTCTTTTCCTGATGCAATTTTGCTATCGTACCCCCTGTGGGATAGAAGATCTAATATGGGGAAAGAATAAATACAATAAAATGTCCTGTGAACACGCTGTAATGGGTAACTCTGAGCCCTTGGCAGGCTGGGTGAATTTAAAGATGTTATTTGCCCTATGTCACATTCACTGCATCTCTTGTACACACTGGCTCTGCCTTGTTTGAGGATGATTCTCATTCTGATTTACAGCAGGGAAATAAGGGGGAATCTCTATAGAATCGGGGGGCTGGGGTGTTATGAAGCTGGAAACCAGTAAGTCTAGCGAAATAGCCATCCCCAAAATAGCTGCTTTTAAAAACTTCAGCAACCTTGGGCTGATTCTGCTCTGCCCCACGCACAATGTTGTCACCTTCTTCCTCATGACACCCAAAAAAACCGCTCTGAAATCCCAACTCCCTGCTCACCCCCCCCATTTCACATCCAACAGAGCAAATCACACAGGCTCCATACCCATTACTATTTTTTTAAGACACCAAAAATCTTACATTTTCACTTACACACCCAGCTTCTTACCATTTTAGGGGGGGGAAAGATGAATTTAAGTAGCTCAGATGATTGCAGCCAATACCAGCCTTAGAGGTGGGCACTGCTGGGACTCCAAGCCCAACCACCCAGCAAGGAGGGATGGTTCTTTTGACCCCTAAGGAAGAAAATCTTGGTGCCAATACCCAGGGAGCAACATAAAAGCGCCTCTAAGGAGCTTATTTCAAAACTTAAGAGGAGCACTAATGGCAGAAAACACTGTTTTGAAGGATTTAATCAAATCATTTCCCAGAAAAAATGTAATAGGATCACTTGAGAGTGCTATAGAAGCAAGTCCCCCTACCATCCTACCGCTAAAAGCCTGTTTTGTACCAGTCCCAGCATATTTATCACTCCATTTTGAAAAATAGAACAAAACCTTCTGAGGAGGCAAAGTCAGCTAAAATCATCTGTTCTGGATGGCACAAGAAAATCTGCATTAACAGCTCTTGCTTCATGCCAATGTTAATGAGGCTGAGGCTTCTGGAGTTTTACTGGGAAGAGAAATCTTCTCTTTTGAAACTCCTGTTGGTATTGGGGGGATGAAAGTTTCACACCTGCTCGCCCGCCAAGCCCCATCCAGTCCCGAGAGGAGCAGGAAAAAAATCGGGCAGGCGGAGATTTCAGCGGGATCTCTGGGAATTCACCCCATAGTTAAATCTCCAGGGCCCTGCCTCCGCTTGTGCTTTTACCTCCGGAGAGTCCCCCAGCTTTTGTTACCTTGAATAAAAGCACATTCAGCTCAGCAGAGGCTCTGCCGGGAGACGTGACCCAGAGCAAGGTTTCAGCTTCTCTTGTTTTGCTTGATTTTATTTTGTTCTATTATTTTGTTTTATTATTTAATATTTTTTAATATTTTTTTTTAATTTTCCTCTTCCCTCAAAACACAGGGGAAAAAAATACCCCTTTCCTCCCTGCCTTTATTCACTTTTAAAATAATCTGTGCATTTCCTTTCCCTGCTGCTTTTCGGTGCAGTTTATGGCCATCTCTCCGACGAAACACCCTGCCGAAGAACCAGACCTCCCGCTGCATCACCCACAGCCGTTTCCCCAGCACCCTTAACCCCAGCACTATCGCAGGACCTGAGACACCGTTTCCACTCCCAAACCTCTCCGCCGCGATGCAGCCCCCATCCCACATTGGTCCCACAGCATAAGGGTCTCCAGAAAGTTTATCTTTTTTTTTTTCCAACTCCACCATCAGCTTCCATCAGGGAATTTCTGTCTCCCACCACTTTTCCCCCCCTCTTTTCCCACAACCCATGTCTGAGGACTCACATTCCATACGCGCAGCACCTGGCGCACTGGACCATTGGAAGAGCCGCCCAACCAAACCCAACCAAAGGTCTCCCCTCGCTCGGTGGGACCCCAAAGGAGGGGTGTGAAGCGCAGTGCTTTGCACATCCACCTCCCCAGAGCCCCCAGAGCCCAAACCCCTGACGGGGGGGTGCTTTGTGAAGCTGGATGAAGGAGTGGAGAAGCATCGCATTTAGCTCATACCCTTGCATAAAGAACCAAGCACTGCGGCTTTCGTGCCCCAAGTTGCCGTGAACGGTTTGATCCGCTTAGTTCCTAAATAAGAGGGTTAAATCAGCCGGGATTCAGAAAGCGGGTGGGCTCTCAGCATCCCACAGTTCATTTTCCGCCTTTCTGCCCAATTCGCTTCAAAGTAGCCAACAGTAAAGGGGGAAAAAAGAAGGGGGG
>VYZM01017851.1:33994-69397 GCA_013398915.1 Dromas ardeola | reverse complement strand
TTGGGGGTTTCATTGGGTTGGGTATGGATTTTAGGTTTTCGTTGGGATGGGGGCTTGAGGAGGGATGGGATTCCTGCCTGCATGTTGCGGGGATTTGGGGTGGTCATCATGATGGGGGCTTGGAGGGGGACTTCGGGTTTTCATCTGGATGGAGATTTGTAGATTGATTTCAGATTCCCACCCACATGGGTTAGGATTTGAGATTTTTCATCTGGATGGGGACTTGGGCATCAGTTTGGGGTTCCCACCTGCATGGGGGAAATTTGGGATTTTTATCAGGATGGGCATTTGGGGTAGATTTGGGATTTTCATCTGGATGGGGTTTGGACGTTGATTTTGGATTCCCATCTGGGTGAGGGTTACTTGGGGATTTTTCACCTAGATGGGGGTTGATTTCGTATTCCCACCACGGCTGGGGGTTGATTTGGGGTTCTTATCCAGAGGGGAAGTTAATTTGAGATTGCTCTCTGCGGATACGCCCCCTCCAGAGGTCTACGCTTCAATGGGACAAAATTCCCCAGATCCCTGCTCTTCATCCCTAGTAACATGGGAAGTCCCTGGAGAGGGAGACGGGGAAGGCTCAGGGGATACACGGTGTGGGGGATTGCTGGGGGAGTCATTGCCCTGGTGGGGGGCAGCACCCCACCACTACCATCACTCCTAGATCTAGAGACTGGGCACGGTGCTCACATCCAAGCTTCGGACCCACACATTACCCCAGCACCCCCTCCAAAACTAAGATATGCTTTCAAATATTGTTCAAATAAATTAATGTACACTTCCATAAAATGTTTTCTAAGAAAGGTTTGCACCTTTCTTTTTGTTTGAGTTTGAGAATGTCTTGAAGGAAGCGAGATGCCCAAAGTATTAACGACAAAATTGTTACCAAATCTTTGCATTTTTTGTGGCAAGCAGGAAGGGCGCTGAAAGTTTTTATCTAGTGTTCAGGCAAGGAGCGCTCACTGCAGCTCGGAGGAGACTAAAAATAAGCTCAGATCTTCCCACCGAATCCTCCCCCTTGCACTGACAGATCCAGAGAAACCATCAACCTTCCCAGCCTGGACCCAGAGGTGGTAAAAATAACCTTCACTCCAAAAATGACTCTTCAAATTTTTGTTTTCTTCATGCCTTCGCTTATAGCGTGAACTTTCTTCGTGTGGCAAGGTCACCTCGAGAAGACTTGAGAAGAGGCTTGGGTTGGCTCATTCAGACCTCCCTGCCTGCTTTGTGTGTTGTCCCCAAAAAGGCTCCTTGTCCTGATTTTAGCTTCTGGGTCAGTGCTGGAGCGAGACTTTCCGTGTCCCTCAGCCCAGCCTCACCTCCTCTGCTGCAACTCTGCATTCCACGGTACCTAAAAGCCATGAAAATGGAGTTGCAATAAATGAATGAATGTGTTGATGCACGTTATTAATCTTGCCGGTATTACAGAGGCAGTTCCTTCTCTCCCTGCAGAATATTTTTCATAACAGATTACATATTCCCCCAGACACACACAGACACTCTCCCAATCAGTGTATTTTGGTGTTAACGGCCAAGTCAAGCCAGCCTAGGGAAAAACCTGAGCTGCATCAGTATAACAGTGTCCCTGGGACGGAGAGGTGAAAAGTGATGTTGAGCTCCTCGAACTCTCGGTGTGCTGCACCAGCACCCATAATACACTGCAAAAATATCCCGTGGCACATGGCTCTGGGGTAACAGTTCCTGGGAGACGGGGCTCCCCCAAGGTGGGTCGGGTCTCCACGGTGGGTGAGGGCTGTGGCAAGAACAGACACTTGGCAGCAGCTAAAACAGACCTAAGGGAAACAGAATGGCCTGAAATCCACTTAAAAATCAGGCTGGCTTCAATGGCCATTGGGGTTACGCCGGAATGATTGTACTGAGGGTTAGGAGGAGAAGACATTCATCTTCTGGGCTGTACTGGTCCTTTGGCCTTGTTCGAGGAGGAGGAAACCTCACCCCCTGAGCATTTGACGCCTAAGTCTTTTTAGGTTGCTGATCTGAGTTGTAGGCTTCCTCTTAAATTATCAGTACAGGCACCCTGCCACTTATGCAGGGAGCTTTGTCAGTTCTCAGCAGGGGTCTGCTCTCAGCGTGTCTGTGGACCTCCTTTTGGAGACAAGAAGAGCCCAGCCCTTCCCAGCCTTCCCAGAGGGAAGGTGGATGCTGTGAAGAAAGCTTCCTTTGGGGGTTTTGTGGTTATCATTGGATACTCAAATTATAACAGCTCTGCCATCTGTGCTGGGTATTGCTTCTCACCTAGAGGGGCTATCTTCAGAGGATCTCCAGCCTCCTCTCTGGTGGCTCCTCACTGCATGGTCTTGCAGCTCCTCCCTTGATGCAAGCCTTGGCTGCTGGCAGCTACCATGGTGGCTAAAATAAAGGCATGGCCTTCTGCTTCTTCGGAGAACAGCTTCATCCAGAAACATGGTGTTAAACCTCCTTTTCCAAGGGGGTAGCAGAAGGGGCTCACATGATTTCTGCTGCTTTGCAGGGTGCAGGTGCCTGCCCACTTGTGTCAGCTTGGGATCTGCCTCTTGTCTCTGCTGCGAAGGGGATAATTACTAAGAGGGTGTCAGATCAAGACTATGAATCATGAGCAGCTGAAGGAAAAAAGAAAGGGATATTTAGCACGACTGCTTCAAAAGCTGGGTGTCTGTAAAAGCATATCCCGCTCCGATGCCTAACCATCAGCTGGGGAAAAGGTCAGAAAAATCCCTGACTTGGGAAAGCGGGTGCTTCTAGGGGTGTCAAAAAGTCATCGGCGTTTCATAGAAAGAGGTAAACAGTCTTTTCCACCCAAAGACGCAGCATTGCCAACTGAAAGCTTTATCACGAGTGTCCCAGCTCTGGAGTTTTTCATAAATACTAGCATCACGGGGTCAGGAAATTATGTAAAGGCTTTTGCTTTCAACTCCACACATGAAAAGGCATGCCTTAGAGGTGCAGAGAAAGCCTTTGGAGAATGGTCTGCACATCTGCCTGAGAAAGGGGAGCAAAAAGTGAAGAATTTACTCTAAAATGTATTTTTGGCCTTATTATTATTTAAAATCTCATGGGCTTAAGTCAGTCAGGTGTCATTTTAAAGCTTGATATTGATGTGATAATGCACAGAGACTCATGTATACCTTGTTCCTTGTGTCCCAGCTAAACATTTATCCAAGACTGTGAAAGGGCAGAACAGGCAGACAGTAGTTTTAAGGTATGTAACTCAGCTGGGATTAAACTGTCTCAGGAGGAGGAAGACTTCACATGACACAAGATTTCTTTGTTGGGGAAATCCTAAGATGCTTTCGTGTTTCCCCAAAGGCCATGGAAACCCCATTTCTTCCACCATTTAAAAGTAAACTGGGCAAAGGAGAAGAAAATGTAGCATAGGAGACACTCGTGCCCCCCAGCGCTGGAATAAATGCCCAAAGAAAGCTTTTTCTTCTCTGTACCATGTAATTCCTTCTCAGCTGTGTTCAGATTCATCATAACATTTGACTGACATCTCCAGGCATCCTTGCAATATTTACCTCTCCTCACAGAAAATGACCGAGGAAAGCCGACGCAGCATGAAAATCCTTGGGCTGAGATCCAGTTTAGGATCATTTAACTTGCCAGTAATCCGATTTTATTCAATGTCATCACCTATCTTCCTTGTGCGATGGGGCACAAAGCAATAATGTTTGGAATTCAAATTTGGGGTTAAGATGGGAAGACGAACGGCAGCGCATGGAACTGATACTTCTGGCATGAGTAACACCATGAACAACAGCCCGTGGGCTCCTTCGGTCACAGTCACCAGTGGCTATTTCAAGAAGGAAAGCAAAAAAAAAAAACAACCCCAAACTGCCCTCCCTTCAGCAAGAGACAAAAATACGTATGGTCTGATGTCTGCCTGACAGATAGCTTAAAGGAAACGGGACCATTGATGGAGTGAAGTTGGCAACTAGACCCAAACTGAAGAGGCTGCTCATGAGGAAATAATAGGGAGAAAGTCTGTGGTGTGACAGGATGGGGAATGGAGGCCATTCCCATGTATTTCAGAAGATGGGGAGTCAGAAGTATCATGTGGGGGGGGTTCATCTCCTAGCCTGAACCTGAGCCAGCAGGAGAAACCAAAACGCAGCTTGGCTCGCAATCAGAAATTGTCTTGAGAAAGCCAAGAAGAGGCAAAAACCCTTTTGGAGTTGACATATTAGACAAAGACTTAAAAACTCTAGGTTCAGCCCTCAGCTCTGAAATCAGCTGCTGATCTCAACTATGATTCTATTTTGAAGGACTTCTGTTCCTGCACTTTGCTTTGGGCTTGGCCACTCAGACAGGTATAATTTCTGATTCTCTTGAGTTTAATTTTTTAAGAGAAGGAAGCGAGGAACTTCATTTTCAGCAAGCTCCAGACCCTCCTACAACACACACACTGCAGGAGCTTGGTCACCACCTCCACCACACACAGATGCCCACACATACCTGTCTGTGGGCACCTTTGGGTCCAGACCAAGGCACCTACATTTGTGTGTCTGCGTCTCCAGGGTAGTCGTATGTTTCTCCATTTGAGGTGGTGTTGGAGCTGCTGTTTTCATCACTGGAAAAGGGGGGCACTGTGCAGTTGCTTAAACATAGATACCTGGAGGCATGTCAGGTGCTAGAGATGTCTTCATGGTGTGGACAAGGCTTCTGTGAAACCCAAGACCTCTGAGGCAGCAACTCTGGTCCAGCTGGCATTACACCACAATGTGCAAAATCACCCCCCACAGCCTCTGTTTAAATGACCGAATCCTGTCCCTACTCTGAAGAGCCTGGAGACAAATTATCAGGCTGCAGGACACAAAAGCATCAGATAAACTGAATTGCTCTCTAAATCCCCACTCACTGCCTTCACTTGGAGTTCAACTAAATTGCCTAAAAATAGGTATCCTGTTTGGTAAGGGGTCCTGCCCAATCTCCACCTGCCAGTCCAGGGGTGCATAGTTGTCTCTCACGTGTCCCATGTCACATCCATCAGCCCCAGGGGGATGTCTCAGATCACCTCAGGTGGCTGTAGAAAGTTTTATTAGGCACCTTCTTCTGGGGCTCAGCCCCACATACATGGAGAAGCGCTGCTTTCTGATGGCTCAAGAACCAACCTAATCTCAGCAGCAGCCCGTGTTGCATGTCAGATCACGTAACTGCATTGGCTTAGCACCTTCTCCTTGAATCCTTTCCAAACCCTTCAGTGAGCCCTGCACAAAGAGATCAAACCCGTCGGCCTCCCGGGGCAGGGCCCACTCTGTGCTTGGAAGGCACCGAGTTCTGCCTGCATGTCACCATGGCTTTGTGGTGGAAGAGAAACAATTTTGATGAGCTCCATCCCAATGGTCGCCTTTCTCCTCTGCCCTGCTGTCTGCACGGTAGCCCTGCTTCAACTGTTGATGTGGTTATGTTGGGATGGACTAGATATAGGTGCCTGGAGGCATCTCAGGTACTGGAGATGTTTTCATGGCAAGTGGAAATATCTTCATGGCAAGAAGTACGTTCCCAGAGCAAAGATATAGAGCTGCAACATGGGATATTAATGGCTGTTGTATGGCAGATGCATTGGAAAGAGCAATGTGGAGAGGCAAAACTCTCCCTGTTCGGGCTAAGGAGCATTCATAGATACATCTGGAACATTCATATTCCTTCTGTCTTGTGTTGTCCTTCATACAGAGCTCGCATAATGGTTTGTATTAAAAGGGAAGAGGGAGGGATGCAGGAGAGAAAAACAAACAGCCCTTTAGGAGGGACAGGCAAGCAGCTGGACACATTTTCCACTGCTAGAAATAGGCACTGGTGGAAACCTGCTGCTCTGCATGTCTCTGGCTAAATAGGCATCTCTTTTTTCAAGCCCAGAGTGAATGGAGAATTCTATCACTCCTGCCCCAAAGTCCCTTCTGTTCATCCTCCCCACAAACTCCTGTAGAGGTCTGTGAGCTGGAAAGGACCAGTTCAGGAGACCTGTAAAATACATTTGGGTGGTTTTCTCCCTTTTGCTAGACAATGTACCTTCCAGATGGAGCAGGGAAACTCCTTGGGGTCCCAGTCTCCCGGATTTGGTGAGAATCTCCCAAGATGATCCTTTGGGCCTTGGTGTTGGGTGCAGCATGTTCTTCCAACCCAAATATCTTCTGTGCCTCCCACTTGGGTGTACGCTGTTCTCCAAACACCAACTTCACATCTCTTCTCATAGGCTTCGCCACCTTCTCTTCCCTCTTTGACAAGAATTTGCCCTGAAATGGCCTAGGAGTTACCAGGGCAACCTGCGAAGGTTCAGATCATTGTTCGGGGCTGTAGCCGCCCTGAGGAATTCACTATTTGTTTTAGAGATAAAAGCTGCAACTTCCGCACATTCTTCTTCAATTTCACTCTCCATTAACTGCATTGCCATGTCATAACAAAGCTCATTGAATTATTAGAGATGAGTTGAATCGTTCGAAGCCTGGAGAGAGGAAAGGGATGGGGGACAGTTTGTTGTATGTGATTTTTCTCTGTGGGTCCCCCTCCGTGAAGAATCCATTGGTAGCATGGTGGATTTAGGACCTGGTTAGGGCTTTGGGAGGGTGCATGAGGGGCAGCAAGGGTTACTGCATGTTGCAGTGAGCTGGGAGCGAGGATGGGAGGGTTAATGGTCGGGTTGAGTCAGGTAGCCTTGGGCAAGTCCTGTTTGCTTGTCTCTCTGGTCATGTCCTGGTTTGCAAGCATTTCAGTGCATGTTCTCCTGCTTCCTCTCGTGCTTTTTCAGACATGGTGGAAAAATAAAGAGTAAAGAAGGGGTGAAATGGAAACCACATGCCCCAGAATAGTTGTTGACCCCTCCACCTCCTTCAGTACCATCAAAAAACTCGTACTCCTCCCCTGCTCCAATGGTGACTGTGGGGTTGATGCTCCCAGCTCGTCTTGTGAGCAGTTCCCCTGGTGCAAACTGTGGGTTGCTGGGATATGAAACACCACAGTTGGCTTCCTCCCCCTAAAACCCCTCTCGGGGACATCAGCATGGTGGAACTGGTGTAAATACTGCATCTTCCAGCACTTCCCATCTTTACACTGACATTTGCTTGTGGTAGACTAAGGGGACTGTGTAGGGGTCTGTGGTAGACTTTTTGAAAGAGGAATTCACTACTTTGGTGGGAACCCAAGCTAGGCCAGAGGAGTCACCTATTGCAGCCAGATGAGGTGAATCCCACTGCCAAGTCTCATTTCTAATACTGATGTCAGTTTGCTTTAGAATGTGTATTTTTCTCTTCCAGCGCCTCAGTTTCCCAATGCAAGCTGTAAATTGCATCCTGCATCTCAACAAGATTAACAAGGCAGTAGTGGACTGGGTCTATGAAAGGTTTTGAGATCTACAGAAAGAACATGCAGTAGCTGTAACAAATGCTATTATTTCCAAGAACTAAAGTTTTTTACAGATAAACAAATTTGCTCTTCTTCTTGCTTGATAGCGGTTTGGTTTTTTATGTTTTATACAGAGCTCTCCGGTATTTAAAGACTAGAATAAAGACAAACTGGAAGCTAATTGAAACACCGCCTCCCTTTTATTGCCCTACTCCCGTGTTTTAGTGAAGATTAATTTAAGGGACATTCTATCCAGTTAGTGGAAATGCGTCATTCTCATCAGCAGTAATGGGAACTACAGAAGGACAGCGGTTGCACAAAGAACCCCCTTAAATCCCTGCAGCCTAAGAAAGATAAGTACAAATCACAGCACGTTTCAGTTTTATTTGGCATATTTAATGGACAACAAAGCGAAACTGCATCAGTAAGTCACGCTGGCTCACTCCTTGGCATGGATCTTAACAGTAGCTGGTAGTTCCTGGGTTGGGCAGCATATTTCTGAGGCAGGAGAAGAAATTAAGTCTGTCTTAGATGAATGCAACATCACTAAAATATTGATAACAATGGAGACACAAGTTCTGTATTTTCCTGCTGGACAAGTGTGGAGGAGACAGGAAAATTCCTGCTTGCATCACAACGTATGGCCAAAATACTTAACTCTGCACTAGAAGAGAGCTGAAGCTCTCTAGCATGGGTATCAGCTGCAGCAGAATCCACCACAATAAATAGCCACAGGTTCACTGAATCTAATTTGCTTATGCGAATGGAGAAAATCAGGGCTAATTGTACCTCGATACTGGTGTAATCAGAATTCCTTCTGCTGAGACCAGACCATGTGACAAGAAAAAACTGTTTGCACTGAGACATCCTATATGTCACCTTCAGGGACCATCTTCTTCAGGCGCACTGTCTTCCAGACACATGACACCACTGACCATTCAGGTAGCCAGAGCCGCTCCCAGGGGCTGATGGTTGCCCTGCAGAACTGAGCAGCTACAGACTTTGCCAACTACATTTGCAGGAAGGTGTGTGGTGGGGAAAAGGGGAAACAAGGTGAAGACAGCAGGGGAAATCTCAATCCAGCCAGTCCCTCACCATCCTGCAGGTCTGTGCAGGTGCTCACCTCCAGAACAGAGTGTACCAACAACATCAAAGCAACCCAAGTGTGACACTTTTTCCATGGTGTTTGCAAAAAAAAAAAAAGACATCTCAGAGCCAGCCAGCAGCTGGGAAGAAAAAGACCTGGAGGATATGAGATCCTGTCGTCACCTCTCCTCTGCATGATGCCAGGACACCCAGTGAAGGGCTTGACCTGGGTGCACCCAGGGAAAGGTTTATGATACGTTTCCCTGCTGCGGATGGGTGCTGGCGATCTCTGTTGGCTTTAACTTTCTCCCTGGTGCTCAGGTGTAGGACAGATTAGGCAGCAATTATTAACCCAAATCACCCCAAATGTGGAGTCACTTGTTGATTCAGCTTAAGCCAATTCTGAACCTACCACCCAGATGCTGGTAAATTGTTGCCAGGAGACCTTGTCCAAACACTTCACACACTTGAGGTCAAGCCAGCCTGGAGGGAGTCTGCCTAAAGCCTTGCAGCAGTCAAAAGAAATTCTTTTAGCCTGGGACATTGGCATTGACATGGGATATATTAGAGCTAAGGAGTATTGCCATTCTTGTGTTTTGGATTGATTTAAGGAAGCTCAAATGGATTCAAAGCTGTCTTTTGCTAGATGCCGTGCAAACAAGCACTTGAGAGCATCCCTGTCCCAGCACAGGATAAAGCCACATTCTCTTGGCTGGGTTAAGGATGCTAATTAGGTACCTGGGGAGCTGGCATTTTGTGGTTGTTCCCAGGCACCGCAAAGGAGAATCAGCAGCATTCACAACACTTCACCTCGGTATTTTACAGCGCGTACAACCCTGCTTTTTACAGCAGATACCTCATCTCTCTGCTACTTGCAAAAGGAGGCATTCAACTCGCAGTCTGCAGTGTCAGGGGAGTTGCTTTGTCCTAAAAATGTCAGTTTTGCCTCTGAGGCTGAAGAGCTCTGCAAATGCACCCCTACACTTGCACCAGCCGCATGCATGTACCCACTTACCCCCTGCTCTGCAGTGCAACAGACTGCAGCTGGACTAAGAGAACGAAGGGAAGAGAGTTTACAGCCAGGGTAGAGAGAAAAAGAAGAAAACGAATAAATAAGGCAACAAATGTCCAATAATACGTGACATGCGGCCTGGTCTCCTCTCTCTGGGAGAGAACACGTGTTGTCCACTTGCAGCACAGTCCTTGCAGTTGCATAAGGATCACAATGTGGACCTAGCAACCTGGAAGGGTGCACATCACATCAGCTCCCCCTTTGCCCTGTGTTGAAATGCAACAACTTCTGGGGCAGAACTTACGGGTAGAGTGTGATTCAAGTCATCATTTTTTTTGGACATTCACCCACACTGGCAGATATCTCCCAGTAACCAGAGGAGGCATGTTCCCTTTTGAATCAGTAGCTGGAAGCCATGGGTGATTCTCTGGGGCACCTCAAATGGACACTTTGTTTCTTGAGGGGACCACAAAGACATCCTGTGTTCCTGGAGGTGAAAGATGTGGCTGTATTATTGGTGTTTCTGCATTTGAGAGATGTATTTACACAAAGCAACCTCTGCAATGGTGCATGCACGCAGAAGGGCAGAAGGTCTAAAGACACTGCAGAGAGACACGGAGGGTTTTACAGGATTCGGCTCTGTGACAAGTGCAAGGTAGGACACAGCAAAGCAGAGCTATTCTTCCTGAGTCAGTTAAAATAACAGTTATACAAGGAGGCAGTTTGAATCTCTCCTTCCATAGAAGGGAATAAATACCACAAAAAAGGGTTGCTGGTTAGAAAGTTGAATGTCCAGAGGAACAGTCCAGCTGGGGTCTATGTTTCACACTGTTGAGATTAACAATAAAAGGAAATTCTGGGAAGAACAGGGGGCTGGGCTGGACCTGCTCCAGCATGCTCACTAGCTCTGTAGCCAACATGGTGGGAATGCCCCCGTTGTGGGGAGAGCTTCGCTGAAATTTCTGGGACCGAAGGAAGTTGTCATTACGTCGCTACATCCTGTATATGAGCAAGCTGCGGTTCACTTAAGAGAACATCTGCAAAAGACACAAAAGGACGTGCAAGACTTTGGCCTCTCTTTAGCTGGTGGAGTGTGATTGATTCCCCTGCTAACAAAGGACATATCCACTCAAAGAAAACCTGCAATTCCTTCTCAACAGGCTTGAAAACAGCCAGAGCTAAACCCACCACGAGCAGTGACCATGCCGGAGAGATCCCTTGGCTTTGATGATTGATCAAGCTCATGGGTTTGGCAAATGAGGCAGCAGGGGAGAAAGAGGGGATGCTTTCTATGCTTTGGCTGATTGACCTACTCCATGATTTGAACTAGATCCGAAACTTGCCAAGTTCAGGGTGTAGCTGGGATCTATACTGCAGTCTCTTGGTCTCAATCAAAGGGAAGGTTTAGTCTCGGTCAATACCCAACTAGTAATTGCTGTGTGTCCCACTGTAAAGCTCCTATAGGTCCTAGTTCACCAACAGCTGGCTGTTTTCAAGTGGGTCTGTCTATTCAGGGTCTCTCCATTCAGTGGAGATGGAGACGTTCCCCTCTATATGACTCACATCACCAGTCTTAGAAGTTTACATTGCCCTGGGCGGGATGAACAAAGAGAGATTAGCATGAATGTATATTTTTTTCGGTGGTTAATGTTAGATGAGGCATGGTTATCCTCTCATGCCCCAGGAGGTAGTGGCATACTAACTTTCTTCATATTTGGAGAAATTTGGGATCCTAAGTCAACAAAGAAAATATATATGTCTGCTCTATTTCTCTATTTCTAAACCACTGGACAATGGACCCAAGCGTTGAGATGACCAGCGAATCACTCTGATGAAGGCAGAGTTGCCCATCTATATGTAGTGGCCACACTGATGATATCAAGGAGCACTCGGTAGGAAGGGTGGAAGGAGCAGGATGAATTCACAAGGGTGAGAAGGGCGCTGCAGCACTGGGAAGAGTCAGGTAACGTTGCAAGAACATCCAGCCCTTTTGGCTCAAAGATCTTGAGAATAAAATGAATTCCTACCTAGACTTCAGGAATCCCTTTAGTTGATGTATATGCTTCATATGGATCAATGGGGACTGCCTGCTATATAATGGGGAAAAAACTGTCTGAAACAAGGAATGTGAAAACAACTGCTGTCCTGTGAGAATCTTCCCTGAAGGGAGAGCCTCAGCTCCTTCAAAGCAACTGAAGTCACAGGGTAGATTATAAACCTCAACGTTGAGTCTTAATGTTGCTTTTCAAGATGCTGGATGAAAGAAGAGGTTGATGCTGTAACATTATAGTCCGCACACTGAATCAAAGAAAACTTCTTTCTCTGTTACGGAGCAAAAAAGTCTGCTTGTTCTCTTCAGACTCTGCTTTCTTTGTCTTTGATGTGTCTGTATGTGATGGCATTACAGAACAACATTTAGACCTGTAAAGTGCCCAGATTCTAAGTAGTCCTGGAAGGCAAACATGGAAAATGGGCTAGGAAGCATTATTGACCATTTTCTACAGTTGGCAAAGGAAAATATGTGAGGCCCGAACTCATCCTCAAACTTGGGTGAGTGGGTTCCCAACTTAGTTGTCTTTTTTGACTGCTTAACCTCAGATGAGTGAGAACCAGAGAAAAAAGCCACAGTGATGACTAGCTCAAGCTGGGATCTCTTTACTTATTTCGATGTGCCACCGCTGAGTCTGAATCAACAGCTTCCCTGGCTTCTACAGCACCAAGCAGGGTAGGACCAGCCATTCCTCATTAAATGGCACAGGGAATAATCACAGGAAATAATGAGAAAGAAAATGGAAGCCTGAAACCTCCTCTGATGTATTAACCACAGAGTTTTTTCCTCTTCAGTGAGGTCTGATTTTGATATGAGACATTTATTTGTCAATGAATGAGAGAGATTCTCTGCGGATCTCACTACACAGTGCTTGTGCATCTTCTGAACAAGGTCAACAGAGGGGCCAGCTGGCCCTTGCAAACCAGTCAAAAGAAGAAAGAACAACAGGGAAGGAAAGGTGCAGGAGGTGGTGAGGATCTCCCTGTTTCCTTGAGGTCACTCTTGGCAGGAGATAGAAGCACAAGACAGCATGTATTCAGGGATAAATGAAGTACTTCCTGCCTCGATTCCTTGGCTGTTGTCCTCCCTTATTTACTAGCCAAAAGTCGAGCTACTGGCACGGCACATACTCCACCCCACCTACCCGTGCTTAAGAGCAGCTCTCCCTATATTTAGCATTCACTATGTTCCATTGTGTTGCTGCAAACACACGTCCTGCCGTGCTCTCCACAGGCGTGCCAAAGTGGGGTTTGGTGATTTCAGATGGGCGCTCCCTATTTTTAACTATCAGATGGCGTGTGGATGCATCATCTCATTGTAATTCTTTCCATGCGACAGATCTGGAGACAGTTTATAACTCTCCATGATGCAAAAATCCAGCACATTTTTCCCCCCTGGTGTCAGGTGGATGGAAGAGGGGAGAAGGACCGGCAGTTGTGTCCTTCAGGTAGGCTGTGTGAAATAAAGAGAGATGACTTGTGCTCAGTCAGGTGTGCCCAACAGATTCTATGATTCTATGATTCTACAACTTCCCCAGGAAGAGTCAACCCAGGCAGAGGTCAGGGGACTATTTCAATGCTCGGGTCTTATGCTGTTAGGCACGTTCATCTTCTCATGGGATCATGTGGATTACAGGAAGGCCTCTTGTGGGAATGGTCCCTCATGGCCATCAGAAAGATGTAGGCTGAACAACAAGAATGAGGCCATCCTGCCACTGGGAGCTTTCTAGCCTCTTTTGCTGGGCTCTGTCAAAAATACAGATGAGATGGCACATGGATCAGATCTAAGCTGATTGGACTGATCCAGTTCCTGGGAAGACTATTCTGTCGTCATTATTCACCAGCTGCAGTGGATTAATTAAATGTTGAAAGCTGGGGAACAAAGAATAGGAATGCATGGCTGATTTTCCCACTAGAGATGTGATGCTAGTAAGCCCAACCTCTTCTGGTCTTATTCTGCTCAGTCTTTTCAGAGGTGATCTGGCAAAGGGGGGCGAATAATGAAACCGGTAGAGATTTACGCAACTGAAAGCTCAGCATGAAAAACTGCAGACGGATTCTAGGGCAACAAAGATGATTGAGGCATTAGAGCAACTCCCTTATGAGGAAAGGCTGAGAGATCTGGGACCCTTTAGCCTGGAGAAGAGAAGGCTGAGGGGAGACCTTATGAATGTTTACATTATCTACAAGTTACAAGTATCTAAAGCGTGGGTTTAAGGAGGATGGAGCCAGGCTCTTTCCAGTGGTTCCCAGTAACAGGAGGAGGGGTAACGGGCACAAGCTGGAACATAGGAAGTTCCGATGGAATATGAGGAAAAACTTCTTTACAGTGAGGGTGCCAGAGCACTGGGACAGGCTGCCCAGGGAGCGTGTGGAGTCCCCTTCTCTGGGGACTTTCAAGACCTGCCTGGATGCAGTCCCGAGTAATGTGCTCTGGGCAATCCTCTTTTAGCGGGGGGGTTGGACTAGATGATCTCTAGACGTCCCTTCCAACTCTGAAATTCTGTGATTCCGTGATTTTCTAGTCTGCAGGAAATGAGCAGGAAAAGGGGCAGTCCACGTTTGATGCTGAAAAGTGTAAAAGCCTGCACATGGAAAAAAAGCAATCTAACCATACATGGGCCCCAAATTAGCCATTCCCAGGGTGACACCTTTGTGTCCCTGGAAAGACCTGAGTGAAATGTCATCACTGCACTCAGCCAGAGTCAAAAAGGTCAAATAGAAGTTAAGAGTTTTTAAGAAAGGAATAATGTTAAAAAAACTCCCCGTGGCATTGAGTAAATCTCTGGGGCGTTGACCTCTTGCATGGTGTACACAATGCTGATCCTCCCACCTCAACAGGATACAATAGGACTGGAAAAGGTAAAAGCACCAGGAACAATTATAGGCCCCAAACGACTCCTGTGTAAGCACTACCTAGGGAATTGACTGGGAATCCATTGTCTGCAGAAGAGAAAGCCGAGCAGGAGAACAGCCCCTGGGTCACAACATCCGGAGTGATATGGTGGCGAGTGGGAGGAGGCAGGAGCATTTGCTCCTTCCCGTAAACCAGCAGTCGGGCAGCATCCCTTAGCCAGACAAAAGACGGGAAGACCTCAGGTGTGGCTCTCGCTGCCTCAGGATGCTGCGGAGACCAAAAACATAAATAAAGCTGAAAAAGGATTAGAAAAGTTCATGGAGGACAGGTCTATCAGTGGTTGATAAACATGATGCTCTGGATAGACATCTTTGTGCCAGAGCTCCTGGAGAGTTCACTCCCATCTCTTCAATTCTCATACACCTCCCTAGGAATACTCCTCCATGCCCATTCTCCCTCTTTATCCACCTCTAGTTATTTTGGGGACATGGTG
The DNA here is from genome assembly GCA_013398915.1 of Dromas ardeola. Lineage (NCBI taxonomy): Eukaryota > Metazoa > Chordata > Aves > Charadriiformes > Dromadidae > Dromas > Dromas ardeola. The sequence goes on along the minus strand of VYZM01017851.1, from coordinate 54,565 downwards.
GTGGCTTATACCAGGCTTTGCTCTGACCTACGGTGGTTGTCGTTATGCCCTGAGGAATGTGACCAGCTGGGATCTGACAGTGAAATGAAGCAGTGTAGCATCATGTCAAAAAAGGAGCCAGGGGAGCCCCATCAGATGATGATTATAAAGCGAAACCAGACAAAAACCTGAATGGATTGAGCCCTCAGGGACATAGGGAGAAGATCTGAACAGGGCTTTCCTGTGGGGATCAAAAAGAGTCACTGTTATCAAGGGAGACGGCAGGGAGACCTCAGAGTTCCCTTGAGAGACGGGTCTCCCTCACAACCCCCCCACACTTCTTTTTTTTTTCTTGGAAGCTGACTAGGGAAGGGGATAAAAAGCCTCTCAGTTCTGCCAGCACAATCCCTCTGCTGGAGGGGGCAGGAGGCTTAATGCAGCTCTGCATCCCTCCCTTTCAGTTCAGCCCCCAGACACAAAGGCAGAAAAATGCCAGGAATTTCCCAGCGCCCTCCCCAGACCCGCTGCCATCTCACTTTCCGTCCCCCCTTCGCCACCTCCTCGGGCGGGGAAGGTGGAATACTAATAAGAAAACAGGGATTTTTAATAGGCCCCTTGCCCGGTCACTTGGAGATTGAATGCTGAAAGGGGTGGACGTGACCAACCATAAGGAATGAGGCTTCTTCAAGTCCTTGTGTTTCTTGTTTTTGCTGCTTTGTTTTGTTTTCTCTTCCCCAATTTCTCCCCCTTCTTGCTACTCAGCGCTGAAAAAAAAAAAATTCCTCTCGGCCCCTCGCCTCTGTTTCTTTTCCTTGGAGTTAGGCTGCAACTCTAATCACTGCTAGGTGATTAGCATATGAAGGGAGAGGGGAAAAGAAAATCTTTATTGGTCGCTTGTGGAGTAGGAGCAGCTGTCTGGATGGATGCTGGCTCCTGTGTTATCCTCCTGCCACCACTGATCTCTTTTATTGGGAATGCTTTCCTGTAAGAACAGGCAATCCACCAAGGAAGGGCGGAAAATGGGGAGGGGATGAAAGTCGGAGCAGGTGGTCTGTTTTTCATGGGGGGAAAAAAAATAATTTTTTTTTTTTTTGGCATTGAACTTGGAGAGCGTACAGGGGGACAGGGACTTCTGCGCTGTGCCGAGGGGACAACAGCCGGAATGAAAGGATAATTTGTAGTGCCGACCTCAATAGGAGCGGGAGGCACAACACAGAGCCCTTTGATGAGACGAGGCTGGGGATGGAGGAGGTGGCTTGAGCTGGAGGCTGGGAGGGTAGAAGAAGCAACAGCCACGAGTTGGGTGGTGGTGGGGACAGTGGGGTGGGGGACCATCCTTTGCGAGCCATCACTGTCCCCTGCGAGAGAAATCTTGGCCAGCGGAAAATGAAGGGTTGGCAGGTAGACCGCATCTTTTTCTGCTTACTCTTTCCAAGCACCTCAAAGAGAGACGGCATCTGCAGAGCCTGGTGTGATGAGCGGCGTAAGGAGCCTGCAGGCAGCCTGGTGCTGGCAGATGGGCCAGCTCTTGCTGCAGTAATTACAGTTTGAGGCCGGACAGTGACTCCAAAGGGACATGCTACTGGAATGGAAAACACTATCTATTTGTTATTTGTTATGAGGCTGTGATGGGAACGCCAGTGCCTCTGGGGCGGGTATTCCCTGCAAGCACTAGAGCTGGCTGTGCTCAGCCCCTCCTCCCCTCGCTCCAGGTGTTTCCTTTTCTGAGCTTGATAATTAAATCTGTGAGCCTGAGCCAGTTTATATTTAGTTTCCATCGCTGCTGGCATGGGTCTGCTGTGGCCTAACAAACAGCAGCAAAACACCACTGGTGGGTGCCCAGGCCCTAAGGTTTAGAAGCTGCCTACGTGGTGGGGAGGAGGTGGGGTATGAGGGATGGGGACAGTGGCAGGACAGGACAAGAAGGGGCAAGGACTTGTTGTCAGCATACATCTCATCACGCCATTAGCCACTTCTTTGGACTAGCCCCCCACAAAGCTGTAAGATGCAGACCAGTTTTGTTTTCAGAGCTGTCTCTGGCTGTGTAAACTAATCCCATATAATGTCTGGTATTCCTGACCTGTCTTTGCCCCCTTTTGGAAGAAGTTCTTAGCCAGTGCAGGTAATCCTCCATCTTCCATGCCACTTGCTCCTCAAGGTTATTTTTATTTTGGACTACTGCCCATGCCACCCACAGTAGGTGGGATTCAGCTGCCTAATCATACATTTACTGGGCCATCTGAGTTGTCTCTATAAGGCATCTGCTCTGGAGCCCTCAGCACAAGAAGGACATGGACCTGTTGGAGCGGGTCCAGAGGAGGGCCACGAAGATGATCTGAGGGCTGGAGCACCTCTGCTATGAAGACAGGCTGAGAGTGTTGGTATTGTTCAGCCTGCAGAAGAGAAGGCTCCAGGGAGACCTTATAGCAGCCTTCCAGTACCTGAAGGGGGCCTATAAGAAAGCTGGGGAGAGGCTGTTTGCAAGGGCATGTAGCGATAGGACGGGGGGTAGTGGCTTTAAACTAGAGCAGGCCAGGTTTAGATTAGACATTAGGAAGAAGTTCTTTACAGTGATGGTGGTGAGACACTGGAACAGGTTGCCCAGAGAGGTGGTGGAGGCCCCATCCCTGGAGACATTCAAGGCCAGGCTTGATGAGGCTCTGAGCAACCTGATCTAGTCCCTGCTCACTGCAGGGGGATTGGACTATATGACCTTAAAGGTCCCTTCCAACTCAACAGATTCTATGATTCTACCTATATCTCACATATCCTAGAGTATCTCAGCTGGTTCTAGAGCTCAACTGAGTTGAGCCCCAAGTGTCCATTTACTGTCATGAGAGAAAGATATCCAGCTCGTGGGGAGACACCCAAATGCAGGTGTCTTCATTTCAGTGTGACAGTTGGGATTCTCTTTCCTAAACAGAGATGCCCAGGATCATGAGATCCGCCTGGTGTTGTGTAAGATCTACAATCTACACAGGGCTCACCGGTATGTCATAGGATTTAGAGAAGAGCCATGTTTTTTTGGACAGGCAGCAGAAGACTGGTCATAATACCCCAAAAGACATCAAGTACTTGCTTTTTGAGACCTGGATATTCCCCCAAAAGCCTACTCTAGGACACAATTCTGCTATTTTTGGCTACTTTCCAGAAGAAGATGCTGCTGTGCCACCAAACCTTCCACATGTTTATCCAGTTGTTTTGGGTAAGGTCAGAAGATACTCTAGGCAGGCATGCAGCACCCTCTATAAGTCCTTCTGAAATGGCACCTATGTTTTGGTTTCCTGATGGCTTTGTTCCTGGGTAGCACCATCTGCACATGCCCAGAGTTGGTCTGAGAAGAGGCTGATGTGCATACTTCAGTTTCTGGTTGACATCATAAGGTCGTTCTTACCGCAGCCACTGTTTCCTGAAAATTTTGGGGCGTGTGTCCCCACCCTGTGCACAAACCCTCTGTCATATCCTTCCCAGACCAAAGGCAATGTTTTTTTTTTTTTGGTAAAACTCATTTGAAGTGGAAACCATTTAGGACAAGGGAAATGCAATACTGCTTGTGGGTGCTGTCTTTTCAACTGGTGTAAAACTGATGAAAAAGAAGCAGGAAACCTAGGTACTAGAAGGAAGAGTCAGAAGTGGAAAGAGAGAGAGAAAAAAGGGAATAAATCACAAGGAGTTTCTAGAGGTGTCGAGCAGGTAATAGGACAGAGTGAGATGATTTTCACAGTGAAAGTGAGGGCTGAAGCAGGTATATAAAGATAGAATCGTCTAGGTTGGAAGAGACTTTTCAGATCATTGAGTCCAAAAGGATGGAAGGACTGTGATTCAGGAGAGCATCATGGATGGTCTAAAAGGATCTTTAACTTCTCCAGAATGTCCTTGAGGTCCTGGCACCTCCTGTTCCTGAATGCTCTGTGCTCCTTTGGCTTACCACCTTCACACTCCTCTTCCTGCAAATTGCTGTGTTCCCTGCCCACTTTAGCTCATCCATGCCGTGCATCTGACTTTGTCCATGCTCCTGGAAACTTCTGTCTGCGAGGCAGTGCAGAGGTCCAGTATGCCTGTGGTTGGAAGCATCCACCACCCAGATGCTCTTGTGCTTTCTGGAAAACTACTTCCAGAGAAATTGCCACTCACTCTCCCTTTATCTATTGCTGCAGCATCACTTTGTCGTGTCTGGACTAGCACTGGGACAGAGAGGAAAACTGGCAATGGGCAGAGGGTAGGAAAGAGAAGCAGGACAAGTGTCCATTCTTGGGGCTGGGCTACGCCCTGAACCAATTGTGGTAGTATATTGGGGAAACTCTTCTGTTCTGACCACAATGCTGAAAGATCTTGGGTCATCAGTGAAAAGTTTTGACAAGGCTTATTCCGGAGAGGTCGGTAGGGTTGAAAACCACTGAATTTTGGGAAGAATACATGGCAGAAAGTATTTCTTCTGCATCACTAGGCAATATGAGCACCATTTGAAGTCTGTCACACCTCACAAATTCCCAACATTTGCCTGCTCCATGGAAAAGTTTGAGCAGCATCACTTGTAAAATCATCTACTGCTTTGACAAGATTCAGGCAACTAGACTGAACAGTCTTTGGAAAACTGTTTCTAGGGCATGTTTTGATTCCAGCCAGAGGAAGCACTTGATCTACCAGCATCCTGTAGGTTATCTTGAGCTCACCAGCCAGGCAGTACAGAGAGGAAACCTCTAAGAGCTAGATCTTTGCATCTGCTCTTAAATCATCTGCTTGTGGTTGGGTAGCTCACTGTCATTTAGGACTCTCTTTGTAGGCTTAAATTAGAAACATCATTGAAAGTAGTGGAAATCAGGACCTCTTGATATTCCCAGAGTAGTTGTGGTCCTGAAAGTCATCTTGAGTGATGGAAATGAGTTACTGAAAATAACCTTATTTTTCAAACCCTTCTGCTGGAGATAAGCTCACAGTTATAGTGACTTCTGTCATAGTGGATCCTAAAACAAAAGACTGTTGGGTCAGGAAGTTTGACAGTACTGATTAAGTCAGAACTGCAATGTACTTTAAAAATCATTCAGCATGTGTTTGGTGCAATGGTGATGTGATGCCTGTGTGTCTCTATTTATTCACAGAAAGAAAATTCCAATCATGGGGGCAAAAATGCTATGTATTGCCACATGTATCTATGTACCTATGTATTTGCACTGGACACTTATTTTAAGCGTCATGTTCCTCCATCTGAGTACCTAAATGACACCATGTGGCTTTCATGACCAAACAAAACATCTGCAGTATCAAATTTTGAATACTGAGCTGTTTACAAAAAAAACTACTACCCTGAAAACTCCAAACCCAACAAAACTCATCCAACAGCACTAGGGAATTATAAAACAGAGAGTTTGGGTTGCAAAATCCCTACCCCTGCCTAGGAGGAATTGCCAAGTTTAGAGTTAAGGCTGCACTAGTGGCACAATGGAATTGCTGAGATCACTCGACCCACTGGAGACACCTTGCAGAGGGTTCCTCCAAAAGTCTTGCTGTGTATACAGTAGTCCACTGACAAAATATACATCTGTCAGCCTACTAAACCTGAAATGGTGAGTATGTTCATGGAAAACTCTGGTAAAGCATTGGAATTGAGATATTTTACCTTATAATATGTTCCAACATGTCTTAATTGTCATGAGTTCTCAGAACATTTGATTTTATTTTTCAACCATAGGTAACAGCTCCTGCATTACCATCTGTCCTGCAGCCTGGAATGACAGTGGAGTGCATTGTTTGCTCTCAAAGGCAGAGCTTTCCATGGGCTTGAGACCATCATACAATGCCAGTTGAGATATATCTTTGGCAAGACCAGTGACGTTTGAAGGAACATCCTTCTTGATGATTTCTATAGATATTTCCATCAAAAATAAACTTTTGTTTAGTCAGGGTTTTCATTATACACTCACATCCTCTTGAGAGTTGACGAACGTAATGAAATGCATTGTTAAAAGAAACCTTTGTTCTGGTGGAGATTATTGGATAAAAGCTACTTGAAAGGAATTTCAAACTGAAAGGTAGTCCTTAGAGTTTGCTTTCTGGATAAACTTAAAAGATGCTCTTCCTAGTATAAGAATATGTGGAAATAAAAGGAACACATTGATCACTGAGACGGGGGCTACACTTTCACAAATTTTTATTAAAGAAATCAAAGAAAATTTGCTTCATGAGGAGGAAATAATTTATACCCACTTATACACCCCCTCTTTGCAAGGGGAACCTCTTGAGAAACAGAGTCAAGGACACAAAACCAGAATGAAATTTACATAGCCAATTTGGTTGAAAAGTGGACCAAGGACAGGAGTTTTGGCCTCGGCTGGTGAAACAATAATCACAACAGCATGGCAAATAAAGCCAAGGGAGTTCAAAGTTCAGAGGAATCAAGACATAACATTTTCTATGCACATTTAATACCCCCATGATTCAACATTCTGCATAAATGGTTGAGGAAAACATCCAGAAGGAACCACAAAGAGCTCCTCATGCTGACAGAGAGCAGACGCCTTTCTGCATGAGTTCTCTTTTCTTGTGTTGGCCACACAACCAAAGAGGGCCGCAAAAAGGTGATGGGTGGAGGCAGGCCACCATGCTTCCCTGGGAAAGGGCAAGTAAACTTCTCTGTGAACATCTTATAAATGGCATGGGAATTAAATTTAGTGTCATCAGGCTGTGCCCAAGACATGGCTGTGTATTTAGAATATCTAATGGTGCGAGTCTTGCAAGGGATAGTTGTGGTTTGACATGGAGACAAGAATATGGATGATCTGGGCTCTTCTCCTGTTGTGGGATCTGGTTGAGGCCCATACCCACCCTGGCCTTCCCTTGCCTGTAAATTTGGAACAGTGATGTTTAACCTTAAGGTGACTAGCATGCTACCCAGTTTGTTGACCTGAATCTGGAGAAGCACAGCAGACCTGCCATGTGTGGTTGTTATCGTTCTCATTCAACAAATGACTGAAAGGGCTTCATGGAAGCAGCCTGGGAAATGGGAGATGCCCATGTCTCTCAAACTGCCCTTTTAAAGATGTGGGTTCTTCTAGACCTGTTGGATGGAGAGGCTGTGGGGAACGGGGCAAACCCTAGGGAACCAGAAGAACAAAGCATTAAACAAGGGAGTGGACTTTGTGCAGCCAACTCATCAACATAAATGTATCCTCTCTTGCCTCTTCCCGTAGTGATGTCCCATGTTGAGGGGCAGCAGACAAACCCTTCTGCTGCTTCACATCTAAAGGCCTCCCCAGGAGGGGAGAAATGGAGGATTTGAGGGCAAAATTTCAAGGCTGGCTAATGGAGCTGTTGTGCTGCCCTGGCACGGGGGAACCAGCTTTGTGCCAGTGGCTGCAGGAAGCTCAGAGGGTGTGATCCAGCATCGCCTTGCTCTGCCAAGCATTGTCACCAAGCACTGCAGTGACCTGCCTGTTTGCTGGAATGGGCTGTGAGCCACCAGATGGGGAAAGCTGAGCCCAAGGGCCTTGATATTTCTTTGTGACTAGTCATAAAGCACGTCTTACCTTATTAGCTCTTTGCTAATGCAGGAGGCAAGGACTGGTTCTACGCTGCGTGCAAGGTGAATGCTAAAAACGACAAGGAATCAGGTTCAGAGCAAGAATCTGCACTTTGTTTGCAGAAAGGTAAAGCAAATAGTCACTGATGTTATACTTCCAGGCAAATAGCACGCTGCCTCTGTGTCTCTCCCCCAGAGCCCTGCATCAGCCCAGGCAGGGAGTGAAAGTGATGACAGACACCATCTTTTCCCAAACAGTTGACCATATCTTGCCCAGTAGTGCAGTAGACTCAGTTTTTTCTCCACAAGGGATTAAAATTTTAAAATAGCTCAAATGCTAAATATGTACTCAGACTATTCTGTTTTCATAAGACACTGAGGAGGACTTGCCAGTGATTTATTGGGGCAATTCAAGGATTGGTGGCACCAGCATGACATTCCTGCTCTCCAGACAGACTTGCAATGTAAAATTTGAACACATATTTGTGAGTTTGATCCCAGACCTCAGGCTTAGTTGCTTGAAAGTGTGTGTGGAGGTAACCAGGACAGACACAAACTCCGTTTGGTGCACCCAGTTTTCTTCCTGAAACATTACCTGAACATCACTTCGTCTTTGCAGCTGAACCTGACTGAATTGGGATGTGAAACTGGTCTGGGGTCCCTCTTGGAATATTGAGTAGATGTGGCCAACAGCTCTTAAGCACTTGCACAATTTTCAGTGTATCTTAAGTGTGTGAAGGGAGTCAGCCTATGAGATTTGCTGGTTAGAAATAAAGTCCGTAATTCTATCCACAGCAGACTGAGGAGAGGGGTATGTCCCAGGAATTTAAGAGGGATTTCTGATTTTGCTGTTGATGCAGGGAAATGAGGTCTCCCATTTTCATAGATATTTGCCAAAAATAGCTACCTAAGGGTAGATGATCTCCATAAAAACAGAGAAACGCTGTCCAATGGTTGTCAGCTGATTGTCTGCATTGAATGGTGGAAAACTATGGTGTTAAAATGGGTGTTATATCTTCATCTGGGGAGATATTTTTGGTTCAGAAGCTATACTCAGAAAATATAGTCAAAGTCAAAATCGAAACACTGATATTGGTTGAACCAAAATGAAATGTTTTGTTTTTTCTTTTTTCCCTCACAGAAATAGGAAAGCAAGCAAAAATCATGTCAGGTTGAGTCACCACTTTGACTTTGTCTTAAAATGAAACACTTCGTATTAGAATCATGTGGCTTTTTTGCTTATCCCTGCAAACTCTTAAGAAAGGTCAACTTAAATCACAGCCAGTTTTGCAATTCAACACTTGAAACTTTCAATTTGGAAATGAATCAAAACAATATGTTTTTTAAACAACTTTTTTTTTTTAAGAGCTTTTCTCTGAGCAGTTCACAGGTGGATCTGTGGTACCCTCCAGTAGTGCCTTTGCCAGCGCAACTCATTCTGGAGGAGGATGTCTCTCTATGCTTAGATTGGACCATCTAGATCTGCCAGCCTTCAGATAAACCTATAACAAGAGCACATTTTTGTCCCTTCTCCACATACAGGGTCACTTAGGCAACTAGCGAAAGGGACCCTGTCAGTATTCAAAGCCTAAACTCCTGGAGTCATGCCAATGAGCTGCCATTGCCATTTCAAATAAAAACAGAAAATAAAAGACACGTTTTTGGATGTTGTAGTAGCAAAGAAAAAAGGGACAAGGAAAATGGACAATTAGATATGCTATCACTCGTGGGTAACCCCCAAAGTATTCTCTTCAGAAGCAAAAAAGGCTACTTTAGCCCATCTAATATTTTTGGGGGGATGAGGAAGTGACCTGCTGAGAAATGCTGACCTTTATGGCCAGCACTACTACAGTGAGAGGCCAAGAGAGTGAGAGGAGATGGAGGGATGGCTTTCCAGGGTCTGCATCATTCCGCTGCAAAGCAGAAACAAACCTGGGATGGAGGATCACACCTCAGAAGTGCGACCTGGCTCAGTGAAGTTCTCAAGGAGTTACGAAGACCCTGTTCAGTTGATAAGGCTCATGCACTTTGCCAGGCAGAGGACTCAGTGTACATATCTGAACACAGCACAGAGTGTACTTTCTTCTTTTGCACTGTCAGCCTACCTAGCTGGGAGGAATGTGATCCTCCTCCCTCTTTCTTTTTATCAGTACGCTATTACTCTGTGGATTTGTAACTGTCATGGATTTGCCTTCGTAATCCTGACGCAAACCCATCAGATCTGTGGAATGAATTATTACTTTAATTGGGACATTCTGCTTGTCTCTCCTTCCACAGGCTGATTCCAGTTATGGGAACAAGAAGAACACATGTTTTGGGAAAAAAAGCTACAGTTCTCTCTGTAGTGATGTCTGTCTGTGTTGGCAGTGTTCTTCATGGTGTTTCTCCAACCCATCTCAACCACTCATTTGAGGACTGAGACAGCTCCAACCCAGCCACAGACAAATCTTCAAAATTCATCAGTATAAATGTACATGTAGGGATTTATGGGACAGGGATGAAGGAATAGCCATGAGCTAGCTGTCTGCTAGGAGAAGACAGCAGATAGGTTGCCACCATATGCCGAGCATCCAGCCCAGCCTTGGCTATCACACAGTATTCGGTGATCCATGTGTGGTAGCCAATGGCTTGGTATGACCAAAGAGGGGCTCTGCAAGTTGTGAGGGATGGAGATGGATCACACCATGCACACATCTTACATTCAGAGCAGCACTGATATGGACCTGCTGGCAGGCGTTTGACCCCTGTTGGACAATGCTTTCCTGAACACTGACCCTCTTTCTTTTAATGAAGGCAATAAGAGACTTTTCAAGACAGATATGCTACGAAGACTTCTATTAAACCCGTACATTACATCTTTGTAGGTTTAAGTGCACTGCAAATAGACTATCCAGCCATCTAAGACACACACAGACATCCAACTGCTTGCAGTGGTAATCTTTCAGAGCAGGCACTGGGAAGGAATGCCATGGGAGGGAGCTGGAGAAATTACCTGCATGCCAAGGAGTTGAGTCAATCTGGGACTGAGTTTACTTATCAGGGGGAACTGGTACATGGTGGAACATTGTTTAAACGTAAAATCCCATCTGTGTCAATGAAGCAGGAGAACGTAAATTATGAGGAGTAGAGGGAGGGGAGGGAGACTGACATGTATGAAGGCAGAGAAATGAAAAGCAGATTTCATTTGGAATGGATGGGGCTTTGCGCAACCTGGTCTAATGGGAGGTGTCCCTGCCCATGGCAGGGGGCTTGGAACTAGATGGTCTTTAACGTCCCTTCCAACCTAAACCAACCTATGATTCTATGACAGTGAAAACCTTCCTCCCAACCCAACCCTGTGCAGACACAGAGCCAGATTCTGCTTTGGGGTACAAAGCAAGTCAGGAGCAAGGACTGAGTTACACCAAAGTAAGAGTCTGATCTTGCCAAAATGACAAACAAGATGGACTGCAGCAACACTCCTTCCCGTGCTCTTCCAGCTCAGCTTTCCAGGTGGCATGTGGTTGTTATACATTGGTTTTAATCCTGAAGTACGGGTTAAATGGTAACCGATGGATGAGACTCCTTGTCTTGCAGCAGCAATGAAGAGGTTACTTTTCTTCTCGCTCCCTACTCAGCAATATCAGCGCTGGCTGGCCTGTTGGTAGGGCTCTCTATAAACACAGCTCTGTTAATTCCCTGACATCTGTGGGAAAGGTTAGTATTTACTGAGTGTGTAGCCTTGCACAATATGTTGAGAAAAACAGCTTTAGCTCCAAAACAAGCAGCTGATATCATCATCAGGTATTCCTTAACTCTGTTCCAATGACGATGATATTGCACAGAAAAGCTACCCTTAAAAGTGAGTGTCTCTGATTGAAACTGCTCCAGGAAAAGGTCATAAAGGCAGCTGCTTTCTCCGTTGCCACAGAACTGTGTAGGACTATTTATATGGAAATAACTGAGGCACATAGTGCTTTCTTTGCCTCAGTATTTACTGGCAAGTCCTTCTCTCGGACTTCGCAGATCTACCTGCCTTGTAACAGGGGAAGCGAGATACTACCTAGAGTAGAGGAGGATTAAACTAGGGACTATGACAGTAAGCTAGGCAAGCTAGGCATGTACAAAACCATGAGACAGGAGAGAACACGTTCAAGGGGGATGAGGGAGGTGGCCAATGCCGTTCTAGGGTTTTTTGAATGACTGTGGCAACTCCAGGAATTTCCTAGTGGAAAAAGGCAAACATCACACTCAGCTTCAAAGGGGCAAGTAAAAAGGTCAAAGGAACTTAAATCTGGTCAACTTTTCTTGAGTCCTTGAGAAAATAACGAACATTCAGCATGATTTACTGAGAACAGAATGTGATTGGACAGGTTCTTTGACTTCTGTGATGAGCTGATTGGCTCTACAGACAGGCGAGAGAAGCTGATGTCACTTACCTCTACTTTTGACATGGTCTCCCGTAGTGTCTTTATATACAAATTGCAGAGATGGGTAGACTATGAGGTTTTTGCTGAAGCGGAGATGGACTTTGCTGAGAGAAGACACTCCTGAAAGGTGAACAGTAAGATGGCAAGAGATATGTAAAAAAATTGCAGAAAAGGGAATCCTGTCTGGATTTAAGGTACAAGTCTTCACCATGGGCATGACTGACTGTTGCAACAGCTGCATAATTTCCTTCTTAGAGATGTTCAAAGTCTGACTAGATGAGATCTTGCAGAACCAAATCTAACTTTGAAGTTAACCCTGATTTCAGCAGAAAGTTGGATCAGAGACCTTCAGAGCTTCTTTCTAGGCTATAATTGAATGATGGTCCGTAAATAAGCCTCAATGTACTCTTATCACTGTTAAGTCCAGTGCTTTTTCTGCTCCCTACCAGGGGTATAAAAATGGTTAAAAGGAGCTATGCAAAGAATGACATGACATAGGAGGAATCACAGTATTTTATTTCCTTGTTCCTGAAGCTGGTGAATTCCAGCAGCTTCCAAAGGCAACTTACGCTGTACTGTGATAGTGAATATAATGTACATAAGTCCAAACACTTGCAAGGGAGAAAAAGGTAAAAGACCCCACCAATAAAACTTTATGTCCCAAAGGGGTTTAACTTAGTCAAAAGGGGGAAGCTTTCAAAAAGAAAACTATAAGAAAAGGCCAAAGGCACAAAATGCTTATAGATGGCATAGCAAATACTTTGAAGGCAACAAACTGGGGAGACTCAGAGGATAAACATATACCATGTATTGAAAAGATTTTGAGAAAGCCCTGCCCTAGATGAATAAGTCATGTGGTTAGTAAAAAACTAAAAGTGATTGAAGAAAAAAGACAATCCTTAGAAATATTTAAATGAGAAATGTGGAATAGAAAAGAGCTTAATGTCTGGACGTTAAACATCAAACATCAATAAAGCGTGCCAAAAAGATTTTGAGAACCATTTTACTAAAGGGATGAAATAGTAATAAAACCTTCCTCAAATTTACTGGTGCAAGAATCTGTCAGGGACTCTGTGGGACTTACACATAACTGGAGTAAAAGAGATACGCAAGGAAGACATGGCCACTGTGTACAGCAGAAAGGCTTGATGAATTCTTCAGTCCCTGTTAACTATGGAGTAGTTTAAGATGGTTCCTACAACAGCATTTATCTTGGGGACGAAGAGGGAGTGGGTCAATCAAAGATATGATTCCTAGCGGAAGGGTTAGTGAAATAAATTTTAAGAAATCAATGAAGAGAAAGGAAACATGATTCAAGAGTTCGAGGGGAATGGAGATATGAAACTACTGTATTAATCGTGCTATGCAACTTGTCACTTCAGTCAGCTGCAGGGGAGTATAAAATAACAATTTTGTTGTGAATTTTTGAGAAGGGCACTGTGAAGGATCTGGGAAACTGCGGTTCAGTAATGCTGACTTCGGTGTTAAACTCACTGGTAAGGTCTTCAAGGAGGAACAGCATCCATAGTCTCAGGGCTAAATGCAACATATTGAGGAAGAGGCGACACTGCTTTTAGAGAAATTATTCCCCACATATCAAATTGTTTTGAAGGACCTTGTGAACACATGATAGTGTGATCCAGCGGGTGTATTGAAAATGGAAGAGTTCTCAGCAAGGTCTTTCAACAGAGGATTCAAAAAATGAAATTTTTGTGGGGTGGATTACTCTTGTGAACTATAAATTGATTAAAAGGTAAGAAACAAAGAATTGCTTGGGTTTGATAATGGAAAGCATTGCCAGGAGAGTCCTGCAGGGCTTTCCACTGGGAGCTGTGTTCTTGAACACACTTGTAAATGATTTGGAAAAGATTGACAATAAAGGAGTGATAAAATTTGCTGACGACACAGAATTATTCATGGTAATTGAAACTAATATTCCCATCAGGAGTTGTGGGAGCGTTTCAAACTCTTGAGACACCAGGCAACAAAGAGACAGGTGAAACTGAGTGTTAGTAAATGCAAAGTAATGCACATGTGGGAAAAGCAGCCCTAAATATTTATACACAGTGGTGGTCTCTAGGGTAGCTATTTCAGAAAAGAGATCTTAGCATCAGAGCGCCGTGGAACTGAATGTTAGGAATTACTGGAAGGGAATAATGAACAAAACAGAAAATAACAACATGGAGCTGCTTAAATCTGCAGTGTATCTGTATCTTCTCTATGACATCATTATGGTTTCTTTTCTAAAAACGCGTTTTAGAACTCTGAACAGTGGATGAAGAATGGAGAAGGTGAGTAGGAAATGGTTACTCACTATTATTCATAACACAGGAACTAGGAAGCATCAAGTAAAATGACGAGGAGTCAGACTGGAAGACAAATGAAAGGAAATACTTCATTGCACATGCCCATATTAATGCAATTCCTTCTCTCTGAGTCACTAGGGTGGGATTCATCTGACCTAGCTCTAAGAGTGGATTCACGCCACTTGAACTGGGCATCTTTTGTGCTGGAGGCCACTTCTCAGCTGGGGACTGAGGCTCCAGTTACAGTCAACAGAGAGTCAGGAGTGGCAGGCGTGTGATTCACCTCACCCACTACAAACACTTAGGTTAGCAGAGGATGTGTCATACCTTGTAGTGCACTGACTGTATTGGCAAGGTCCCTAATGTTACATAAAACCATGGACTCAGACAATGATTTGGTTTCGAAGGGACCTTTAATGATCATCTAGTCCAACCCCACTGCCATGGGTGAGGACATCTTTCACTAGGTCAGGTTGCTTAAAGTCCCATCCAACCTGACTTTGAACACTTCCTGTGATGGGGCATTCACAACTTCTCTGGGAAACCTGTTTCAGTATCTCAGCACCTTCATTGTAAAAAATTTCTTCCTTATATTCAATCTAAATCTACCTTTTTTTTTCAGTTTAAAACCGTTGTCTGTTGTCCTGTCACTACAGGCTCTAGTAAAAAGTCTGTCCCTATCTTTCTTGTAAGCCCCTTTTAAGTACTGGAAGACCACAATAAAGTCTTCCCGGAGCCTTCTCTTCTCCAGGATGAACAACCCCAGTGCTGTCAGCTTTTTTTCATAGGAGAGGAGTTCCAGCCCTCTGATCATTTTTGTGTCCCTCCTCTGGGCTTGCTTTAACATGTCCATGTCTTTCTGGTGTTGGGGACCCCAGAGCTGGAAGCAGTACCCCAGGTGGGGTCTCATGAGATCCGAGTAGAGGGGGAGAATCACCTTTCTGGACCTGTTGGCTGCACTTCTTTTGATGCATCCCAGGACATGATTGGCTTTCTGGGCTGCGAATGCACACTGCAGGGTCACGTCCAATTTTTTTTCCACCAGTATCCCCAGGTTCTTCTCTGCAGGGGACAAAAGGACCCCAGTGTGGCTAGTTCTGTTGTAGGCCCCTTTAGACAGCTGAACCCCAGCAAGTATTGTACTGGCACAGCAGCTGAGTGGGTTTGCCTGCAAACAGAGCTCAAACACTTAGGACAGATGTTCCAAGACAAGAATAAGAGGCAGGCAGAAGTCCCATTCCCCAGTGATTGCCATGATGACAGACATGTCCAACACCCCCAAGCTGCTAGGAAAAAAACCAAAGCTTAAAAATGCTGCTTCTTCTCCTATTTATTTTTTTTTTTTCAGCAGGTTGACCTTAAAGGGCAACATGCTCCACTCTGTCTGGTTTACGGGCAGATAAAAGCCACATCCTGACTCTGGGTGGATGAAGGGGGAGATAAGTTTCTTTCATGGATGTGTCTGGGAAAAGGATAAATTATCTCCTTTATGGGCTCTTTGTTGCTCCTTGTTCAATTCAGGGCTGTATCTCTGGCAGAGCAAACGCATAAGAATGAAGTGCTGTACATCACAGCGGGCCATTGCTCTTCTGACTGGACTGCACACTCCGTACTCACAGCAAATGTCAAGCGAAAATGGATGGAGACGGGAAACACAGAAAAAGAGGGTCGGTGGTTTTCTGCTGCTTTTCATATTGGTAGTAGAAGGGGAGGTGAATAATTATGCTCAAAGAACAGAAGCGTCAATGAGATAAGGAAACCTGGTACTCGTGCAAACAGGTGTCTTTCCTAAAAATCACATCTGCCTATTTTTGTCATGTGTGAGTCCTTCCCTTCCTCCAGCTTTTGATTTGGTCAGCTAGAGCAGGCAAGAGAACAAAGCAATAGACTTCCAGGAAACCTGCGTTCGTCTCCTACCTCTACCAATGATCTGCTGTCTACGCCCGGGTGTGTCGTTGTTTTCTTTTGAATCTTTCTTCTGCCTTCTCAAATGTGAACAATATTTTTTCTAAGTCTCTAAAGCTCTGTGGGAACAAGCTTTGCTTTTATTATGCTCTCATATACAATGAAAACATACTCTCTCTTGGGCTACTACACACTCCAACCTTATGAATAGCATTAGTTAGACATGAAATGCACAATAAAGTCGCAAAGCCCAGTTCAAATGGCTTCCAGAGCTTCCTTCCTCAGACTTGCTCAGCCTGAAACCTAAATCTTCTTTTCCCAGAGCCTCTCTTTTACCTCTTTTGTATCTGGGTCAAGCAGATGATCATTAGTTTCTGTAAGTCAGAGCTCAGCAGTCTTTTATCAATGCAGCAGCAACAGAAGGCACGCTAGCCTCCTACTCTTCACTCTCTTAATTTCTTCTATGCCCACATACCCACAGTGCCAGGAGATTATTGATCAAGATCAGCAGTTACGGTTTTGCATCTGCAGCTGTGTTGGCACTGGTTGTATCTCAAGTAGCCAAGCTCTCAGCAGTCTGGAGTGGTGCCTTAACCCAGACCATTCCTCTGTGCATATTAGCAATGGTATTAACCCAGGCAGTGCAGATTGCACTTAAAATTGAGAGCTCCTTTATGCCTAGTACAGTATATCCACACTGATCAAGTGTGTGTAGTACATATGACTGCACATCCCTGATGAGCTTTCTCGCTCAAAGGAATTCTCAAGATGTCTTAGGTTGGCAGGTACAAACAGGGTCTAAAACAACTGAGGTACCGCGGCTTAGGAAGCTGTAACCCATCAGTTGAGCCCCCGGTAACTGCTTGTATGAGTGGTCTGAGCCAGCCCTGCCGCAGATGTGGTACAGGCTGAGGCACTTTGGCAATCCATGTGTGTTAAGACCACAAATATGGAGAGTTAATTACTGCAGATCAGATGATGGGTTAATGAAAAAGTTTTTACTCATTTATAACATCAGAGCTTGTAATAGTGACCCCACCCTTCCTAGTATTTTTTTTTTTTTAACTGACTTCCTCCAAGAATAAAGCATTCCTGAACACAGGTCCTCCCAGTAACCCTGGGAAGGATGTGTCCCTATTAATGGAGATGATGATTCACCCTAGTGAAGGCTCTTTGTCCTCTACATAGATCTTTCTTAGTCTTAAGAGTGCTTTTAACCAGCTCCTGACAAGACGTCAGCTGAGAGTGAGGGCAATCTATGCCAGTGGGCTTGTGGCTTGACCTCACCATGCAATCTGCTGAACAAGTGCTTTTATAACACCAACTGGGTTGAACTCTTTTTTTTTGGAAAAAAAATAAATAATGGAAATTTTTGGAATTTAATGGAATTTACATAATGGAATATTTAAATAAATGGAAAATATTTAAAACTGAAGAAATATTCTTCCTTATTCTCCCTGGCAAGTACCTCCAAGGGTTGCACTACAACAGATTTGCAAGTTCTTTTTAGGAGGCAAATGAGCTTTTAGTCTTGGCAGGACAATGGTAAGGGGTTTGCTTTCACCAAGTTCAGGATCTTCCATCTGATGTGGTCATCTCTGCTGCCTTAATATTTAAAGGAGAGGAACAGACACTTTCAGGGGCCAGTTCACCCACACAGGTTTGGCTTCTATTGTAGTATGAGATGAAACACATTCTGGAGCTGCCCATTTTGCTCTGTACAGGTAGCCTAGATTTCCTTATTGACCAGGTAAAATCCCATTTTAGTTAGGGGCAGTATTGGGAGAAGCAGATCTGTGAGGTTCAAGACACTTTGCTCTTGGTTTGAGCTTTGGTAGGAGTCAGTGCAGAGGATCACAGACTAAAGCTGAGAGGGCTCTCATGGAGTCTCTCTATTCCTTGTGGCATGATTAATTCTAGAGGCTGTTTAGAAAATAAAAGCACTGCCAATCGGATGAGCTTCCTAAAAAGGGACATCTTGAAGTACTGTATTAAGTACAAAGGCAGCAAAGACTGGCACACATTTCGAAGGTGAGGTTGATGTTTACCAATGGCCAGCAGGAGAAACAGACCACCAGGAACGAATGACTTAGAAGACAGGACAACACATCACTTACTAAGAATACAAAGTGGAGGTCCACTGGCATGATTTATTCAGCACTTTCTCAGGCATATTCTTACTATAGCCAATGGGAGCTAAGAGCCTGACGTTGTGTCTTGAAGACATCGGGAAATTTCCCAAGCCAGAGCTTTCTCTCTGGCTAGCCTAGCACAGATACTTTTCAAGAGTAGATGCTGACAGCTTTGTCTACATTGGGAGAAAGAGACTTTGTCTACACAGCCATGGAAATAGGCTTAAATGTGTGAACCACCAATGGTTCCGCATCTGCAACAGATACTGTTGGCCTGGTGGCAGTTCGTATCCAAATGCCTATTAGGAACAGAGTGGAGGAGTGGAGGTCACTCAGCTCAGTCCAGGTCTGACCTAGCAAGAGTACACACTCCCTGAGCAGAACGATGCGCTCATTACAGCAAGTGCTAATATCTCTGCTGAGCTCATTTATACTGCCGTGAACCACAGAGAGGTATTTAGGAGGACATATATCCAACCCAGATGTAATTTTATCTGCCAGCTACACTGTTTTGCAGGGGTACCATCCTCCAGGAGGAGAAAAATGTGGCATCCTGACAATGATGCTCAGGTCAGCACTGAGTTCTGAGGAGGGGCAGAAGCAGCTGAGACGTTCAGGCTGTGTTTGCTGCCCAGACAGCTGCCTTCTTCCCCAGGAAAAAATGCTGAGGTAGATAGTTTTAAATATCTGTGCATTCGCATGCGTGGGTTCACTTTGCATGGGTATGTGTTGTGTATGTAGATCACTTTGAGTGACCTTAAGGTTTTCTACAACTTGGGAACTGCTGAGCTAAGCCCTTTCAGTGGCCCCAGTCCCTGGAATATCCATGCAACTGCCAAGGAAAATCAATGGAAATAGACAAGTGGTGGAGCCAGACTTCTGCTTGAAATGGGTTTTTGCCGCTAGGACTTGAGGCTGAAAAAGGCTTTAAGTATTGAATGTGTCATGATCATGATAAAAGGTCTGTCTTTAGAAGGGGCCACTTTCTCAGAACCTGGGTCCATTTCCTCCGGGTATTTGTTCTTTAACCAGTGTCCTTGATCAGAAACACTCTGCCTGGGAGCTCTCAGGCATCTTCTGATCTGCTTTGTCCCATCGGAGGAGGAGCTGTGATCCATAAGATGGACTTTGGTCTTTATGTAGCTGGGATGGAATCCATTATTTCCTTTGAAAATGATGACTCTGCCTTCCAATTGGCATTGGAAGTGGACTGCCCCTGACTTCAAAAGACTGAGAGGATCTCTTATCAAATATCTTCAAAAGCTGTGAAAGGAAGACTGGGAAATGCCAGCCAGTTTCCTCTGTTTTTGTAGTAACTTGTTTATGTTTTTCGAGTTCTACTCTGGAAAAGCAGTTGGCTTGCATTAATATGCAGCCCGTTTGGTTTTTGCTGTTCATGTCTATGTGCACTTTATTTGATTCCCGGAGGTTGCCTCAGACTTGTTTTCTCAGAAAGGATTGAATTGTTTATTGATCTTTGCTATTGTTCTGCATTAGTGTGCTCGTCTGATGCAAGTTCTCATTTCTCGCTTTGCTGCAAATGAGTGCTCAATTAAAAAAAAAAAAAAAAGAAAAGCAAACGCACCCCTTGTATTTCCTATTTTGAAGAAAAGCAATACCACTAACGCAGAAATGAAAAGCAAACTGAGAATGGTTGTGATATAACAGGGTAGGCTTTACCTGGGGGGGTGATGAAGGAAGAGGGCCGTGTTTCTCAACTCATGCCTGTGTTGCGTTGTAAGGGAGGGGTTGTGGGAATATTGCCCCCCACCCTTTACATTACATCAGCCTTCAGTTCAAACTAGTTGGCTCATTCTGCTTGCAGAGAGGGGAGGAAGAGACTCTGCGCATGCTTCTTGCCTAAATCTACACATCAGAGTGACCATGGAGATGTCTCTGACTTGGCTCCAATCCCTTTCTTGGTGCTACAACTCTGGATGGCGTCACTCAGGGTGGCTAAGGACGAGCAGGATCAGGTTTTCCAGGGGAAGGAAAGCAGGAAGAGATAACCACAATCCTCCTGCACTCTGTTAATAGCACACACTTTTTTCCAAGTCTTGGGGAAGAGGTTGTGTCACTGGCATGCCCCTTCTAACCCAAGGGCCAGCTGCATCCAGGGGAAGACTGAGGGGTGGGAGGCCAGACCTTGCTGGGCTAACTAAAGGAGATTTACACAGTTGGTAGGAGTGGGTATGTCACTCCATCTTTGAAAGGTCCTGGAGAACAGGAGAGGTGCCTGAAGATTGGAGGAAAGCCAATGTCACTCCAGTCTTCAAAAAGGGCAAGAAGGAGGACCCGGGGAACTACAGGCCGGTCAGCCTCAC
>VYZM01017851.1:0-32047 GCA_013398915.1 Dromas ardeola | reverse complement strand
TTTTTTTTTTTTTGGTCAGAAATTCTCTCCCTTAACATTTCAGTTAGAGAATTCAGCCTTTTTGGTGAAAAACACCTTTTTCCCCCGTCTGGGGCTTATGTAAAACAATCAAGCAACCAAAAACATACAGAAAAAACACTATAACAAAACACTTTCACCAACAACACAAACAAACAAAAATTTGGTCACTTGAAAAAAACATCCACACATACTCCAAGGAAAATATCGCTTAAAACACTGATTTATTTTGGATAAAATTTTAGGAAGAAGAAAAAATCAACTCCCAGACTAGTGCTGTCCAAAGCTCAAAATACAAGAGGTTGAAAGCCCACAGGAAACCTTCAGAGATAAAGGTCACACAGACCCCCCATGAAGGGAATCAAATTTCAGGTAGGTTTAAGATTTATGGTGCTCTGCAGTCTTGCAAGGATTTATTAAATGTCTTTCTCAGTCTGCTCCATAGTTTACACTGTTCTCCACAAACTACCCATGTTTTTATACCATACATTCCCATGCAATTTTCAAACTCCAAACTTAAATTGCACTTCTTGAGAATGGTAATGAAGGAACCATTTAATTTTGTTGGAGAAAAACCTCTGCAGAGGATGAGCACAGGAGCTGCTTATGGACACCCCGTCAACCACCTCGTACCTGTTTACCTTGTGGGAATACATGTGTAAGGGACGGGTTATTTGCTTTCCTTGCAGTCATTTCAAGGACAGCTTTCTGATCTCCAAGAGAGCAGCAGTGTCCTTCTGGTACCTCAAATTGAGCGAGGCTGCTGTGATATATCACTGTTTTAACATAGCAGCCTTTTGGCATGGTGAAGCGTGGCAGAAGGGCAAGTTCAGTGACGGCTGTATGGAGGAAAATATAGGTAAGGGGTAGATCTGAGGGCTCTGATGGGATACAAGATTTGTTGGGACCAAAGAAATTCAGGATAGGAGCTGAGAGAAGGAATTACCAGCAAAATTGAGGAGAGCGCCGCATCTCTCCAAAACACTTCAGAGGATGCCCTGCCTAACTCACAGCCAGGGATGTTTTAGCTATCACTGAGCTGCGTTAAGTGGACTCAAAGTTGTATTTAATCACCTAGGTGTATTATACCACAGCCAGCCAGAAAGCACCCTAGAGACTGCTTATATTGGGAAAAAAACGCTGCAGGGCATATGGGCATCTTCATAAGATAGTTTGCAGCATCCTCTGACCCGTGTTGTTTCTGCAGTGCATAAAATGAGCTCATCCAGAGCTTCTTGTTGAGGTCCTGGTTGCACTTTTCCTTCACCTTTTTATTTACACCTTCCTCCTCCAAGGCCTCAGCAAATCACAGGATCTCCTTGCCAACCTCAGCCTTGGCAAGGGAACAAACCAGGGTGGGAGATCCCAGTGATGACAGAGGGTTTCTGTTCCCTTGTCCTGCCAGGACTCCACCCGGAGCACCATTTGGCATCTTACCAGCTCCTTGGACACCTTCAGGGGCATCTGGGCTTTAAATGTTCATTCTTTTCACATTTTTCCCCTCTTCCTCTAGCTTTTCCCCTTCTTAGAGGGGTCTGTTCGGCTTTGGTAGGACAGCTTGATGCTGTTTGTAAGAAGAAAACCAGCAGAAAGAGTGGCTGCAAGCAGAGCCCAAGGGAGGGTACAAAGCGGGCAAGCACATGTAGTACCCCTCTCCAGATATTCTCCAGCTTCCAGTTATTTTCAGTGGTTTGTCTAGCTAGTGGCCCCCAAGGGATCTCACTTTTCAATACTTGCTTTCTAAGGTATGAGACCAGACGTCTCAAGCAGAGACACAACTTCTTAAGCATTCATATTTAATAACACTTATTTTTAAACTCCATTAAAGCATGCTAGAAGGTGGATTCTCTTTGCCAAACAGGGGGGAAGAGGTTTAATTGGGGCAGACTCTGGAAGGATGACCATTAGGCACAGTTCTAAGCTGTGTTGACATGTGTATGTTACAGCTTCATCTTTAACCTCTGTCCTCATGGAGCCAGCTGGGAGATGAGGCTGGAATTAACCTTTACCCACTGCAGGACGCCCACAGCTATCTGCTTACTGGAAAGTTTTCTTTCTTCTTTTTTTTTTTTTTAATTATAGTGATTTCATGCAGCTGTTTGTGTCTTCCTGCTCCTCCTGTTAACACAAGATTCATAAGGAGGGTCTCTTTTCAGGAAGGCAGCTGTTTTTTCTCATTCCTTCACTTAATTAGGGTGTGAGCTTCTACTACAAAAGACGTCAGAAGTCACATTGGGTTCTCTACTTTGAGGACTCACCTGAATTTGAGGTCTACAAGGAAAACAAGTGATGCTTAGATCCTGCTCAACAGTCAGGGTTTGCATGGACCAGCCAGCTAGGATATTTGTTGGATATTGCAGAACTTTATTACACGCAGAGAGATGTGTTATTTGCCATTTTATCTGCATTCACAGAGGTGGCTGTGACATTAGCTTGGGAACTTTCCATCCTTGGAGGTAAGAACCCAAAACAAGAGCTGGATCTAACCATCCCCAATAGACATGTGGTCGATATCTGAGCATGAACCTGGAGCAATGAAGAATAAAACCAGACAAACAAAGCTATAAGATGAGAATTTTCCTCTATTTCAAAATCATGTAAACTCTTCCTATTGTCTTCTGCATTAATGCCAGTGACACTGCAGCTCTTCAGAGCTGGCTGGACCCTGTAGGAACCCATTTGTGAGAGAACAGAGACAGCAGGAACAAGGAAAGTGACCCCTGTAAGGCTTCATCCTCTTTTACAGTCAGCTGAAAAATACAAGCACAGGACTGATACAGAGGCAACATTTTAAACTCAAAACATAGCCTGAGCTCAAGAAAAAAATCATGTTGTGTTGCTTATTGGGGCAAGTGGGAGCAGAACACACTTCATGCACCAGATAATTGCTCTCAGGTCAGAAACTTCAAACGGTGTATCATGAAAGCTGAGAAAGGGGGATATTTCAAGCAAAATCTGATACACTTTTTTAGTGTTTGTTGTTCATCCTCAGCCACTGGGACTGTTGTATGAGCTTCTTGGGTTTTGTTTGTAAATATATGAGAATTTCTAGGAAAAAAAACATCGGAACAAATGTAACATTAGATTCTAAAACCCAGTGAAGTCAAAGTTTTACTTATTTTAAATGATGAGTATTCTAAGCAGAAAACACTGGTGAATTTTCAACATTCAATGGTTTCAGAACCACCCGGTCCTTTTCCTGTTGTGTCCAAAGTGTGCTGAGAACAGAGATGGAGGACATGTAGGAAAAGAGGAGAAAAACCTGTCTTAGCGTCTTTGGCATGGCCCACACCCCACCTTTCTTTTGGACATACTCGCATTCATAGAATCACAGAATCATAGAATTGCCTAGGTTGGAAGGGACCTTTCAGATCATCGAGTCCAACCATCAACCTAACACTGACAAAAACCATCACTGAACTATACCTCTAAGCGCTATGTCTACCTGTCTTTTAAATACCCCCAGGGATGGTGACTCAACCACTTCCCTGGGCAGCCTGTTCCAATGCTTAATAACTAATATCCAGTCTAAACCTCCCCTGGTGCAACTTGAGGCTGTTTCCTCTTGTCCTATTGCCTGTTACCTGGGAGAAGAGATGACCCCCCACCTCCCTACATCCTCCTGTCAGGCAGTTGCAGGGAGCGATAAGGTCTCTCCTCAGTCTGTTTTTCTCCAGGCTGAACAACCCCAGCTCACTCAGCTGCTTCTCCTGGTGCTCTTGTTCATCTGGGGCTTCGCTGTCCTTCAGGTCATTC
Source organism: Dromas ardeola (assembly GCA_013398915.1). Taxonomy (NCBI): domain Eukaryota; kingdom Metazoa; phylum Chordata; class Aves; order Charadriiformes; family Dromadidae; genus Dromas; species Dromas ardeola. The sequence goes on along the minus strand of VYZM01017851.1, from coordinate 28,273 downwards.
ACTGCGGGGGTGCACATTTGCCCTGGAGTCATGGTCCTCCCACCAGCAATAGCTAGTCCAGGAGGTGTATTCCCAGTCGTGGGACACAGTCATGTCCCCACTTCATGTTCCTGTGCTCTTTCTTTCCCATGGGCATGTGGCCTTTGGAAACAGTCCTGTTGGCACATTTTAGCTGTACTTTTAGTGACTGTGCTTCTGAAAAGTGTTCCCGTCATGAAAAAATAAGTTAGTTTTAGAAACATGGAGCCTATTACTGTCATTGTGTAAAGAAGCACTTGACCACTTTTGAGAAGTGGTCAGTGGGAGCGGAACTTTGAAGGTGAAAACAGACTGTGAAGATCTGGATTTACACACAAGCAAACAGAGTGCTACATTGGGCAGCTTTTCTCCATAAAGACCCGGGCAGGAAAGTGATAGCTCTCTGCAGCCAGCTCTACACCTCTCAATTCACCAGTGCTCCATCTCTGTCAGTGGAAAAGGCTTTGCTAGGAAGGGAAGCACATTTCCTTAGGGAATAATCTCAAAGGATGATTAGATAATGCCTACAGGCGGGCGGGCAAGCTCAGGGTCACGGTTTGTGGAGGTCCTTGGGGTGGATCCAGACTGCAAATACCCTGATGGCAGAGAGTCACGGCAGAGAGTTACTCATGACAGCATTCCCCGAGGAGCAATGTGGAGTGTCAAGCTCAGGACCTCTGTCATGGTCTACTAGGTGCAAAGGCTTGGACTTGCAAGGCTTGCAGACTGTCCCTGCAATGGCAATTAATGGGGATTTTTCCTTGCAGGCCATTTTACAGGAACCAGACCTGCTGTGCAGGGCACTATGGGTCCTGTGGGGCTGTTATAGCTGACACATCAGATGTGCAGAAGCACAGGAGCTGGGTGACTGTTTAGCAGGGACTTCCTTGAACAGGGGGCCAAAGGCCACCTCTAGGACTGTTCTTGCCTCCTCTTTGCTCACTAGAAGTTCATGGCCTTGTTCCTTTTCCCGCTCAACTTCCCAAACTGCCAAAATCAAGGAACAAATGCACATGCCATGTCCTCTAGGGGAGAAGTATGGGAATTATTTGCACTACTCAATAAATGACAGGAATCTCTGGTACTATGCAATGGGGGTAAAATCCAGTGGAGCTAGGGTAGGACACATACACTGGTTTCCTTTTGTGCACGGCTTTGGGCACCTTTATTTTCTTTAAGGTTGATACAAGTATGATTACCCACAAAGGATGGTTTGGAAGCTGGGATCATCCCTTTAACATGGGACTTGCTCAAGAGGAGGTGACTGCAAACTCCTCCAGATCTCCCTTTTTAATGAAATTGGTTTTCAAAAGCTCTCCTCCTCATCACACAGCCTGACGGGGTTAAACACCTCCAAGGAGGCCGGAGGGAGGAATGTTTTTAATCCCGTTGATTTATTAAAATCGTCTAAAGATAGCCAGCTGCAACAGATAAAACTGCTGCCCTCTGCACTTCAGAAAGGTCCTCCCTGAGCCAGCTCTGCACAGAAAACATTGGCAATGGCTTAGCGACCTCTGGGACATGTTGGTACCTGCCTGCCAGTCGCTGGCCAAATCCATCTCTGGCCAACTCTCCAGCTGGGCTGCCTTCTGCCAGCTCTCACATCTCCCCCGGTTGCAGGGCTCATGGAGAGAGGTGTCATGGGGGCAGTGGACGTAAGCACCGAGCCTGTGGAGAAAAATGCTCCCAAAGAGATTTCAAGCCTTGGCTGATAGCAGCAAGAGGAAGAAATCAAAAAAGATCCTGGCAAAGTGAGACAGAGGGATTTTTATTTTTCCCTGAAGGGGTTTAATTTGGGTGTGTGTGTGTGTGTGTGTGTGCGTGCGCATGCACAAACTCCTTTGGGGACTCTACCTGAGATTTGATGATCTGGAAGATGAAAAGAATATTCATGAAGATTTAACTGTTCTTCAAACCCTGTTGCGATCAGATGTTAATCGTGCTTTGCTCTTCCCCTCCCAGCTGCGCTCCCTGGACCACCAAATGAGCTCCAGCCAACACAGCGCTGCAAAACCTCATCCTTCCAGATTAGTGTCCGAGGCTGGGGGACGAGGCAAAAGAGGCATCTAAATTTCTACCCCACACCTCTCCTACCTATAACAAATGGTTGCAACGAGGCAAAGTTCAGAGATCTCTGCTCTCCAGGCCATACCAGGGCTCTGTACGACGTGACAGCTTTGATTTGTGCCTGTCTAGGGCCCACCAGAGACAAAAGACAGTGTCAAGAGTAATTGAACAAGTGTGGCAGGCAAACCCAACAGCGCTTTTATCAGCTGGGGGAGGCAGAACAGATCCCAGGAGCAGAGCAGACCAGGTACCAGGAACCAGATCTTAAGGTTACATTCCTCACATACGTGGGATTTCCTGCGGTCTCCCGTAAGTTTTCTTTGTAAATTGAAAAACTAAAATCTGCAAGAAAAAAAAGAAAAGCACCTTAATGGGAAAAAAAAGGTAATTAATTTCCTGTGCTGTATTAATCTATAAAGTAATATAGTAAAAAGAAACCCTTAGCCTAAGCTAGAGGGAGTGTATTGTTTAAACCCCAAGAGAAGCAATGTTTAATTTAATTTCACAGGTAGCTATTTTGCAAAGTCTCTGAGGGAGGAAACTCTTCCAATACCACCACTCCAAGAATTTGACACAATATAATTTATATTGCCGTTGTACTGAGAGACATCAGTGTGTTGCACACACATGTCGGCACCCACGCACGCCCACAGAGAAACCCTCCTGTGAACTTCCAATATAATGGCACAAAAGGCAGTGGGAAAAATGGAGAAGAGAAGTGGAGTCGGCCGAAGTCTCAACACAAGTCTGTGACGAGCCAAGAGCAGGATTCCTCATGTCCCATGACCTTTTCTTGGTTGTTTCCTTGGGGTCACAGTGCCTTCCAGCCTGCCTTTATTTTCACAAGAGTTAGGAGACAAACAGTGTCTACAGGAATGCTGTTTTTTTCCTCTTGTTTCAGTGAGACTAAGTCTACACAGAAAGCATAAACTTGCTCTTGGTGGCCTGACTGAATGGCACAGCCGCGCCAAGATTGCACAACCCCTTCCCAGTGCTAATGCCACCAAAAGGCATTGCTCTGCAGGGTAAGAGAGGGGACCTCCAGGTACCATTCGCTCTCATTTCAGCTTCTTAGCCGTTCCAAAGTTGATGGAGATTGCAGTGAATACCAAGAGGTTTCAGTTTGCATGGACAGAAAGTAACGATAACTTTACAGGCAGCCTAAAAGTATAGTATAGAGCTGTAGTGGTTCAGTGCTTTTTGGTAACAATTTAATTTCATTAACTTCCTTAGGGTCTGATCTAGCCTTATCCCAAAGTTGAGAAGAGCCTTTATCCCATGTTATTCCCATCAGTCTTTGATCAGACCTGCCATCTCTCACGCATGGAATAATGGACTTGCAGAACTCACTCCCTCCTTCTCTCCTGTTGTTATTGCACACATTTCCCTCCAACATCCCACCAGCCAGACCCAGCAGGCTGGAGTGAGACATGATTTCCACCCTCTTTGCATGTTATGATGATGATGACTGAGAAGGGACAAGACTATAGCACGCCAACAGCTGGTGGGCCATCTAGCTAAATCCCAGCCTCCTGTAGCCCCAGGAAAAGACCCACAAGCCGGTCCTGCAGCCTGGGGTCTAGAGACCAGACAGTGCCCTCCCCTGTTACACAGCCCCATGGCATGCCCTTCAAGCAGCTTTCACCAGAGCTTCTTGCCAAAATCCACGCTATGATCCTGACCGTTAATTTGGCTCAGGGTGGGACAGCCTAGTCCACATCAGACACCCTTTTGGAGAAGATATGCCCAAGGGACCGGGGGTTTATGGCTCAAGGGCATCCACTTAGCTCCACTAATCCCTTTTCAGTTCAACAGCTGTCCCGTGGCACTTTGCCACCCCTGAGCTTGTTGAGTGCGAAAGTCTCTTGCTTCACAGCTAGCTTTGCAAAATCTACATTATTAGGATTTCAAAAAGTTGTTCCTTGTCCAAGATAAACAGAGAAACCCAAGCAGCCTGTGAGATCAATCTCCTGAAGGGAGAGACTTGAGAGGGCAGATTAGAAAATAAAAGGAGAAAGAAATATATAAGTCCTGGCCAAACTATGACTAAGGCAAAGATAGGATAACGGCTTTCAGTTCTTTGAAGAACGTAAACACCACAATGTGAGAGCAGATACAGTTCAACGAGATGGATGAGGCCAGGCAGAGAAAAACATTTGTTGTGGATTAGAGATGATTTGAGGCCACTGTGGAGGTTATGAATTATTCAGAGGGAGGAGCAGAAGCCCTGTGGCTGTTGTCCATTTAACATGGACAAGCCCACACATAGGGAACATGCCTGGATGGCGTGGTGGTGGCAGGCTGACCTGAAATCAGATGGGAGAAGCCAGTGAAAGGAGGGGGTTGTTCCTCTGGTTGTTGTGTGGTTTCTGAGAGCAGGACTTGGTTTGCCCATTACACCCGCATAACCCCTATCCTGTGCTGCATCCCCAGCAGGGTGGCCAGCAGGGCGAGGGGGGGGATTCTGCCCCTCTGCTCCGCTCGGGGGAGACCGCCCTGCAGTGCTGCCTCCAGCGCTGGGGCCTCAGCACAGGAGAGACACGGAGCTGTTGGAGCGGGGCCGGAGGAGGCCCCGGAGATGCTGGGAGGGCTGGAGCCCCTCTGCTGGGAGGACAGGCTGAGAGAGCTGGGGGGGTTCAGCCTGGAGGAGAGAAGGCTCTGGGGAGACCTTATTGCATCATCTCAGTACTAAAAGAGGGCTTTTAAGAAAAATGGGGAAAAAATTTTTAGTAGGGCCTGTAGCAATAGGACAAGGGGTAATGCTTTTAAACTAAAAGAGGGTATATTCAGATTAGATATAAGAAAGAAATTTTTTACACTGATGGTGGTGAAATATTGGCCCATTTTGCCCAGAGGGGTGGTAGGTGTTCCATCCTTGGAAACATTCAAGGTCAGGTTGGATGTGGCTCTAAGTAACCTGATCTAGTTGAAGATGTCCTTGCTCATGGTAGGTGGGTTGGACTAGATAGGCTTTAAAGGTCCCTTCCAACCCAAACTATTCTATGATTCTATGATTTAACTCCTCTGCAAGCACAGCTTGTAACTTGCCTAGCACATCTGAGTTGCAAAGTGTGCCACAGGACTGAGAGATGAAGAAGGTGTACGAAACCCCTTCTGCAAATTAAATACATCTACATTTAAAAGAACCTGGTACCAGACGCACAAGGTCTCTGAGTGCCCAGGGTGTAACTGGTGGAGCCAGCCCTGGCAGAGTATCAGTCCCTGCAAAACACCGGTTGTGTTACAAAACAATCCTCAAACTTTAATCAGTTCTCAATTAAGAGGTGCCTCAGAACTAAAAGAGCGCTTTGCATTTAAATCCTTTGGTGCACTGCACCAAGAAATCATCCTGCTGTCTGCAGTCTGTGGAAGCCACATCTTTCCAAGGGGACAGATGTATATCTCAAGCAGTACTGAGGCACATTGAAATAACATGGTTAAAATGTGGCCACAGAGAGATCTAGTTTTTGCTTTTCAGCCTACCAAATAATAATAATAATATATAAAAAAAGTGAACTTGACCCAGAAAAAAAACCCACAGGATTTTCAAACCCTAAAGAAAATCACCTGGGAGAGTCTGTGAAACCTGGCTTCACAGACAAATCGGTAGTCTAAGCTCATACATCTGGGAGCAGTTTCACTGGGAGAATATTGCAATGAAAATTGTTTCAGCAAGAAAGTCAATGTAATACTGTAGGAAATAGAAGAATTGGTATTGCTACATCTTTCAATTTGATCATGAGTATGCGTTTTTGAGATAAAGTCCCAGCTGCTGCAATAATAACGTGTCACGGGATTCCCAGAATTGCATTGCAGTTGTAGCACACTTGATTGCAGAGAAAAACAGCAAAATGTGACAGTTTCAGTATCAGAAGGCAAATAAATGTCTTGGACATGGTCTCAGCAGTCCCCTTAAAATGGGCGGTGGCAAAACTTAAATTGGGGGTAGAGGAGATTCCGTCCCTCAGGTGGGGAACACTGCAGACGGGGATCAGGGCCAAGATAACAAAGTGCCATTTCAAACCCTGGCCAGAGACTTTTCCACCAGCAATCAGTCTAAGCATGAAGATTTGTTTGCAGTTGCCAACTTCTTTAATCCTAGAGGAAAACCAGAGTAAATTACTCATGGTGGAAGGACAGAGGATAGAGAACTCCAAGGTGTTTGGGAAGCTGGACTTCTGGCTGTCTGTTGTCCTCTGTGCAATGTCTACCTTTACATGAGTACTATTCCTTGTAGGAGTACAGGGCAGAGTTATTAGTACCCTTTCAGTAAGGCATACAGGGAGGGGTGGAGACAAAGTTTATTGAAACAGAAGATTTGGGGAGACCATAGTAGGGCAAAATGTGCTGAAGAAGGCAACTGAAAAAGGGGCATCGCAGATTAGTCTGGGGTAGGGACAGATCAGAGGTGGGGAAACATTTTATTCTCACAGAATTGCAGAATGGTCGGGGTTTGGAAGGAACCTCTGGAGATCATGTCGTCCAACCCCCCTGCCAGAGCAGGTTGCACAGGAATACATCCATGCGGGTTTTGAACATCTCCAGAGATGGAGACTCCACCACCTCTCTGGGCAGCCTGTTCCAGTGCTCCGCCACCCTCAAAGTAAAGAAGTTCCTTCTCATGGTCAGGTGGAACTTCCTATGCTCAAGTTTGTGCCCATTACCTCTGGTCCTGTTGCCGGGCACCACTGAAAAGAGCCTGGCCCCATCCTCTGGACACCCGCCCTTACATATTGATCAGCATTGATGAGATCCTCTCTTAGTCTTCTCTTCTCCAGGCTAAACAGACCCAGGTCTCTCAGCCTTTCCTCAGAGAGATGCTCCAGTCCCTTCATCATCTTTGTAGACCTCCACTGGACTTTCTCCAGCAGTTCCCAGTCCTTGAGCTGGGGAGCCCGCAACTGGACACAGTACTCCAGATGTGATCTCACCAGGGCAGAGTAGAGGGGGAGGATGACCTCCCTCGACCTGCTGGCCATGCACTTTTTAATGCGCCCCAGGGCACCATTGGCCTTCTTGGCCAATTTTATTCTCATTTCTTGCTATCAGGGTTCAGTGTCTTGGGAGAGCAAGAACTGAGGCCACTTCTGCTGCCAGACAGACCCTGGCGGAGCCATATCCTCTCCTAGACGCTGACAGGGTTGTCAATCAGGGGCCGTGTGTTGATGTGAGTCAAAGACAGCCTAGAATAGATTTTTCCCTCACTGCAAAGGTATTAGCAAATTGTTTCTACTTGTTCAGTCTGGGAAAAGAGCTGCAGCAACTGCCCTCCCTGAGAGCAGAGCAGTTCTCTGTAGCTTGGGGTAATGCAATGTAATTCGGACAGCGTGGGAAAAATCCACCGAGTTACCCCAGAGAGACGAGAAGTAGATAGCTGGGGGGAGGATGTGGGCCTTCCTTTACCGGAGGTCTTTAAGGGCAGGTTACACAAACATCTGTCAGTGGGGCCATAGGAGAGCCGATCCTGCCTTGAGGGGACGTAATGGACTACGTGACCTTTTCAGGTCTCTTCCCACCCTCTGAGGCTGCGGGCAGAGGGGGGATGGAAAAAATCCTTTCTGGCTATAGGGAGGGATATGTGTGTGTGTGTACGGCTGTGTTTGCCTGGGTACAGGCAGCATCATCACAAATGCTGTAGTTTGGGCTGTAACCTGATTTGGATGCTGTTCGTTGGGACTCATCAGTGCCTGCAGCCCTGTTCAGCTACCTTGTGTGCCTGCCCATCTCTTCTTTGCTGCATTAACCATGAATATAGATTTGGAGAGGCTGGACTGAGACCTTTACAAAGGGATAACTGATACAAGGAGGTCTTAAGCTGCAGACAGGGAACTGGAGACCACTGCAGCTTCGCTGAGGGTTGTGCTATCTGCTGCCTTCCCACCATGGGCTGAGGATCACTTGTACCTGCCTTAGTCTGAACAGAGAGTCAGAGCAGGACCAGAACAAAATGCAGAGCAGGAAATTGGGAAAAGCTTCCTATGGTTTAGGTGCTGCCACCAAGACTAAATGACTTGACCAAGGTCATGCACAGGGTCTCTTTGTCAGAATCAAGAGACAAACTCGAGTGTCTTGCGACCCAGGCTATTTCCCTAACCACTAGATCCTTCTAAAAGCCCTCCCCAGATGCTACTTAAGCATTGATCAAAAATTCCCAGGGGTCTTAGAAACCCTTGGGACAGGTAGTTGGGGTGAGTTACTCTCCAGTACTCTCCAGTTGCACCTGTAGCAACTATAGAAGAAATCTCTGTTGATGTTATGGAATGGAAATTTCCTTTTATTGCAGACAACGGTGATGGCCGTGAGCAGCAGCACCTCCTCTACATGAGCTGTGAGCAGCCCCCATGCAGGGTCCATGCAGGAGCAGGCTGAGGATGTCCCCTTAGATGGACGGCATCCGGGCTGTGTGTGTGCCCTCACAGGGAAGGAATTTGGGGTGGAGCCCAGGAAAACAATCACAGCTTCACAGTGGTGATTAAAATGGCCGTTAGATTACAGCACCGGATCAGGTCAGATTAAACAATGAGGTCAGATGACGGAAAGGAGCCATCTGTGCATTGCAGAGGGCTGGGATCGCTCTGGGGACAGAGTGTGACCCGACATCCCACAGCCTGTCGCTGTCACCTTGGCCACCGCTTCCTCCTCGCTGCATCAGGTATCACTGCCGTCTCCTGCAACCCCTTCCCCACCGCGGCTGCAAGAAGTACTCTGGAAAGAAACACGCTGCCCAAATCTTATCACCTTCAGATAAGAAAAAAACCCTGCTGTGGAAGGGAGGGAAGGGTCCTGTCCCCAGTCCCCTTCCCGGTCTCTGCTTCACCTTTTCCCTGTGGAAGTCAGGGACGTGAGGAATGAGGGGATGAAGGTCTGGCTTCCTCAGGCCACTGGGCTGAAGGGGTGGGAATTTCACCGTGGCCAAGGCATTTGGGAGGCGCTTTGCAAGGGTTCATCATCCCGTATCCACAGTGGGAGTGGGAAGAGTTGCCACAGTGGGAGAAGCGTCTTCTCCGGAAACTCCTGCTGCAGTTCCAGCTGCACTTCTCACCTTTTATTTACACTATTTCTGTGAGATGATCCCTGGAGTCACGAGGTCTTTTCATCCCCATCCTCCAGCCCTGAGCACGCATCCTGGAGAAAGACACTTAATTTAAGAGGATTCTTGCTACCTCCAGGACTCCCTCTTTTCCTCCAGCATCCCTAGGTTCAGCTCTGGTGGGGAGTGGGAAGATGCTTCAGGGACCACTCTTTTCTGTGTATCCCCTTCCAGTTCCCTCAGCCTGAATTTATCGCTTGTGTTTGCCCATCATCCCTGGTCCTTTTCATTTGTTCTCCCTCATTTGGTTCTCCAGTTTCTGTGCCCCAGGAAGAGCTGCAGGGACTTGGCCAAGCTACCTGAACACAGCTATCTGATGCCACTGGAGACATTTCAGTGTATCCTCAATGTCCATACAGGGCTGGCAGGTGTGACACAAGACCTGTGGGAGACCTGCATCCTTCTGGGGTAGCAGCTGGGTACCTGGCATGATCCTGGACATCTCCAGTGACACTAGGCATGTCTTTCTAAGAATTTTAATTATTTAATTTATTTCTACATTTATTTTGAGATTAAAATTGTTATTATTTTTATTAGTTCTTTTTCCTTTCTTTTCAGGATGGATTTAGGCCACCCCAGGAGGAACAGTGGAGAGTGTCAGAGGCTGCAGATGCAGATACTGTACAACCGTCCTCTTCCTCCCCCATCCCTCCCATGGTCTAACGTTGATTTATAAACGTTAGTGACAGCTTAATTCTTCGTGTCTACAATTGGCAGTTTTCTTCTGTCATTAATCATAACGACTCCTGGCTGCTGGCAAGAGCTGATAGAGTGAGGATGGAGTTTCCCAAGAAGCATCACAGGGGCCCCAAAAGCTTTGAATTAGCAAAGACAGCAAAAATACTTCTCTAGAGGACAGCCCTGCTTGCAGAAGAAGGGATCAGTAAGGATTTTCTCTTAGCGATGGCCACGATTATCTCTGCAGTAGCAAAGAATTTATCTCCTGAAGAAATAACGAATAAACAGAGTTAAACAGGAACTGTCCCCTGCCCCATCCCCCTGCCCCATAGGTCTTCCCCATTTTCTGCAGGGGGAACACGTGTGACTGTTTGTAACCCAGAGCTCTGTTGCTGTGGGGATTATCAACCGCGAGGTAGACTGGAAAAAGCCCTAATCTCTTTCCTGCCAAACTTTGTGCTTATCTGCAAACCAAAAAGGCCATGTTGGGTTGTTGTTGTTTTTTTTTTTTTTTTACCTCTCTTTAAGGACTTTGGTGATTTACGAGTTCACAGACTTACAGCATTTTTCTTTCTTCATCTGCCATCTCCTTTGGCACGGAGTGTGAGCCAGCTTCTCCTAAAAGGAGGATATCGCTGGTGAGGTCTGTGTAGCTTCAAGGTGTCTTTGGGTCTACCAAAATGATATAGGGGTGATTTAGATACTTTCTAAAGCAGTACAGCTCCATGGGGCCTTCTCCTTCCAGCCCACACCCGGCCAGAGAGTTAGTATGGGGAAGAGAAGGCTGTTGGCTAGAGAAGAAGAAAAATGAACAGCTTCTCTCCTTTGATGGCAGGAGACCAGGGGCAAGGGGAACCTTAGCTTGCTTGAAATAAAACCATGGAAATGTTTGACTGTCCATCCTTTAGCATGCACAGGCATGAGAAGCTGGGAATGGTTCCAGCCCACCAGAGAACAGAAATGGTCCTTTCCCGAACTTGTCCCACCATGCCAACATCAGCAGCATCCTCCAACTATCCCTTCCCAACTGATGGGAAGTGTCTGGGGAATGCCCATGCCACCCATGTCCTGTAGCTTCCTGGTGAAGCTACCTCCTTGCAGGTGTCTCCCCACTTCCGTAGTGCAGGTATCATGGTGGAGTCTGGCTGGAGGTTAACACATCCCTGACAGCAATTCCCCAGACATCAGAGTTATGGAGAACACGACACAAGACGGTGTTTGCCCTCATTGTTGTTCCCTCACTGCCCTGATACCTTGCAAAATGCACTCTTCCTTTTTCCTCCATCTCTCAGCTTTTTACACATGGCCTGTAAAAAAACCTTATGGCCATTTTACAGACTCCTCCGCGCTCCAGTGCTTGGATGCTTAGGGACTGAAAGCCTAGAGCTTAAAATGCTGCAGATTCTCTCCCCTGTATCAAAACAGGTTTCTCCTGGCTGTTTGTTGATCAAATGCTAAACTATTGCTCTGCCTTAGCCTATGTTTCTCTGGACATGCGTGTTTGTTTAGTTTCTCTTCACTTTCGAGTGAAGCCATGCTTTGCCCTAGCGAGCATGACACTGTGATTAATTGTGCTAGACAGAAATGTGAACTGAGCTGATTTCATCTGCTGGGAACTACCTGCTGGAAGAACAGGAGGCTGAATACATCTTGCTCTGGCCAGCAGGCACCATGGGATGTGCCTTAGATGTGCCTTTCATCGTGAAATAAAAAGACACTCCAAGGGGATGTGCTCTGCTCGTTGCTGTGAGGCAGCCACCTTTGCACGGAGGACAGCTTTTAAAGAGTGTCAGCCAACGTCATCCTCTTGTGCAAGGGGTTTATTGCTCTTGTGAGAACTCCTTCAAGGGGCTACTTGTGTATATGTATTCTATATAGTGACCCTAAAGCTTCCAATTAGACAGTCGTGTCAGACAAAGCATGCAGGAAGAGAAATGACTGGAGAAAGGTGGACTGAATTTGTTCAAGATCACCATTCAGAGCTGACAAGAAGAAAACAGATGGTTGCCAGTCGTCCCCGGTCATGCCCTCTGCTTTGCAAGGCATCACATCTCAGCAGTTGCTCTGTACCTGGCTGTCCCTCACACACACCTTACACTCGTTGAATGCAGGAGAAAACCCCTGGTGAAGCCGGAGCAGCTCAGACCTTTCAGATGACCATGAGCTGAGAGGAAGGTCTAATGCACAGGGCAGCTTGGTTTGAACTTGCTGGTGTCTTTTCCAACTCAGCTACGCTCCTACAAAACACCTGACATTGCAGAGGCTTTGAGACACCTTTCACCAAGGCCCTCATGCTGCTTGGCATCCCTCCCATAAAGAACATTAACCTTTGAGCAAGCTTTAGGTTATTTTGTCCCCTAAATAAAAAGAGTAGCACAGAAAGACGCTACAGAGGACTCCTGTGTCCTCTTTGTCAGAGGATGCTTCTGCATCGACCCTCAGAGCACTATGAGAAATTTCCCATCATGACACTGTAGGCTGAAAGCAGTCCTCAGTGGCGTCTCAGACTTGAAGGGACAGGATAAAAAAGAAAGGATGGAAGATTAAAGATGTCTAGAAGCTGCTCTGTTGGGCAGGTTGATGAATTGTGCTTTACGTCCTTCATGCTGGCGATACAGTAACCCATGACTCTGCTTTTTTTTCCCTATGATTCAAAATTTACCTGCTCGTGGGAGGGGTAGGTCTATCCCAACTTGCATAACATGGTCAATGTGATGCAGTATCTGTGAACACAGCTAGACCTTAAGCGTGCTTCAGAAAAGAGAAACAACGCTTTTGAAGTGCTGGCTGTGTCCAGAACCCCCCACCCAGGTATTCCCCCTTGCGTCCATCCACCACTGTACATATTTTGTTTCTGTATTCCACTGAGATTTTATTTTTTCTCCTCAAGGAAATATCGTTATCGTCATATTAACAGACTGATTTTCCTAGAGGGTCAATAGCATTGCTTCTACATAAAAGTTAATACAAAACTGCTGTTGGTTTCCAGGAGAGCTCATATAGTACGGCTGGCCATTTCCCAGCCCAAAAAGGAGGAACCCACAGGGAGATTACTTCCAAAATGCTGAAACAAAGGTACAGTGCTTATCTCAGGCTGATAAATGTCCTTCTCCCAGATGATGGGTAGGTGAGGTGACAGCCGGGGTGTCATCTCTCTCATTTGAGGGCACAGACTGGATCAAAGGAAATGCCAATGATCAACTCTCCATCACTCAGCCTTCACTCCTACCCTGGAGATCTCTCCATGTTGTGGGCTCCTCCGGTTTTAACCTGGTTGAGCCCTGAAGATGGCAGGTAGGAGAGACTATTAGAGAAACTAAGACAAGAGCTATTCTTTCAGTCGGCACAAACCATTCCTGGGGTGGCCTGACGCTAATCTGCTTTCAGACTGTGCATCATTTTCCCTCAGTGTTGTGCCAGGATGAGATGGCGAATCTCTCTGCAATAAACTGCCAATTCTTCTTCTGCATGTTTATCTATCTGTGACAGTTGCCTGATGATTTCTTTCTTATTTGGATGGATCTGCACCACAATAAACCACACAGCAGTTATCTTTGGGTTTACAGTGACTGGATGCACCCTCTTTCCCCCTCCTCCCTGCCAAAGAATTAAAACCACACCATCTCCCGATACACAAATTGCTCTGTCAGATATAATGATTTTTATTCCAGCTCTTAATTTGCTTAACATGTTAAGGCTGGTGCCAGCTTCACTACTGCTCTGATACTCAGCCAACTGCTCATGCTCAAGCAAAGTGGGTGTAAATTGATAATCTTCCTGATTAACTTGCTGGGACAGACTGCAGATCTGAGGCACTGGGGAGTCAGACTCAAGGCTTGATTTTCTGCACAAATTCAGATCCTACATCCGGTCAAATGACACAGACAGGACCATGATAGTCCATGAGGTTGGGCTCTGGTCTTTTTTGGCAAATCTGCTGTGTATGGGTTGCAGTAAGCATGGGAAGGTGCTGCTCGCTTTGGTAGATGGAGGCTCAGTTCATGGGAAAAAACCCTTTCTCTCTGGAGAGGTGACGGAAGATTTCTTCCAGAGGCTAATCGTATAGGGAGCTTAGGCATAACACTTCATCAAATTCTCTAAAGGCACCCCAGGGAGAAATCTGGGACCAGTCTTTAAGGAGCGTTCATAGAAACAAGTTTACTTAATGATACTCAGCGCTCCTCCTTCTCTCTCCAGAGATTTTGACTGCGAGGCTGGCATCCTCACTCAGGGCTGACAGCTTGGACACATCGGGGTTAGGGCAGTGCTACGACCACTGAAAGAAACCACTCTGCTTCTTTCTGCTGTTTTCTGCTCCATGAAGACAGGTTTTTTGCCTCCACTGGGATGTGAGTGCACATATCAAGGGTGCAGGGAACAGCCAAGAAGGACACTAGCCAGGGCAAGTATTTGACCCGTGTGTGTAATTCAACGCTTCCAGCGAGATATTCTCTCCCCATCCAGCAGTGACTCCATCAAACAGCAGCTGATAAATCTGCTGGAACCTCTGGGTAGCAAAATCAGCTTTTCTTTATCTGCTGTAGGTAGTTGCTCTTGGTCTAAGAGGCAGAAGACTCTGGTTTGTGCCTGTTGGACGTGGCTTGTTCAGAAGCACAGCATTAAACAAACCACTACTCAGCAGTCACAACATTAATTATGTTTGTATTAGCTGGGCACCTTCAGTGTTCACAATTTGAGGTGTGGGAATACTGTTAACACTGTCCTTAAGCGATATTCCTGTACCTCCAGGCATGCTTTTTGGAAGTCCTGTGACGATGATTTTTATAATGGGGCCATATTTGTACATCTCTGGTTGATGATCAGCCAGCAGTCAGTATCACTAGAGCGATATTATCACCAAGGGACTTCAAACAAACTAGAGAGCCTTTTATCCTGTGTTCGGGAGGTTAAAAGGGGATATTTAACATGGGAAGATGGAAGAGGCTGCCCTCGCGTGGTGGTTTTAACGAAACGTCCCTTTCTAACATTTGGCTTTTCCAAGTTTAAGGGATTCCCAGGGAAAGATAAATTCTGGAGAGGGGTTCCCTGGGTCACATTTGCTTTCAGACCAGAGGCACTGGGGATTGAAGAGATGAATGAAGGGATATCTTTTTCCCCAAACTTAACACAGTTGATCTCTAGGAAAGAAACACATCTCCAAGTTAGTGTTAATCACATAAGCAATTAAAAAAAAAAAAAAAAAAAAAAAAAAAACAAAAAACACAAAAAAAAAAAAAAAACCACACAAAACACCCAAACCCACAAACAAACCACAAAACAAAACATTAGAGGAGTTTCACAAAGCAAAGCAAGATCACATCTCAGCAGGAGCCTGTGATGGGTACACTTGCTCAGGTCAGAGGTACCATCTCATGTTCCCATAGATATAGAACCTTCTGTGCAACCTCTGCCTTTGCTCTTCTCTTGTTATGTCCTGGTGTACCAGGTGTCCAGCCTGGCTCAGGTTTGTCAGCAGGCTGTCATAAGAACTGTCAGAGCTCTGGTACCATTTTATCCTTTGACCCTGGAATGACTCTCCAGCTGTAGGACTTGCTTTCAGGAGTAATTATTTCTCCCTGTATCCCCTAAGAAATGTTAAACTGCATTTCCATCCATTCCAATAGCAGGTGCAACATGGAGCAGTGCTGTGTGAAGGCATTGTCTTCTTCTGCCCTCTAATTCTGGCTGTCAGTGCTTGTGCTCTCTGCATTTGACCCCATCTGGGCGGGTGGGGAGGGAAGGAGGACTCCCCATGATGCTGACGGAGTTTGCTGGTGTCAGTTTCTCCCTGACTGCATTGCTGAGGGCAGGCTGCTGTTATGAAAACAGACATTGGAAAAAAATCTCCAAAAATACTCCTAGAGAACCCTGGTTTGGAGAAAGCTTGGCTGTGATTCCTCCTCTGCAGAAGTCCAGACCAGAGAGAGAGCTGAGGCATGGGTTGGTTCCGAGTGGACTATCCAGGTGGCAGCAATGTTGGCTCTCAGGCACCTTTACCTGCCTGCATGTCTGATATCACCTCCTGGGAGTATGGCCAAGCAGTCTGGACAGCAGAGAAGCCAGGCCAGATCCCTCCCCGCATCCACAGTGACCCTCTCCCCACCCACCTCCAATGATAGACACCTGACCACCACAGGTACTGCTGACAGTAAGACTGAGAAGCTCTCTCTTCCCACCACGAAGATACTCATGGCTTCCCCAAGCAGTGCTTTGACAGAATGCTTATCAAGGCGGAGCAGCTTTTGTTCCCCTCCTTAGCAGCCCCCTCCTGCCATACTCTCCCCAGGGACGTCTACTGTAAAGGTTCTCCATTTACCTCCAGCCGTGAGATCTCCAGAACAGCAGTTAATTGCTGCAGGAGGTGTTGTCAGAGGAGCTGTCGGTACCAGGGATGTGGTTGCAGGCAAATCAATGGCAGCAATTCCTGCCTATAACCCATAGCCCCTTGCATACTGATATGTCGTCCTCTCCATGCTGATAGTCCCAGATGGAGAAGCTGTAGGGAGGGATCTCAGCTACTTCTTACACAACAACGTACCTGCTTTTGTTTGCAGAGATGCCTGGTAGGAGGGTAAACAGGATGAACAAGCAACACAGCTAAATGTATGGATCCACTCAGACTTGATTGCAATGAGTGGGCTGCTGTTACCAGCTCAGCAGCAGGACCCTTCCATGGCTGAACTAGCTGAGGTCTGTGCAGGAGGAAAAAGCATCAGTTCTCCTCTGTAGAAATGGAGAATCAGCCTGGGCATGAGCCTCTATCCGTTGAACATCTGGAGAAGGCAAAGGCGTGAGTGTTCTTAGAAATGAGAGACATTCAGGAACAGACCCTTCTGGTCTTCCTGAGACACATCCTTTGGGACAAGGAGAGCTGTGCCCTTCTGCCACCTCTCTTGGACTACACTGGTGCTTTTGAGATGCCATAAAGTGTCTGTTTTTTTAACCTCCAGCTTACATTTCAGAAGCATGCAAGGCTCCTGTAGATCCTATATGGTTTGACTAGATCCAAGGAAATGTTTTGGATCTACTAGGACATCTCAAAGGATACCGGAGAGTTGATTCAGTTGCCTAAACAATGCTTAGAGCCTGTGGTTGAGATTCAGCTCACAGGTGAATCTGCTCATGGTGTCTCCATGCTCACCCTCAGGGTGTCTCCATGTAATCTGAGTGTGTCCTCCCATTATTGCCAGGGGAGGTCCAGTCAATGCAGGTGGAGGGAACAGGGAGGACTGAGCTCACCATTAACACCTACCTTTGATCAGCTGAGTCTCTCTTGACCCCGCTGAGTCACTGATTTTCAGAGGCTGTAATGGGAGCTCAGTTACCAACTCATGTGGAGATTCCTCTACGTAGACACACATGATTATATGTCTCTATCTGTGAGCTTAACCCTCCCCTTCTTTAAAGTCCAATGAGACAAAGGCCACTCATGACTGTTGGGGTGGAAGAGATTTGGCAGCATATTTGAAGATCCTGAACCCGTGTCAGTACCCGAAACAGCTTCAGGTTATGCATGGGACAGACACACATATATAGACAGATGCTGGTTCTGTGAAGTCCCCTCCACAGGCAAGAGTCACCTAACCCTTGCCAGGTCCTTCTCGCATGAGTGCAGACTGATTTTCCCACCATGATGGGGCAGTGAAGAATGCCATCATAGGACCTGAGCCCTGGAGGTACATCTTGTAAACAGTTTGCAGAAATAGTGAGCAAATTCATCTCCTATATCCTGCATGGATGTCACCTGCATTTGCTGGGCTGTGTGAGCAAGAGCACAGCCAGCAGGTTGAGAAAGTAGTTCTTCCCTTCTCTTTAGCACTTGTGAAACTGCATCTGGATACTGTGCCCAGTCTGGGCTCCCCAGTGCAAGAAAACCACTGATGATCTGGAGTAAGTAAGGGAGCCACCAACATATTCAGGTACCTGGAGCACATGACAGACGGTTGATGAGAAGCTCAACATGAGCCGGTAATGTGCGCTTGCAACTCAGGCTGACGACTGTATTCTGGGATGCATCAAAAGAAGTGTGGCCAGCAGGTTGAGGGAGGTGATTCTGCCCCTCTACTCTGCTCTAGTGAGACCCCACCTGGAGTACCGTGTCCAGCTCTGGAGTGCTCAGCACAAGAAGGACACGGAGCTGTTGGAGCGGGTCCAGAGGAGGCCATAAAGACGATCAGAGGGCTGGAGAACCTCTCCTGTGAGGACAGACTGAGAGAGTTGGGGTTGTTCAGCCTGGAGAAGAGAAGGCTCCGGGGAGACCTTATAGCAGCCTTCCAGTATCTGAAGGGGGCCTACAAGAAAGCTGGAGAGCAACTTTTTACAAGGGCATGTGGTGATAGGACAAGGGGTAACGGTTTCAAACTGAAAGAGGGGAGATTTAGCTATTAGGAGGAAACTTTTCACTATGAGGATGGTGAGGCACTGGCACAGGTTGCCCAGAGAAGCTGTGGATGCTCCATCCCTGGAGGTGTTCAAGGCCAGGCTGGACGGGGCTTTGAGCAACCTGGTCTAGTTGGAGGTGTCCCTGCCCATGGCAGTGGGGGTTGAAACTAGATGATCTTTAAGGTCCCTTCCAACTCTAACCACTCTGTGATTCTATGAGGAGAGACTGAAAGCTGGGTCTGCTGATCCCACAGAGGACACAGGGCACCTTGCCGTCTGCAGATACCTAATGGGAGCCTGTAAAGAAGACAGAGGAGGATTTTCCTTCAAGACGCATAACAGTTGGACAAGAGGGAATGAAGACAAGTTGGAACACGGGAAATTCTGATGAGATATTAGGAAAAATAAATTCAAAATGAGGGTGTTCAAATCCTGGACTGGGGGCCCAGGTTGCTTATGGAAACTCCATACCTGAAGATACTCAAAACTTGACTGCATTGGGCCCTGAGCCAGCCAGTGTACTTTTAAAGCAGTCCCTGCTTTGAGCCAGAGACCTTGAGACATTCCTCCCAACCTGTACTGTTCTAGGAACACATTATTTTATGCATGTCCCAAATTCTAGGAGCCCTTAGCAAACAGTAGCTTCAGTACAACTGGGGTGTAGCGTGACTGTTTTCTCAGCCAGTATGACCCAAGGCAGGCAGAGGAATGCCCACACCAGTACACCTGAAGGTCTGATGGGAACTGTTCATGACCCAGAACACCAGCAGCAGCAGCCAGAGGCCGTAACTTCGAGCAACCATTTGTAACTTCATCTCCCTAACCCAAAGGTCCTGCCTGCAAGCCCTCCCAGGCAGACATGGAGACTTGTGCTGTGCTTCTCCAGCTAACGAGCAGCATCATGAGGGAGGGGGTCTGGTGTCCACTGGTTACCCAGGTATACTGATAAAAGAAGCATAATCATGTCTTAATTTCACAGATGAGGGAAACTGAAGCAGGGGGAAAAGCTTGCCCCAAGAGCTGGGAGGAAAACACATGAACTGTGAGGAGGTTATTTGAAGATGTTGTAATCACTGATATTGATTTTTGATGTAGTTGGGCTTATTGGGTTTCTTTCACTAAACATCACATGGAAAGCTACTGAAGAGGGTTGGTTTTGCACAGAAAAAAATCAAGAAAAACATTAATTACCTCTTTTCATTGTAAAAACCTAAGTTAGCAAGTTTTCTAAACAGCCCAGCATGGCAGAACCCATGTGAAAGATTCCTCCATTTTCCTGGGGAACTGCTCCAGAAACCCTGTCTTTAATACACTTTTTAGTCATCAAGCTAATTTACATGTGTACCCACACATGAGGGGGACCACGTCCTCTCTGTCACGTGTATCTTCACTCACATTTGCATTATAGAGACATTAAATAGGAGCATTGCTGTAAATGTATTTGTGTCTGAGTAATATTGCAAAGCCAGAGTAACTCACCTCATCAACATCACGTTTTGTGGAAGGACTTTACCCTTACCACTTGTTCATGAGCTGATCCCCCACAGTTTAGGGTCCCAGGTTTTAGGAGCCCACACTAGACACCACCCCTGTCAAGGGTGAATCACTCTTTACCCTTTGTTTACCATCAAAGTTTTACAGATCAGATCTCTGTATTAGAAGTTCTTTTCATATTTCCAATATTTTCCCTGCTAACTGTAAAACTGTAAGTAAAAGTTAACACAGATGATCACGGAGACCCCCCCGGCTGAGCGGCAGTTCAGCCTTGCTCCAGTCTCATGCTCCAGTCACTAGCTGTATCTCTGTTTATCAGGGTTGAAGAGAGGGACGGCACCAAACGATCCCTGAGTGCTGCCCAGGTGAAGGCTCCTCTTCCATTCAAAACGAGCTGATTTTGAGACTCGGTGTGATTTTGCGAAACTGGGCACTTTGCATTGCAGTGTGCAGCCAGATGAGGGCAGGAGAAGCCCATGCATTAGGTGAATGTGTGTGCATGTATTTGTGACTGTGAAGGAGGAGGGGGAGATGGGGGAAAGAAGAAAGCAACACTGCCTCCAGCATGCCTTCTGCAGCAATTCCCCCTATTTTAAAGCTCTGTGACTGAGGTTCGTCCCAAAAGAGGGCCTCCAGAGAGGCTGCGATGGGAGGAGGTGGTGTTGAACACCCCAGGGCTGGAATGATAAAGAGAAGGGGTGCTGAGATTTTGCACTGTACCAGTCCCAAGCATGAAGAGGAGTCCCCACGAGCTTCAGGAGTCACTCTCCAAAGACCCTGGGATGGAATAGCCCCGCTCATGGACTCAGGCTGGTGGTGGGATCACCGCTCCCCAGAAACTGGTGGATAATGATCTCCCTTCAGGCAGGCAAATGGGAGATGGTGTTCCTATTTCTGATGGAAGGATTCTGTCCAGGGAACCGGGAAGGTTTTTCTGATGAGCAACAACTGTCATTAAGCTGTTCCTACTGACAGTGTCTATGACTACTCGCCATGTATACTAGAATTTTTCAGCTGACTCCTAGGGTCTGCTGGGTAGGCCAAATTCCTTTTGCAAGAGGGATGAGACCAATAAGGTTGTTAACTCCACAGTACCAATTTGCTCCGGGACCCTGCCACGAATCCTGTCCTGCCTTGATGTGCTTAATAGGTCTCCTGGTGATCTTGTCCGCTCCAGCCTGAGATCTGCTCTGAGTCCCTCCTGCCCACCCAGAGCCCTTAATGACTTTTCATTGTTTGAAGACTTGGAGATTTGAAGATACCTAACACCATGGCCATGCTTAGGTCATATGTTATCACAACCGTAGATCCCTCAATTTCTCCTTAGTCAGGCCAGGACATGGTCTCCATAGAGTGACAAGGGACAGTGTCACACTGAGATTTTTTTTTCCAACAATGTCTTCAGACCTTCACACTCTGGTGAGTATGTAGTGCTAGATGGAAAACCCAAACATCAGAGGAAGGAGGTAAAGCTGTAGAGAGCGGGTTGACCTGAGTCCATCTCAGCCATGTTGCTCACACATTCACCATAACTGGTCTTACCCAGACCATCCCAGCTTTGCACGCTTCTGATCTAACCTCTGATGCATCTGTTAACGGTGTGTCTATTTGAATCCTTTCCTTCAGTACCTGCAATATCTCATGGTCCAGTCAGTCCTATCAGTTAGACAAACTCCTATTTCCACAATGATCTTCCTTTTGCACACTTCTCCATATTTTTTTATTATCATTGTGCCTTGTATGGCTCTCATTTTCTGTTTAACGTGTCCCTTGGCGCAGACATGGTGTTCTCAGAGATACAGCCACCGTGCTTTCCCTCAGGAGTACTTAATATTGCTTCATTCCAGTTGGTTTTCTTGCTGTAAAATAAGTATTGCTGCTTGTGTAAGAAAACCAAAGTACTTTGGGGTGACCGAAAAGTCTTTTCTCTCTCCAGACCATTCGCATGATTCATATAGCTTCTGCAAATATTTTGCTTGCCTCTTCAGGCTGGATAGATAGACACAGCTAATTAATAAACTGGACAGAAACAAATCAGAGAAGTGGTGGGGCTTCTGTATTACTTTCCCTTTCCAACATGATGTACAAGAAAGGCACTTAAAATTTGCTCTTGTGCCCTTAATTTTAAACCTAACTGTTAAACTGTTTTGTTTTTTATGAGTATTTTTCTCTTAGACTACTAACTTATGGCCTTCAAAATTGGTTTGCCAAGTCTCATTTCCCCTGAGTTGTGTCAGAGTGTGTTTGCAGCAGTCTGATAGCTACTTTTTGTGAGTATTTTCACTTTTAGCAGGAAGGAACAGCATTTTGAATCTCTGACGAAAAATGTTCCTTCTCTCAAATCCTATGCTGGGACTTGTGTTAATTAAGAAATCAACCCAAATGAAAGGGGCTTAAATAGTTTGACCTTAAAGCCCTTTTTGCAACAATTGTTCACCTTTCATCTTGTATACTCTTGCAAAAGCATGTTCTCTTGGAAATATCATAGTTTGAGTGTTTCAGCCAGCATTCATCTTCTCTAATTTTACCCACCTAAAAGTTTTAATCAACTAATAGAAACCTAAATTTAAACCTAAATCAACAATAAACCTAAATTTTATTCAAGTACAAAGTTTGTTTCGGAGGAGCGAATTGAATTTTGGGTGGATTATAACACGTCAGCCCTCCTATTACCTAGCAAGGCTGAAGTGCTGTTTGTTAATGGATAGAAAAAACAATTGTGATATCTATATGTTAGAACACTTGGTTTTGTATGAAGAATTGGTTTTGAGTTTGAACCAAATACAGAGGCAAACTGCAATACCATAACTGCAATAACCATAGCAACACAATAATATGTGCTTGAAATGATCTGTGTGGTCAAAAAGAGCAGAATACCTGAATGCCTTAGTTAGAAGAGCTAAGAAATGACTATGAAAAGATAAGATATGAAGAAGCATGTTTAAAAAGGGGTGGCTTTTGGGAGCTTTCTGGGATGATGATACTGGATGCCCTGAGGATAAAACCTCAGTGGGGAAAAAACTCCACATATTCTAACCCTTGACTTCAACAGAGGCAATCCCACGGTTTTCTGTGATGAATTGTAGCATGACTGGCCCGAGTTACAGCTAGAACAAGATGGGCTGATCAGATCCTTTTAACACTTCCCTGTGTCTGATGGACAACATCCCACCAACAGCCAGGGTGCCGAACGCTAGAGTACTTCTGAGCCTTCCTCACCAGTCAGGCTTGGAAATCTCCCCATGTTCTGCAATAGGGATTTTCTTTTTTTTCCCCAGATCTCTTTAGTTTTGCCTGCACCAAGATCCAGTGTTTCAGGGTATGTCCCATCAGGCTGCTGGCAGCCCTGGGAGGTCACAGGGCTCTGCCCAAATGATCTCATAGAATCATAGAATTGTCTAAGTTGGAAGGGACCTTTAAGACCATCGAGTCCATCTCAGTCTCTTCCCATCTTACAATGCTCCATGGGCACATCTGGTGCCAGAACTTCCCATGTAAAACGTCCCTGCAAAACCCAAGTGGTGGCTGCCTGCTGGTGACCCAACAGATCAGCACAGCCAAGTGTCCAGAGCCATCTCCTCAAAACCCCTCTGCCAACCAGCACCTGGGGCTGTCTGTCCTCAGGAACAGCACGTGCAGGTGCAACACATTGCAGCAGGTACCACTTGTAACACAGACCTAAAGAACAGCTAAACCACAGCTTCAGATCTGCTTGCCACCATTTCAAGCGTGGCTTGCACCAAGCCTGCATCCCAGGTGGCGTACAGGCAGGGAGAAAGACATCTGCATAATCTGAATGTGCTCAATTAGTTAAATCACCTCTAGCAAATAATTTGCCTTCTCTGTCAGTACAACACTGCTAACTTTCCCCTCCTTGCCCCAGGGGGTGAGCTGGCAGTGTCTCTTGGTGACACAAGACTGGTCCCCAGTCCTGGAAATCCTGTGCTCCAATAAAGAATTCAGTCTAATCACTGCAGAATGGGTTAAAAAGCAACCACATTCCTCTCTGCAAGTCCCTTGGAGGACACTGGGCAGTGATTTCTTAGAGCAAAAAGCTCGGTCATTCAGCAAGCAAAAGTGTAATAAGATCTGAGCAGCTGGCATCCACAGCAAAAGGAGAAACACGTGTAAGTGTTTAAAACTGGAGCAATTACTCTTTCAAATAATTTACCAATGGAGGGTGGAGGAGAAAGGGAAAAATAGGGACCAGGTGGATTCTCTTCTTGCGAAAGAAAGCCTGGATATCTTTCTTACACAGACCCTCTTGTCCCAACCCAGGCTCTGGGCTTAACACGAAGATGCTCAAGGCAAAGCCATCGGGACATGCAATGCGGGAGGTCAGAGAGCACGGTCTGAATATGGGTAAGGGTTTGAGGGCTGAGCCTGCAGGCAAAGGGCAAACTGCTCAGATTAGAAACAAAGGGGGAATTTTTTTTTCTTTTTTGGATTCACTTAAAAAAAATGAATTAAAAAGAAAAAACAGAACAAAAGAGCGAGGAAAGAATGCCTGAAATACAACATACAAGCCTGTCTCTGTTTAGGGCCTGGCTGGAGATGAAACCCAAATGTTTCTGAATTAGAATAAAAACAACAAACCGAAGGACATTGTGTTTTGATGGGTTTCATTTTATCCTTTGATAATTTTTCATTTGTATCCCGCAATGACATTTCATTCCGGTCTCTGCCTGACTGCACATTTTATTCTGGAGCTTGATTTCACGCTATTACTGCATACATCAGTGGCTCCCGAGATTCAGTAACTTGGTCCTGCTCCTTAGCAAATAGACACGTCTGCGGTGTGCTTTGCTGTAGATACTTTTACAAGCCATTTCCCCATTGTGCAGGCTCATAAGTATTCCTCTGGCATGGCCTTTTCTTCGGTAGGAAAAAACAACAGCAGTGAAAATGAGAGTCAGTAACAACTAACCAATTTGTCAGTGGCATCTTTGGACAATTAAAAAAAATCCGCATCTCTCCCTGTTTTTTTTTCTATCCTCAAGAAGAATAGAGAAAACCAAAGATGAGAGGACATGTACTTGCTGCTCATCTAAGTTAATTAAAATCCAGGAATGGGGTAATAAAATGCAGAAGAATTGGGGGCTTTTAACACTGGAGCTTTTTAAAAAATAAACAACTGATATTGATGTTGGCTGGGAACAACAGGAGAGGCTTTGAGTAGCGGGAATGGTTTAGGTGATCTTACCAAGTCCCTTTAAGCTCTGTTGTTTGCTGATCCTATTTGTTGCTGAGATTTGGATAGAGGGTGAACCTGCCTCAGACCATGAGCTAAGTGCTCTGTGTCTCAGTTAACCCAGCAGAAAAGTGAAGATGCTCCTTCTTTGTGACACAAGGATTTAGTTAGGGTTCAAAAGCCCATCACCTCTTTCCAAGAGGAGATGCTGAAAAGGCTGTGTTTGATGCACAGCACTGGTTGCTGCACAGTGAGCGTACACAAGAAGAGGCAAAGATTTGCAGGAGATGCTCTCTGTTGTCACAGCTTTCCCTTTCTACAGGGGCCCAGGAGCTCACTTTAGATTATCATCAGGATCCCATTCAGATGAAGCTATTTTTTCATGTTCTCTGACCTGTTCTAGGGTATGGAGAACTTCTGAGGTTGTAGATCCAACAGCAACCTCCGTGGCCCAGCCCGAGAGTTATATTGTCCTGAGGCTCGGCTTACTGCCTCAGCTCTGGAAACATCACTTCTGAGGGATGTAGAAGGTTGTGAAACACATTTCCTTGGTGAGATTTCTCTACACAGTAGGGTATCTACTGTGTTAAGGCATTCAAAACCAAGAAGGGGAGAAACTGTTAGCGGGAGAGGAGCAAAGCAGATAAATAACACATGGGAAAGAGCTGTCCCTCCCTGCTAACGCAAATGTTCCCTTCAGCGTGTCCCATAGTGTTTGGCCTCCCTGAAGTTGAAAGTATCTCCAGGAACAGCTGCTTCCAGCATTTCCCTTTGAAAACAGTCATGTATCCAAGAGACTGTTTAGGGAGCTTTTCCCAGCTGCCTAATATTTTTATTCCACACTGTTGCCCATTAACCTGTTAACCCCTTTAGTGTTTTCCTAAGTAGTCCCACTTCCTCCATCCAGCTCACACCCATCTCATGCTCAGCTGTCATCGCGATATTCCCTTGGTCATCACCATTTGGCCAAAGCACTCGCTTGGTTCTGCAGGGATGGAAAGCTTGCTTGAACTCAGTATTTGTAGCTTCAAATTCTCTCCCTTTTCTACTAAAATTGACCCCAACCAAGTCTTTAATTGAACTCATAATTTGTTTCCAACCTGAAGAACAGATTCTGTGCTCAAAACATGTTCCTCCTTTAGATACCACAACTGTGCTCCTTCGGAAAAGAGCCCTTCCTACAAATAGTACAACCATCCCAGTTACAAACAGTGTGATGGCAGTCTAATGACAAAAGTGAAATTTCTTTTTGCTGAAATTATAAAAGATTGTGGTTGTGGGTCAGAGCATGGTGTGTTGTGCTCTTGTTGTTCAGTTGACACTATTCATTGTGGCTATGATTTACAGCCTGCTGATGGGTGTAGCGTGGGTACTTGGTGTTGTAATCTCCCCAGCAAGCAATCTGTGCCCCAAAGAAATGACCATCTAAATAGAGCAGCCAGTCAGGAAAGAGGGGAATCATTTACCCGTTTTGTAAAAATTAATCGCTTGGAGTTCTGTAATTAATAGATGCCAAATATGCTATGAGCCAGTAGCCAAGCGGGGATCTGAACCCAGGTCCCAGCTCAGTGCTGCAATCACAAAGCCTTCCTTCCTCTATTCGCAGTACATTAGGAAAAGGTCTTCATGACCTAGAATGATCTTTAAATGACTCACTTTTCAATCTTTCAGTGTCCTCTTTGAGGGGAGGAGGGATGAGGAGAAAGGCAGAGCTTCGGTTATTGTTGTTTTCCGTCTTTTTAATTTGCAGCTACATTGCTTGTTAGTCTAAAAGCAAATTGAGACAAGGCTGAAGTAACCATCTCAGCAATAAAAGCTCTCTGCCGAGACAGACCAAACACTCCATGAAAGTGCAAGCAAGAGTGAAAAACTGGCTGCTTGAGCTAAACAAGCTGCTCAGGTTGACTTTCAAAGATGGTCGGGTCTCATGCCCTGAATGGGACACACACACAACCATGGCCCCAACCTCCCCATTCCCAGTAACATTTAGGGCCTCTTTGCTGCTCTGGGACCCCATGTCGGATGCAGCCAGGGGACCAGATCCATGTTGTACCAGCAGCAATATTTTGCAAGGTGTTTTGTCTAGGATGGGAAAAGGATGCTGGGCTGCCGTGATCAAAGAAGCCCTAATGCTTCCAGGCTGGCAATTTCCTTGTCATGGGGCCTGAGGGAGCTGATCCTGGATTGCCTGACCAGTGCCTCGACTGGGAACCCCTTCGTGGGAGTGGACATGTAGTCTTACATGTGGGAGGGAAGGAGCCGAAAGAAGTGTTGTGATTTTGGTGAGAGCAACCACTCTGCAGGATTGCTAAAGAAGAGAAAGTGCTCAGCACCCTCTCTTCCAGAACCCAACAAACTATTAACAACTAACCCTTGATACATAAATGTTGACATTTCCAGCCTTTCACCATAACCACAGGAGCCAAAAACTTGAAAAGAAATACATAAAGCCTGAAAGTCTGAAAATACTCACGTGACTCCAGAAGCAGAGGCTTTCAGAACGCCACAAGAGCCATCAGCCATCAGAGCTGGTAGCATTGCCTTCGAGAACAAATGTCTGAGGAAATGTGACCCCAGACATGATGCTCTGGTAGGAACTAGAGTGGTGTTTTTCTTGTATCTCTCAATAGGGAAATAGTGATTATTCAAGGGAGATGGTGAAAAGAAGACCCCATGAAATCTTTTGCAGCTCAGCCAGAAATGCTTGCTTCCCTGAAGAGCCATGGGATGGTACCAGATCCAATTCTGTGCTGATGTCAGGATCTGCTCTTCGGTTAGAAGCTTTTGTTCAACAGCTATCTCCTGAACATAGGTTGCATGTCATTAATATATTTGAGCTTTTCCAGACTTATCTGGATTGAACCTCCCAAGGCTCCCTCACTGAAACCCTTCTGTCTAATGAACTAATTGGATTGATAGGTAAACAGCAAATCAGTATGCTTAATTGATGTTCCCAGGTAAATCAGCACAGGTAGTGCTTATGTTTAAGGGCTGTTTCTGAAGGAAAAGCAGAACTGAACTAAATCCTTTTTTTCAGCTTTCTTATGATGTCTGAGACTGATGTGAAAGGTTATGATTTTCTCCCCATTTGCCTTTTGCATTAGGAATAATTTTGATGTCTCCTGTTCTGTTTGTATGTGTCTCATACTCCTGGAAGATACCACGGGTGACTGGAAACCTGATGGGGCTGCAATATTGAACACTGAGAAGTGTGAAGGGACTAATATTTAAGGCTGGAGAGTTTTTTCTTAGCCCTGGTTTAATTTGCACTCTTCATTTACCTGCATGTAACTGAAATCCTCAGCAATCCTTCACCCTCAGCAAGCTTGGTGACGACACTAAGCTGAGTGGTG
>VYZM01017849.1:29935-57831 GCA_013398915.1 Dromas ardeola | reverse complement strand
GTTTGGGAACACCGAGGGTGGATGATGCTGTTATTTACTGCTGGCAGGTCCACCCCAGCCCTTGCTTCTTGAGCTCAGTATTTCTTTGCTCCTTGTGCTTGATATTAGCTCTGAGAGTGGGAGAAGGGGGAGATGAAAGCTCCTTTAGCCCAAATGCATAGAGGAACCGGTTTTAGTTAATTGCGCCCATTTTCCCATATTATTCAAGAAGAACCTTCCTTAATGCAAGTGTTCTGGAAGAGGCGCAGATCAGGTATGTAAGGGGATGCTGCCTGCCTTTGACGTAATATGTGTTCATCCATTTGTTACATATATGCATATAATTAAAAATATAGTATCTAACAGTAATATTTGCTTGTTAAGCTGTAGATCTCCTAGGTGACTATTAAAAAAAAAAAAAAGTCCCTTCAGAACTTGTCAGGCAGGGAAGGTGCTGTTTCCCTTTCTGTAGGTGTGCATCCATGTTGAGGACCACAGCAAGGGGATGTCTGGGAGATCGTTTGGGGTTTGAGGTTTGCTTTTTGTGGTTGCATAGTGCTAGTGGTGAGCTGGGAGAGCAAAGGCGATGCCGGTAACCCACTGTAGCCATTTCCATCTTCTCGGGGTATCTGCTCCGTTGTTTTTGTGCGTGACCGTGTTTTCGCTGTATCATTGCTGTTCCCCAGGTGTGACAAACCTCTTCCTGGGCACTTTTAGAGGACTCATAGGAAGTACCATAGCCACAAACTTTGCTTTCCTTCACTTCTGATGTGCAATATTACATTTTTCTAATATTATGCTCCTCCTGTAATAAAAATCCACAAATATTTTAAATATGCTTGGTTTAGATTTCATTTCCCATCACAGTGCACATCTTGCACAGATCTTGTCCCATCTTGCACACAGGTTGTGTTTCATTTACAGTGCTTGTTTTTGTAGAAATTATGTGATGCGTGACTTGTACTTAAAAAGCTCAATCTTCATTAAAGGTGGTGTCACAAGAATAGAAAGGCTTGTAGCAGAACATTTCCGAACCTCTGTAGTGAGGTTTAACAACGTATTATGTTGGAAAAAACAGGAGGGGACTCCAGGAGAATAAGAACATGTCATATGGAGTTAATAGGTGTTTGAGCTGCATTGCTCATTAATGCTTGGGATTTGTACGGTCATGATTCGGGGCATGGTATAAGTGCTTGTATTTATAACACTAGCATATATAGAAAATAAAGGAAAGGGACTTAAAGGAAGAGCAAGGAATGCCCTTGATTTGTTTATGGTTAGGAATGTAATCCAGCTCAGCTGTGTTGCCAGCACGTCTTTGAAACCTTAGCATTGCTTTTGTTTGGTACCTAGAAGGGCTGATTTCAATTTTAGAGCAAGTGTGTGGGCTTTAATTTTTGACAGAATTTAATCATGTGTAATTAGGCTTCTGCCATGCCATAAAAAGCAGATTTATGGGATCGTTGCTGCTTGCTAAAGGTTCTTGATGATAGTGGTGTTAAGCAAGTTGGCTGGAGTCGTAACTAGGTAAAGACCGAAGAGGCTTCAGGGGCTGGGGAGGAGAAGGATGTCTGCGGGTCGGGACCGGCACCACCAGTGACGCCTGTCCATGTGCCGTGGAGCCACATGGTGCATTTTGGTGTAGCTGCACACGAGGCATGAATCCAGCGTTTTGCTCCTGTTTCCCCCCAAAAATACAGTTGCTGGGTTTCTTCCCTGTAAGAGCAGTATAAATACAGTCGTCTTGGAAAAGCCCTGGAGATTTGTGCACTTCGGAGGGCGTCTGTCTGAACTGCGTTGCCTGTCTGACCACAGGGAGAAAGGCAGCGATGTGCCACGTCGGTACTGCTCATCGCGCCCAAAGGACAGAAAAATGACAATAAAACAACTTCCAGCCCCAAGTTTGGCATTTATTCAGCTAGTTTACAAATTAGCACGCAGGCAGAAATGATTGCAGTGGGAATGAGGGCTCGCTTTTCTGCGTATTGCTCCAGCTTAGATGTTAGTGAAAGCTTTCTCAGTGAGGTGTGAGGAAAGAAATGGTCACAGCCAGGGCAACCAGGCGCAGGGGCCCAGAGAGGCTGGAGGTGGCAAGAGCTCAACTGGACAAGTTAAAAAACCCAACCTGATACATGTGAAAGTTGGCCTGACTTTAGCTAGGAGTATGGGCAGGCAACTTCTCATTCCTTCTTTGGAGAAATCCTTGTTTACCTGCTTGAATTTCCAGCATGGAAAATAGGGGCGGGGAGCATTTCTGTGGCGGGTTTATAAATTCTTGTTCCTTAGGGTGACGAATGCTAAGGTAGAACTGGGACCTGGTTTTAAGGTCTTGCATCATGATGTGGCTCGTGGCTTCGCTGTGGTTTTGCTCTTGGCATCTGTGGTACGCAGGCACGAAAAAGTGTTTGCAGTGGGTTCCTTGTGGTACCAGGGGCTTGGGTACCGTTGTACAGAGCATCTACAGCAAATGGCCTCTAGTAGGGCAGGTGTCTACAGTGAGGGAGTAATTTAACTATGGAAACAGGTCATTCTTGGTAGCTTTGCCAAAGCGCCCGCAAAAACTGTGGGTCGGTTTTAAAACTGAACCAAAAGGACCGGGCCTGCGATGGGGTGTCGTAAGCACCCAGCTTAGCGATTAGCATTGAGCAGTCCCATGAGTTACATCGTATGATGGTTTTTCTTCTG
This sequence comes from Dromas ardeola, assembly GCA_013398915.1. NCBI lineage: Eukaryota > Metazoa > Chordata > Aves > Charadriiformes > Dromadidae > Dromas > Dromas ardeola. The sequence goes on along the minus strand of VYZM01017849.1, from coordinate 55,167 downwards.
CAGTTTTTCTGAACCGCTTGCCTCCAAGTTAGTTATTGTTTTAAATTTCCTCCGCTGGGTTTTGTATGAACTGAAAAATATGTGCTGACAGTGATTTTGCAGAAGTACACTAGCCAAAATTTAGATCTTTGTTTTCTCTTGCCTTCCTACACTTACGCCAAGGATCTGGCAGAACATTTGGGCCAGCACTTGACTTCGAGCTCATACACAAGCAGGGTGACTTGAAATTGCTGTTGAATTTGAAAGGAATTGTTTGTGTTGAGTCCTGTGCTGGGGTCTTAAAACAGGAGGTTGAATGGTTGAAACGCCTTCCTGAGCTCTTTGTAAACTTGCATTTTTCATTTTAAAATAGCACATATTGGAATTTTCCTTTTTTTTTACTTTTTTCTTTTTCATAGGCTATGAAAAAAGGCACTGGGGTGGCAGAAAAGAAAGGAGTTGGATAATGGTCTTAATTGTCAACCAGAGTAACTTAGGCTCTAGTAAACAAAAAAAAAAACCAAACAAAAAAAGAAAAACCCGAGGAATTAATTTTAAATAGAGCCCTGCCTCCTGCATTTCTCTACGCAAACAAGATGAGCACAGCTGGAGCTTCTTTTATGGTCTGATGATTTTGACGACTAATCAATTTTACAGTGTCTCTTCAAGCTTCTGTCCCGGTCGGTTGCGTTGTGTATTTTATGCGGTGGTTGGTGTGTTAGAGAGATTCTTGCAAGGCTGAGGTCTCTGCTGGAGACCTGATGGAAACCAGGACTCCTTGCCTCCCATGCAAAATCGCCACGCTCCAAAACGAGCAGGGCTGGGGCTTTGCCTGATGAGCTAGCACGTCTTTCTGGGGTGGTTTAAAGTGTTATCTCCTGCTGCTGGCTGCCCTGGCAGGGTCTGCTGAGGGGTGTGCATACGTGTCGTGCTGGTGCAAAGACCTGGTGGTGGTGGGAGCTGCCCATTGCCAGTGGTTTTGGGCACCAGCAGTGAGCTGGGTGGCTGCATTGCAATGCCCAGTGCCGCAGGGCAGGACGGACAGACAGCATGGATGGGCAACCTGGAGAGCTGCGGCTGCAGGACCTGGTGGAGTCTTGAGGGCATCTGCCTTGCGTAACACAGCAGATGAAGCCGGAGTGGTTGCTGCAGGAGGTGTCGGGTCGCATTAAACACGCCATGCTGAGAGCTGTGGTTTTCAGCAGTGGCTGCACGTCAGTGGCTCTTGAGCTTTGTGCAGGAGGGTGCCTCTGGTTGCCTTGTGCTGGGAGGGGACATGCCTGTCTGTTCTCCCTCCATCCAGCAGTGAGCGGAGCCTCCCTGTCCCACTGCCCTTTGTCCCCCAGTACATGAGCGTGCAGGTGAAGAGCGTGCCCTCATATCCCAGCCTCCCTGCGCCCTAAGGAAGAAGGGCGACAGGGGGATGGCTCATTAAGGGTGGCACGTTCCTCAGCTGAGCCCAAAGGAGGGATGTCATGCCTTTGCTGGCAGAGGTTTTAGGATCACATCCTTCTGCAGAAGGGCACCAGTTGAGGTGGGGCTGGAGTTAGATTGTGAGGAGGTGAGATCCTGTCTGCTGCTCGTTCTTTTTGAGGCATTCCTCACCTTCAGTGAGATGTTTGTCTGGCTAACAAGTAAGTATTTTAATTCTGCTCTTGAGTTGGGCCCGTTTGCTGTGGGTTTGATGCCAGAGGGATGGAGTTGAACCCAGGTGTTTGCAAGGTGAGCAGCTGGATGTGAAATGGTGCGGTTCTTGCTGACCCCGCTCAGGGGGTTCCTGTGGGGGTGAGCAGCAGTGAGTTTTGGGGTTCTGGGCTGGTGTGGGGACTGCAGGGAAAATAGTGTCCACCTTAGGAAGAGATCCTCAGCCTGGGAGCTGGGGTTGCTCTGCAGACCCTTTGCAAGCCGGAGATGAGGGAGGTTTCTCCCCACCACAGAGCCCCCGGGCAGAGTGGTGGCTCTCAGCCCAGTTCATCCACATTCTGGGTAGTGCTTAAGCTGCCAGATAAGCAGGAGCTCCGCTGCCCGCTGATAACATTGTTTGGAAAGAATAGAGCAGCTCTTGCTTTGCAAAGAAAGGGCTTAGTTACCTGATGCTGGGAGAGGGATCAGGCTGCTGCTTCCCAGTGGAGGAATGTGTTTTCTGAGAGCCCTGCCCTGCTCATGGTGCCCGAGAGGCAGCTGGAATCTGAAGCATCCCTATCTTCAGCATTTCTTCCTGGCTTATATAGCTCCCTGACCTCATGTATCTGCCAAACCCTAGAGCTGGCTGTCCTGTATCGGGATTTTCACGCGTGCCTCTCCTCACGCACCACATGGGACCTTGAGGAGCCCAGCATGGGGCTTGGAGCTGGAAAGCCCAGGGGAGAGGCTGTGTCCTTATCTCTGCTGGGTGTTTCCCAGCTCTGCCCCCCACCACTGCTGGGAACTGAGGTCAGGTCTCCTCCTCAGGCTGCAGAGGGTCTGTCCCGTGAGTGTTTCACGTGCTGGCATCTCCCTGGAGTTCAGTGAAGGCGCTTCAAGGGATGCAGTCTGCACATCAGAGAGATCCTGCAGGATTAGGATTAGAGACCTTTAATATATTTTATAGTGAGAGGTATTATGTCTGAAAGTATTTCTGAGATGGCCTCCTGCGAGAGGGACAGTCAGGGATGATGCTGATGCTTAGCGATTCTCAGTGTCGCTTTTGGGTTTCTACAACTTTGTGGCGCTGGAACTGCCTGGTTTGGCATTTCTCGTCTCCAGTCTCTGTCTTGAGCCTAGTTGGGAACCGACAGGAGAACGAACTCATAGAATCATAGAATGGTTTAGGTTGGAAGGGACCTTAAAGATCATCTAGTTCCAACCCCCACGTGTTTCCAAATATTAGAGATGTGCTTTGTCCAGCATTAGTAATGGACTGAAACACCCACTCGGTGGCCTGCAAGGTCTTTCTGCCCCACAAAACCATCATTCTTCAGAGTTATTTCCACTTTTGGGGGGTTCAGGTAGTGCCAAGTGGAAGAGCGGTGCTGTCAGCCAAGGGCTGGCACATGGGAAAGCTGAAATTGTCTGAAAGTGGAGCAGCCTGGGGGATTCAGGGCTGTGCCGTGCACACAAATGGGATAAGCACGTTCATGGGCAAGTGGCTGCAGCCTTTCCCCCTCCCTATTTATTTATTCCTGGAGCAGGAACATATGCACAAGCCCAACGTGAGTTTCCGTAAGACAAAAATAGCTCTCACTTCAGATCCATGAGCTTTGGCACGGTCCCATGTCAAAATTAGATGAAAACAAATTCGATAGTAAACTTTGCAGAGCAGTATAACCTATTTTTTTTCCTCCATGCGTTCAAAAATTCTCTGTAAAGGTAGTCCCTAATTGCCATGACTGTCAGTTAATGCAGCGGTATTTAAGTTGTAGCCATGACTGGGTAGATACGATGCTTCTGAACGTAAGCTGTGCCTGCAGATATTTAAAAGCCTCAGTACATGCAAGTGCTGTTCATTAATCTTCAATACAAGAAGTAATAAGTTGTGTAAATTGAAGATCAGTAGTTTTTTAGGCACAGTTAACTTCTCAAGACTGTCAAACACAAGCCATGCCGGGACTTATGAACGTGAAGAGGGCAGGAACAGCAGGCGTTCTGGGTGTTTTCTGTCTCTTGAGTAATTTTTTTAAATATTTTCTCTGGTGTTGGATGTTTTCTGGCGTGGTTGTGTGCAATTTCTCACAACTGTCTTAGTGAATAAACCTAAAAAGGGCTGCAGAGTTATCTCCAAGAGCTTAAATGCAAACTAATTACCCTTACAAGGGGTTTTTAGTGGCTCTTCCTTCTCTCTCACTTTCTTATGAATGGCCAAGATTTAAAACAATTATCCAAAAGCCATTCAGGCTTACATTTTCATAATAGCCTAAATTTAGGCTCCATGTGAGGTGTCTAACTAGTGTCAAGTGTTTTAAATGTACAAAGCTTTGAGCCCCTCTTGACACTGAATTTTGGACGTAGGAACGTGAACTGAAAAATCTTATTCCCAAGCCCGTTGTTATATTATATTTAGTGTTATATTTGGCCTCTTAGGATTATTAAGGAGTGTCTGTGGTCAGGTTGCTTCCTCCCAGTGTGTGCGACCAGTGGCCCCAATACTTCAGAAATTATCGGTCGGTATTGCTCTCTATCTTAAGTCCTCTAAATATATTGAAAAAGCAGCTTTTAGTGTAAAAGCTTGAATGCATGGCCTGATTTTTCAAGAAGACTGTCCATTCAAAAGGTTTCCAAATTTCAGAGCGGCTTTCTGAAAATTGCATATTCCTTCTGTAGGCTCATCTTTATTCAGGCAGGTTATATTTAATTATCCGGGATGGGAACTGCTGCCGGGGCTCGGAGCGGCCGCAAGCCCCTGGTGGGCTCGGGGAGCTCGAGGAGTTGTTTATCAGGATTGCAGAGCACGCGTTTTTATTTTGGTAATGCAGTGCTGGAGATCCGTTACAAATAATCGCATGTTTGATGCTACTCCCTTCCGGACTGAAGCAAAAAGAGAGACTTCGCAGAGTGTTTTGGCAGTATCTGGTTCTGCACGGAGCCGAGGGATGTATGGGCCTTTGTTGTTGCTTTCTGCATCAGCAAAACAGCTTCAAAGTATATTTTTAGATTTTTTTTTTCCCTTTTATTTTTTTTCCTCCCTGTAGGAAGCTGAGGAATTGGGTTTTTTCCTGACAGGTGGCTAATGAAAGCAGTCTTAAAGGGAATCCAAAGATATCAGCGTGTCTTACCTAGTTTCTATTCACAAATCTATTACTTGTAATCAAATAATAAGGGGGTTTGAGGGATGGTCTTTTTTTGTTTGTTTTGTTTGCTTTTTGCTAAGGGCCAAGCAGAATCACGGAGAAGCCTCATGCCTTTCATTAAGGGTGCATCAAAAATTAGTTCATAGTGGTCTGGTTAGAGACAGGTACAAGTTGTGGTATCTGTTACAGATGGCTTTGAGCCATTCTTTTAAGTCGTCTATTGACCTGTTGGACCCCAGCAATCAATTAACTATTTATGAAAGCATATATGGTATCATTTATTGTCCTCTATAACTGTTTGACAGGTGTTTCTTTCAAGAATTGGAAATGTCATTTCTTACAGGATAATTCTGAAATTTGGACCTGGGACTCCCATGGTTTAGTGCCAAGCTGGGTTTCTGCTTTAAAATGTAAAATGGGATCCTGTGAGCAAAAGGAGGCTTTGCAGAATTAGTTAACAGGAAACATGTATTACAGGTGTATTTTTAAGTGGCTGTGTGAGATACTGCTATTTAAAATTGGATTTACAACAGTGTAAACACTAATAGAAAAATACAGTGCATTAGTCGCACGTTAGCGTGTACTGCTTGAAATGATAACTTGCAAGTAATATTTGTCACTTAAAATTCATGTGCTGCTTCTAGGGTTTATCCAAGTGGCAAAACTGGAAACCAGAGGCTTTATGAGAAAATGATTTTTCAGTTCAGGAACTGGAAAATAAAAGGGAGGATAGTTTTCATCAAATTAAGCTGGTTTACTACTCCCTCTCTGTTTTTTCACTCTCAAGAAGCAAAAAAAAAATCTGTGTTTAGTGGTGAATATAATACTTTTTCAAGCCTGAAACAAAATTGTTGGTTCTGTTATAGGCTTTGTTAAGAAGCAGAGGTCAGACCCAAGTACATATTTGAAAAATGCTGATTATGGTGGAGTCACGATACAGCTAACGTTTGTCACCTGCCAGGCAGGTCCCTCTGTTCTTCTTCGCATGGCACTATTAAATCTATACTGAGCCAGTGCTGGGACCGCCTGGATCCCAGGCTCTGTTTAAATTATATATTTAGGCATTTTATACCAGAGGTGGTGTTGAGGGGGACCATCTCCGAGGTCCCGGCAGCTGGGGTGACCCCGGGGAGGACCGAGCTGTGCGTAGGTGTCTCTGCCAGCAGCGCTGGGGGATGAGCTGTGCAGGATTGGTGCCAGCCTGGCTTTCGCCCGCGTTTTCCTTCCCAGATCTTTGGTGAATTCAGGACAAATGTGTAAATTGTTTTGAATTGACAAAACTGCATTTTTAAGTGAGCTACTTGCCTAGATTTATCCTCTATCACCAGTAATTGCTGTACAAGCTGCTCCTACTCTCTCTTGCCAGTGTGCTTGAATCCTGACTTGGAAACCGGCATCAGAGATGCAAGTTTATTTCCTTTTTACAGTTGCAGCTCTTGGTCTCCGCACTAACGCTGCTAATTGAAATGGGGGTGATGGACCAGCTGTCCAGCCATGAATGGCGCCTCAGTGCACCTCACATACAACACTCATTTCAACAGCTATCGGATAATAGCATCCACTATTGGGAACCAATAGCGGTTCCTTGAATTTATTTTTTTTTCCATTTCCCCCCCGCCTTCTTTCCCCTGCCACAGCAGTTCTGTATCCCACTTTTCCAGCCTTGTATCGAATTGCGGTATTTGCATTTTTTTTTTTTTTTTTTTTTTTTTTTTTTTTTTTTCCTTTTTTTTTTTTTTCTCCTTTGAATTCTCCTTGGTTCTCTTGTCCGTCCCTGTGTGGAATTCTCCGGTGGGTTTGTCTGGTCTGGTTCTTGCTTCATTCATCACTTCTGGCATTTCCCAAGAGTGGTGGTCCCCCACCCAGCATCCGTCTCTGTATCTCTCTGATCTTCCCCTTCCTCCCGTTACACTTTTAAATGTATGTCCCTTTGCTCAATTTCATTCTATAAGTACTTTCTTCTCCTCCTTAGTTTGTCCTTCAGATATTTTGCATGGTGAGCCCAAGTATTTGTTTCTGTTGGTAGAATACTCAGAATAACAAAGATGAGAAAATAAATAGAAGTCAGCAGCATGAGGATATTGTGTCTGCTAAGCTGAAAACAGAGTGCGTCAGTGCACAAACCCACGTGTCGGTGATGGTGGGGAGAGAACATTTTGCCTAAAGGCAAATGAGCTGCCAACAACAGGATTTCTTACACCTCCTTTAAAGCATCTGACCCGCATCGCTCCCAGGTAGATCTGGGCACAGCCTATTGATCTTTTCCGCTATGATTTTTCGTATAAAACCCATTCTTACCGTTTTAATAGGATGTATGAAATCATCATTACAGTCAGTACAGCAAAAAAAAACATTTCATTTGCTGAGATCAGGGCTTTTTGTTCTTTTTTTGGAGGTGCCAAATCTGTTCATCCTCCCTGGAACGAGATAACAGCATCAGAAACACTGTGTAACACTTCTAGTGGGAATCCAGGGAAGACCTAAATCTGTAATCTTTCAATTTAAAATAATGTTAAATAGTAGAACTGCAAAGAGAAGCTTTTGAAAATAGCCTGGTTTGGAGCACCTGCCATTTGTAAATGCTAAGCAATTTTGGATGATGGTTAGTTAGAGACGGAGCAATAAAAGCACGGCAGATACTCCGCTTAACACAGCAGTGGGAGTCTTGGTAAAGTCCTTGTTATTGGAATTACATTGTTAGTGGTGGGATTTGTTAGAAAAGGGGGGGTGGAAGGGGGAAGTTACTGTATGAAAGGGATGCTAATGAGAGATTTTTTAAAAATCCAAACTGTTTAAAAGGGGTATTTGTAAAACATCTTTTCAAGCTTTTGCTGTCTGTAAAGTCAATTAGATTCACTTAATGGCTATGAAAATATACATCTGGTGTGATTTCAGAACCTGCAAACGTTCAGAGGATAACATCAAGCTGTGCCTCTCGGGCAGCGATTTTCATTTGGGAATAAGCCATCATCAGGTTTTACGGGGCTTTTTTTGAGCCATCAGTAGTCTGAAAAGCATCAAAGCATCTGCAAGGATTCTTGAGAAGTGGGAACATTTTTCATGGATAACTCAAACGGCTAAAGAGGATTTCAGTGACATTCTAAAAAAAAAAACCACGACCAAACCCTCAAAAAAACGCTCCCCACATTCACTGAGACTGAGTTCTGGGACAGTTTGACTTAAAGATTCAGCAGAGCATTTGCTTTAACTTAATCATGGGCTTAAATCCCTTGTCTCTTGTTGGGAGTTTAGCCTATACTTAGGGGCATCCGGCAGTACAAGTCCAAGTGCTCTTTTGATATTTACTTGAGACTTGTGACAGAAATGGGAAATGCAGTGGTGGAGTAAACCATCGAGTTTGCTGTGTGTGTGCTCTCGCTGCCTGCAAGATGAATTTATGATGTTTTAGGGAAAACCGGTGCATCGGAAGGAGGGGTTGTTGCGGCTGTGAACCTGCTCTTAGTGATATCCTTTCTGCCCTGTCTTAGAGTGTGGGGGTTTAGCGTTATTTAGCGTTGCCTTCGTAGCTGGGAAAATCCAACGGATCCTCAAAATACTGCATTCTACCCAGGTTCATGTGGATTTGCATCTCTCCTGGGTCTGGTTTCATATTTGTAAGTTGATCCCTTTTCCACGGGTACTCGGTGAATGAGCGTGCCACAGGCTGACGGTACAGGGCACGAAAGTGTCTGCTTTCACAAGCCCTCAGCAGACTGCCCTTCATTTCCCACGTGCCCCCCCAGCCGAGTGAGAGTTGGCCTGTCACCTACTCACTCCATTGATTTATTTTGCAAATTTCTTTCAAACCCCTGTGTCTCATTGCCTGGTATTGAGGCTGGGGCTCAAAGGAACCCCACTCGTGTGGGTGTAGGATGCAAGATGTTGATAGAGGGTCATCACAGGAGATCTGAGAATAACTGGATTAGGTTTTTCTAGGGACTTTTTGGCCAGATTGGTCTGGCATGGTAGTCTGAGCACGAGACAAAGGTGTTTTTTTTTTTCCTTTCTTAATTTTAGAGATGTAGAGATTGACACATGTAATTTTCATTTTTTGTTAATTCATTATCCACAACAGGTCCATTTTCTGTGCCCAGCCTGACAGATGTTCATGTATTTATGGATGTAGAATTTTCTTTTGCTGCCACATTGAATAAATGTACTAGTTTCAGTCTGGAGTAGTGGAATTCAGAAGAATTACACCCAAGGCACATTGGCCTTGATGTACTGGAAAAGAGATGTAGAAACATGTTTTTAACAACAGTGAGGCATGTTTCTGCACCACGGCAGTGCTCTGACTTTACACGGGGCCTTGCCACTGGTTTGCTGAGAGTTAAAAATTGGAAATGGTGTGTGGCGATGAAGGCTCGGACTGCTCGGGAGGTCTTCGTGGGGTCTGCAGCGCGGTGGATGGAAAGAGACAATACCAAGGCTTTGTAGAGGACTTTAATTTTCATTACTTAGGTGACAGAAGGAAGTGAAGTCTTGACTCAGTGTTCACCCTCCTTGCTGTGTAGGGCTCCAGCAGAGCGAGCGGGTGGGGGGAAGTTGGCGTACACTGGTGGGGGACACTGGAGCAACCTCACACCAGGGCTTAGTTTGGCTCAGTTACGTATAACAGCCCTTCAGGGATTAAATATTCACAGTAAATCTGGAAAAGAGAACTGCAGGCAAGAAAAGTGTTGATTTACAGTGGGAGCCTGCGGTGGGATGCCCATGGGGAGGCGGTACCTGAAGAGCAGTCGGTTGCCTTCACAGGCTTCTCCTGCTGGGGAAAAAAGCCTGTGTTTATTTTCAAGGGGAGAGTGCCCACTGCAGTAGTGGTGTCCCTGGGAGTCCTGGCTGAGACAGCAGCCTGGTTGCCTTGGAAGGGCTGAGGACCCCCAGACACCATCTCAGGCGGGGCTCAGCATCTACTGCAGCCAGACTTTCCAAGCATAGTGGGATGGGAACGCAGCTGTACCCTCGTCTGCAGTTTCTATCCAACCACCAGAGTCACCACCCACCGTGTTGCTCAGCTGAGGGTTGGGTTGGAGGTGTGGGAAGGTGCAGACACCAGGAGATGCCTGCAGCTGTCAACGGGTCACGTTCAGCCCCACAGCAGCATAGAGAAATGCCTCAGGCTCTGATCCCTTGTGGTGGAGTGTGTGCCTCTTTCCCTGCTCTTCCAGAAGAGGATAGGCTGGTTGCTATGGTGTAGAGGAAGAGCCATTGCTGGAGGAAGGCCTCTGGTGTTTAAAAGGTGGTGGTGTTAAAAGCACTTAGGGAATACTAGGAAGGTTTCCTTCTGGAGAGGTTTGCTAGTTATTTATTCATCTATTTATATGGGTCAGGAGTTGCATTTGCTGCAAACTGAAGCTTCAGTCCTGTCACTACCTCTGGCCTTGAATGTCAGAAAGGCATGGCAGATCCCCTTTCCAAGGGAAAGGCCTTGTTTCTTGGCATGCTGCAGGTGGAAATTGCGTTTTTTAAAATTTTTTTAATCGTCTTCCATGCCAGAGTGAGCATCTCCACAGAGACACTGTGCCGCAGGGCAGAGAGGCTGCGGGTTTGGTTGGTTGACCCAAGCCTGATTCTCCTTACCAGCTTTATTATCATTTCAGTTCCCCTGTTATTTTGGTCATCTACTTTTTACCCAGAAGTTAGGGGAATGGGTTTGACCTGTTGGTTGGGGGCTCATACTAACAAGTCAGACAGGGTTGGTCCCAGTGAGAAGCCCTCAAAGAAGCCCCCTTGGCGACCGTCTGTGGAGGACAGAGGTACTGAGCTGTGCCTCAGTGCCACCCTCACTCCTCACCTCTCGAGCTCCTCCCAGGCCATTGCAATGGATTTGGGGGGCTTATCTCGTGGCAGATGGTGACTATTCATGTGCGGTGGTACCGCTGGGGTGAGTTGGTCAGAACTGATTATAATTGGCATCCTCGTTGGACGCCTGAGCTCTGGGAAGGGTGTGTTTATGTAAGCATTGTTTCAAGCTGCTGTGCTAGAAATAGGAATAAGTATTTATTGCTTGCAAGAGCTCAAGGAGCTCAAGCCATGTATTGCTATGTTTGCGGCCTTTCAGTACTTAAAGGGGGCTTATAAGAAAGATAGGGACAAACATTTTAGCAGGGTCTGTTGCAATAGGACAAGGGGTAATGGTTTTAAACTAAAAGAGGGTAGGTTCAGACAAGATAAAATTTTTACGGTGAAGGTGGTGAAACACTGGCACAGGTTGCCCAGAGAGGTGGTAGATGCCCCATCCCTGGAAACACTCAAGGTCAGGTTGGACGGGGCTCTGAGCAACCTGATGTAGCTGAAGATGTCCCTGCTTATCGCAGGGGGGTTGGACTAGATGACCTTTAAAGGTCCCTTCCAACCCAAACTATTCTATGATTCTGTGTACTAACTGAATTCAGCCTATAGTTTATACCAAATCTATGCCCTGAACCTTTTCTTTTTTCTCCTGTCCCCCTCTACATTGAGTAATGAATTCTTCACCATGGTTTCAGAGAAAATGTAACTCCTTGTGACTGCTGTTTCACTCCTGTAGATTATTAATACAAAATGGAAAGTTAGAGGTCGGGAGGGTTTGATTCATTGTGTTAGCAACAAGGTAGGATTCTTGTGAAACTCAAGTCATCTGCAGAAAGAAAGGTTTTTGAGTGCAGCAGAGTTGTATTTATTGCATGTTTTAGGAGAGTATCATGGTAGCTTCTTTTCGCCATGCAGCGTTTGGTGAAATGCAGTCCCTGTCCATCAATTCCTGGTATGCCCCAGGAAGGAAAGCAGAGGAGTTACCCTGGGGTCTGAGACTTTTCCTGGTCAGTGTTTCTGCACCTTAAAAATTGCTAACTGCTATTCGTCATTATTGCTCATCGGCTGCTGTGGTAGCGAAGTCCTCATTCAGAGGCTTTTGAGGACAGCAGGAATGTGCTAAGGGAGTAAAAAAAAACCCATGTTCAGAACCACTGAAACATGCCGTGCAGCGTGTTTTGGCTGAATATATTCATCTTTTACGTGACTTACAATTGAATGTTGTGCCATTGCTCTTTTCTGTCACTTCTCTGCCTTACAGCCATAGATTTGGGTGTGTTTGCAGAACCACTCAGCATCTGCACCAGCACTTGAGGAGTCCTGTCCTGTGCGTTGGGATTATACGTTGTAAAATGCAGTTGGTTACCTGCTGGGGATGACCTATTCCCAGCTCTGTCGTCCTTGGTGCCTCTGAAACTAATGTAAGCAACGTAGTCCTGTTTGGGGGATTTTTGTCGCTTTTTAAATATGCGAATGTCTTTAGTCCATCCCTTTTCACTATAGGTAGGTGATCTGGCTGTAAGGTAGGGCAAGCACCTCTCGGCCTTGTTTTTGACTCTGATTTAAAGGGCTTGCACACATAGATGAGTTATTCTTTCCTAGCGTGGCGTTATGTCACGCCTTAAGTTTGAACCTACGTGTTGGGCGCAGTTCATCTTGCCTGCCGTGTTCCTGGTTAAAAGTAATTGTGTGTAGGCTCCTGCTACGGTCATTTGCAGAAGAGGGGCTCTCCCGGAGGGTGACTCACCTTGAAGGTTGTTGACCTCGGTTAGAGCAGCATAAAACTCTGTGGAAGTCCTTGTAGAGCTCAGAATTGCATTTATTGTTTAACCTTAAGTAAATGTAGCCTTAGTTTCTCCCTTTGCTGTGAAGCATTTGGTGCAATACCAGTGTAGATACAGGCACTTCTATTGAACTAAAGGGAGTCTTGGCTAAATTTAGACCAGAGGAGTAATGATGGATGGCGAAAATAAGATCGATTCTATCCATTTTCCCTGAATGATTTATGGCTCAGCCAACTGCTAAGCGAAAGCAAAGTCATTTGATAATTATCGCTCAGTGCCTTTTTACAGTAATGCATATGAAGTAAAAGTCAGCCAGAAAATAATGAATTCTAAAACATCCAATAATTGTAGATTTACCATTTTTGTCAGTATTTGGAAGTGGAAAGTGCTGTAATGCAAGTTCAGTACCTTTCTGAAAGCAATAAAGCCATATAGCAAAAGATTGACGCACAAGATGGAGACTGAGCCTTAACAATGTCTGTTTAAGGAGCTGGCTTAAAACACAACCAGCAACACATTTTATCTTCTAAACTAATTTGCCTCAGGAGGAGCTAATTGTAACATCAGTCTTTTGGAGCAGTTGCTGGGAGGATGCAGGCTAGCAAAGCTGGCAGAAGGGCATGATTTCTTTTTTTCCTTTAAACTTCTAACTAAAAAACAGTCTAAATTCTAAAGCTTTGGTTTACTTAAGGTCTGACTCTGCAGTTGATAGGCTTAGTGTGGATTTTGGATGCATAGGGAATATCTACTCTGAAAGTACTTTCAATACTTTTCTCCGGCTTTGTTAATTTGTGCAGACCAGCCCATTCTGCTGAGCCAGCTCCATTGAGCTGGGACTCACCATCCAGTTAGCCCCGAGGACAATGCCGGGCCAAAATCGCATATTCTAGTCTTTATCCGCTTCTTTAAGCTATTTAATTCTTTGCTTATCGATAACAATTGCTCACACGCAAAACCCACAGACAATGCCTGGTTTCTCAAACTGTGCTTTCTCTTGATGACCCAGCAGGTAGACCCCAATTGCTAAATCGGTGGTTTTGTCTCCTTTCTCTGTAGCATGTCCTTCTTTTCAATAGTGGAGAGCAGAGGGATGGACCAGGCTAAATACGCCCTGGTAACCAGGGGACTTCTAATCCCACATAACTGCTTCTGCAGCTTTTTCTTGAACAGCTGTTATACGTTGACTTTATTACAGTCTTTGCTTTTCAAGGTGCATGACGGCCAGCAAAAAGAGCCAGATACAAGATTTTTAAAGTCCTGCTGTTGCACTTCTTAATATAGTACCCTCAGAGATGTGCTGGATGTCTTTGCCCTGTCTGTGGCATCGCCTGGATTTCTAGCTGTCTCATCAAAAGCCTGTTCCTGAGATGTGTCAAGCGCGTCCCGGGGCTTTGCTGAGCTCCCCTGGTGCTGTCATAAACGGAGACACTCCGGGCCCTGTGGGACTGAAGCCTGTCTGAAAATCAACCTGTGAAGTGCTGACATGGGGTATGGCCACTAACAGCTTGTGTTGATTCAGGCTGGGTCCTCCTGAAGCTTTACAGGAGTAAGGTGCGTGCGTAGGAGCTGTCACATAGGTGTTTCAGAGGAACAGGGTGAGGTTTAAAGCAAAGGTTTTAAGAAGATTAGAAACGCCGGCTGGGTTACATCCCCAGCGGTGACAGCAGGACATGCTGTTTAGAACCAAACCTGGCCACTTTCTGAAGTCTCTTTGCTGCAGAATGTGTTTTTTCTCTTCTCCAGCCAAAATATGAGAGTGAAAGTAAACTATAGCTAGCTATCAACATCTTTGGGGTTTTCCAGGGGCTTTGACACCCCAAAACAGAATACCTGTGATAAAGTGGGTGCTCTTGACCATCAGGAAGCGTGGAGCAGGCCCTGATGAAAGTCAGTTCTTGTGCTGTTACTCGAAATTGCAGCCCCACCAACCTTTCCCTCCCCAGGTGAAGGTAAAGCTGGGCTGCAGCAACACCTACCTGTGGGACCGGCACCTGTGCAGCATGTGCTGCTGCTCCAGGTTTATCAACAGGGGCACATTACGGCATGTACCAGTATGAATCCAAATACGCTTTTGGGTTAGAAGAGATGTTTAGGCCAGCTGTTGCCTGCAGTCCAAAACCCCTTCGGCCCCTGTGTTTCAGTTTGTGCTCAGGTTTATCAGCTGCAGAGGCCACCTCTGAATTCCTGTCCCCTGGGGCGGTTTGAGACCTGTTGCTGTTGTGGATCATGGTCAAGGTATTTCTGGTAGTGAACATGCGTGGAACTGCACTGTGGCCACGTTGCAGGTCAAATGCTGGATGTCACTGTCATCCCACCGATCCCCTGCTGATTGCAGCTTTGGAGGCTTTGCCTGAGCTTTGAGGTGGTTTCAAGTAGCTTCAGCCCTTGCTAACGACAACGAAGGTGAAAGGTAGCAGGGATGGAAAAGAAGGTAGATGAGGAAGTAGCTGAACTGGTTGCTGGGGACCGAATCATCCATCTCTCTTCATGCTGTGTAGATGATCTCATTGCCTGCTGCCCAGATGCCCCATGAATCATGGGGTGTCACCCACCCTCGGCATATAGATGTGCTGCCCTCTGCTCTTCCAGCAGGGAATTATTTATAACGGGGCAATGAATCCTGCGGTGGTAGCTTATGTGGAGTTATTTATGGGAAGGAAGGGGTCCCACGGCATTTCTAATTTCATGCATGAATTATTCTTGCGTGTCCCTGACATTTTTTGCTGCCCCTCCCCTTCCTGGGCCTTGTCTGGTGTAGAGGGATGCTTGCAGGTGTCAGGAGTGTCGGAGTCAGGGTCTCTCACATCTCACCTGGTTTCCGTGGCCATAAACTACTCTGAAATGCCATCATTTTGTAGGAGCCCTCCAGGAATGCCTTTTAACTGAAGTCAAGTGTAGAGTCATTAGCAGAAGTTGTGGGAGCTGTTAGGCAGCCCTGCTTGAAGCCAAGGGGAAGTAGAAAGGTGGAAGGGAGAGAAATTCAAGACACAGGAAAGGTGGAGGTAAGGAGAGATAACCGGATAATAATGTGTTTCATAAACACAGAAATAAATCCCTCCCCATCCTGGCTAGCTGAGCCCTTGCAGTCAGTAGCAGGTAGAGCTGTTGCCTGTCCTTGGTTAGTCCCTGTGCCCGAGCTGCCCGTGTCTGTGGCCAGGTGGCAGCCGATGGTGCCACGTCTGTGCCCCAAACTCCTCCTGCCGGCAGCTTTCACATCACGGCAGCCGCCCTCTCCCCAGAAGAGGCTCCTTTCTGCCGTGACAGTGATGTGACTCGCCTGGTCTGCCCCGCGTTTCGCCCAGGGTGCAGGGGAAGGAAGAGGCACAGTTGCCTCCAGTGCTGAGTCCCTCTGCTCCCTCTTCAAAACCCAGACAGGATAAAAGGGCAGGGATTTAAATGGCATCAGCAATACACAGCCACGGCACAGCCAGCTTTGGGCTGGGGACTCGGTCCACTCGGTGCTGCACACAGCTTGTCTTGCTTAAAGTAATGTATATAAATAGCACTGGCAGGAGGAGAGGCGCGACATTGAACTTTGGGGCTTTTTTACTCTGTTATCTATAAATACGCAATAATTGCACAGCACTGTGTCCAGCGCAGGGCACCCCCTGGTTCCCTCTGTACCACCTTGCTGGGACCACCCCTGCTTGGCAGAAAGGGCTGCCGCTGTGGCCAAAATCGCACTGAAAGATGGCACTGGATGCTGAACAAGTGACTCCAAGGGCAAATATTTAAAGCTTCATGATGCGACAGCGTGTTGTGTTTCCTCTTTCCTGGTATTTCCGTGTGGTGGTGTTGCACCGGGCTGTGCCGCAGCATGTCAGCGGGTCACAGGGAGGAGTTTGGGGTCATTCGGATCTCTAGGATTAGCAAGCCTGTCACTGCTGGCAAGCTTTTATGTAGGTTATATTAGGAGCGAGGGGCACAGGTTCTGTGCTATGGGAAGCACAGGGCTGATTTTAGGGGGGCTAGTTGTTTGGTTTTTTCCTCTTTTTGCCCCTTCCTAGCAGCTTGGAGGAGCATCTCAGCTGGTGAGGGAGGTTTGCCTTGGGCAGGATGCTGCCGCTCCCAGCGAAGCCCTGAAGACACACGCTGGGCCTGTGGGCAGCCTCCATCCCCTCCCAGAGCTCACACCTGGCCTGGCCAGAGTTTCTCTTAACACCAGCTTCCTTTTCTCACTGTGGCCAGTCCTTGGGTGCTTTCCTGGCTCTGCTGTAAGCACACAGGGGAGCTGGCGTTCTCCTGGCAGGTTCCTGGCTGCTGAGCGTCTCCGCTGGTCCCCTCATCTGGATGATGCTCTGAGGATGTCACCAAGCACAGCTTTGAGCTGGGATGGGAATTGCTCACACTTGCACAGCTGTAACATGCTAAAGCAGAACAGAAATCACAGTCTGTGCTTGAAGGGACGTTGCCTTTAGAAGCTGCCTGTCTGTCTGGAAATTATGTTCCATGAATAACCCTCAAAGAGTTAATAAGAGCTCTGCTGCTGGAGATAGCAATGCCACCCTTGAAGAAAGAGGGAAAAGACTGGCCTGCCTCTGGGCAAGGTTTCCACACTTGCCCTTTGCTGAGCTTTCAAGGAAAAATCCTTCCCGTAGGGATGCAACGCCACCAAATTAGCACCAGCGGTCGGTGATGGCTGCAGAAGGTGCTCTGTCCTCTCTCCATCCAGTTTTACCTGGCTCAGCCCCTCACCGCCCTGGTGTGTGGCACAGGGGAGGACCCAAGCGTGAGTTCAGGACGTTTTGGGGCGGCAGATCTTTGCTTGCTCTTGTGGAAATGCTAGAATTTACTAGAAAACAATGGGTTTTAAAAATACCTGGCAGACAGAGCTTTGGTTTGTCAGAGCAAAGCGTGCTGTTAAATTCTGGGTTTTAGGGTAGCGATCCTCGAGCGCTCAGGGACTTGGGAAAGCTGAGGGAACTTGCTATAGTCAATCACACGGGATTCGTGCTGGTGGGGAAGGCTGATGTCTCATTTCCCCCCTCTCCTCTAGCAGCACTCTCTGCTAGTGCTTTTGGCTCCAATCTTTCCACCCATCCACCCACTGGGCTTTTGTTCACCGAAGGGTGTAGAAGAATTTGCAGCAAAAATAAATGAATTTATTTTCACCCGCCATCCTTGTCGGCTGCGTGGGGGAGAGCTGTGCAGCTCATGACGGTGGAGGAGAGCGGGAGAGGAGGCCTGCAAGCACCGCTGGGGCATCACACGGCGTGTCCTCCTTGGGCAGGAGCGGGGGGTGCTTTGGGTGGAGGATGAGCGGCCAGCGCGGTGCCACCGCTCCGGGGAAGTCCTCGGGGCATGGGGCCAGCAGTGGTGTGTGGAGTCTGAGGGCAGCCTGCGCTGCGGGAGAGAGGTGGGCGGATTAGAAGAATGCTCTCTTTTGGTCCTCAAAAGCTGGGAACCATCCTTAAATTTCGAGCAGAAAGACACCGCCATTGCGTGTACTCTCAGACCCTGGGTGCCATCAGCTGAGGAACCACGTCTGACCCTGCTGGGTTATTCTGTTTCTTTTAGTAATTTCATTATTGCAGCAGCTCTTCTGTGCCCAGTAAACAAAATATACCTTAAATGATGGTGCTGTAGGAGCAGGAGGCTTTGCATTGGTGAAGTCTGGATTAGTAGACAGGTACATGGTTTGAGTTACTCACTGGTAAGTTGGTCTAGTTTGTTGCCCGGAATATGGAAAGATGGTGTTGCTGAGACACGGACAACCCACAGGCGAGGAGAGAAGGATAAGGCAGAACCACTTGCATCTTGCTATGCCAGATATTTAATCTCAAGAAGGCAAGAGATACAGGAGCCCTGGCTTCGCTTTGTCTTACAGTGCGTCTTGTAGGTCTTGTTTATCCCACTGTGACATCTCTCCAAGACACTCCCACTCACAAGAAAAGCAACCTGCCTCATGAACAACTTGCACCAGTGCATGGACCTCCTATCCAGTTTTGTCCTGTGACTCATGAACTTAAACACAGTGGAATCCTCGTGGCATGTTAAGGCATGGGGACCCACCTTGGGTGGGTCTTCCTGGGGAAAGGCGTTACCCACTGGAACTCAACTGTCTTGTATTGAAACCGGTCCACTGCTGACCTGGGCATTGTCCCTGCCCGTGGCAGGGGGGTTGGAACTAGGTGATCTTTAAGGTCCTTTCTAACCCAAACCATTCTATGATGATTCTGTGGGCTCCCAGGCTGACTGCTGTCGAGGTGCTGGAGAAACAAGGGTAACTTCACCAAATCTGTGAAGCATGAACAACCCAAAGTCATCTTCCTTGTTACGCACGTCACAGCTATTTTGTGCCGTCTTCATAGATGTGTGCATCCCAAGTTTTTGTTTTCATAGAATGGTTTGGGTTGGAAGAGACTTTTAAAGATCATCTAGTCCCACCACCTGCTATGGGCAGGAACATCTTCCAATAGATCAGGTTGCTCAAAGCCCTGTCCAGCCTGACCTTGAACACTTCCAAAGATGGGGCACTCACAGCTTCTCTGGGAAACCTGTTCCAGTGTCTCACTCCCCCCCCCCTTATTGTAAAAAATTTCTTCTCTTATTATGGCTTTTGCCTTTGAGTTCCTGAAGTCGAGGCTCTGTGTGGTGATGCAGCAGGCTGGGGAGTGGAGAGAGCTAAGCAAGGTGGTGGTGGGCTTTCCATGGCTGCTTCTCCTCACCTTCACCTGTTGGCAGCCCAGAGGGGCCAGGTTGGATCAGGAGGCAAGGGCCAGTGCTGCAAAGAGGCTTGGTGTTTGGCTGGAAACAGCTGATGCCTCCAGTAGGCACCGCCGGTACTCCAGAGTGGTGTTCACAGGGCAGCTGGAGTTAAATGCAGGATGTTCATGAAGAACAGACCTTGGAGTGACTTTCCTTGCAGGATCAAAAGCCAAGAGAGGAGCTTAGGGCAGGCAGGGCGAGCTGGAAGGGCTTTGGATGTCTGTAGTGATGAGTGACAAGGGGACCCCAGAAGATGGAGGGAGATTGACAGTGAAGGCAGAGGCAGGGACGCTGCCACGAGATGAGTATCTGAAGGGCAGGGGGAGTTGTAGCCATCAGGGTTTGTGTTTATCTTTGCAGCAGTGATTATTTTCAGATAGTGGTGCGAGAGAGTAAAACGTCAGCTCCTGCTATTATTAGCTCTGCGAACAACGAGGCTGTTGCTCATTACTGGCAGGTGAGATGAAGTTCATTTTATTTCATCCTAGGTGTGAAAAAGTGCAAAAACAAGACAGGCTCTGAGTCAGTCCCTTTGGTCCAGAAAAAAAGGAAAGAGACACACGCACCCACCATCCCTGGGGGATGGTTTTTTTCAGGGTGCTTCCATCCTGCTCCAGAGTAAGTGGTGCAGGAAGAGTGGATAGATAGGTGCGGTGAGGAGCTGCAGCTGGCTAGGACTGCTGAAAACATGTTGAGTTTAGGTAAAAAGCAAAGCAAAGACTTTCAGGGTTCCTGCTTTGAAACTGGAGGGTTTGCCAGGAGGAGAGAAGGTCTCGGCCCCAGGTCAGCTGGTGGGACCCCAAAACAGCTTTCAGTAGCAAATCCCCATCTGAATGAGATGCAGCTCCCTGGAGGGAGGGATTTGACAGCCCCACGGGTGAAAGCTGCTCCTGGGCTTGTAGCCACCTTTGGAAACTTGAGTTGTCTTTAGCAGGCTGAAGGATCTGGCCACTGGTGATCTTCAGAGCAGATGCAGACGTAGGGTGGGCATCAGCGTAAAGGTCTTGAGGATGGATGGCGCTGGTTTATGCAAGAGCTGAATACAACTCACATTGTTTGAGCAGATGCGTCCTGTCTGCTGCTAATTATAAGCGTTGCATGCACAACACACGCTGGGAGATGTGCCAGATACTATTTCTTTTCACGTTGAACTCAAGATCATTATAATTAAGCTTTAAAGTTGTAAGTAAAAACTAACATGGAGTGCAGGTTTGCCATCATGCTGCTTGCAACCGGGCCGGTCGCCGCCGGGATGGAGGGGTGTGAGGGTACGGCCTCCGTCCTGGAGGGTGGTCAGAGGGGGCTTGGGAGAGTGAAGGGCCTTGTGGGCTCTGCTGTGGCGGGCATGTCCAGATTTGGGTTTAAATACGCAGAAGTCCCAAAAATACCAGAAACGTGCCGTTTTACAAATGTGGGAAGTGCTGCTGAGTGAGCTTTAGCAGCCTCTTGAGCTTGGTGGGCACAGAGGAGAGGTGCTTCCGAAGAAGGGAAAATCATGAAAAAAATTGGGAAGCAGTGGGGGAAGCAATCGCGTAACCTCAGGCGGAGAGAAACAGAGATTGATGTCTCTGATTGACAGCTCCAGGAGGAGCTGCCGCACACACGGCTGGGTGACAGGGACATGCTGGCTGTGCCACCGGCTGCCGCTTGGCGGGCAGGCGCTGGTCCCCAGCTGCTTTGTGGCACTTCTTAGGGCCGCCTCAGGACGAGGTGGGTGCTGGGGACAACACGGCGTGTCCCTGGGGGAGCATCCCACCTCAGCTCCCTGAACATGGCGGGGGACTCATGAACCCCCTTTTTGGGCAATGCCACGGGAGGTGGCGTTGGTGGCTGTGCATTTGGGGCGAGGATCACCGTGGCCCCGATTTCATGGTGTGCTTGTGGTGCGGCCGGAGGTGTGATGGGTGGGCTGGGGCAGGGGGGGGACACTGGGCAGAGCCGCCACATGAGGAGCGGTTCAGAAACAAGGCTGCGGAGCAGAAAGCGGAGAGCTCTCGCAGCCCCGCGATTTGTATTCGGAGGGAGAGCGGCTGCCGGGTTTCAGCGCTTGTAGGTCTTTGTCTGGGGTCGTGTCTGAATAAATCATGTTTTGAGATCCAGGCGGATGCAGGGGAACAAGCCACGCTGCCAACGCGGCAGCAGAGGAGAGATGTCTTAACTGCTCGTGATAAATGGGTCAGGATGGGTCCCGGTGTTTTAAAAATTAGCTGTTGACCTAGATAGCAGCAGCGTCATGGCTTGCTGGCAGTGGGAACAGCAGTGAGCGTCGCTGGAGCTGCCCGTCGCTCCGGAGCTGGGGATGCGCCGGGTGTGCTGGGCTGAACCGGGGGATGGTTCCCCGCGCTCCGCTCGTGCCCGGCTCTTCCCCGGCAGCTGGGCTGTGCCGGGGGCAAGCGCAGGGGACCTCGGCTGTCTCTTTCCGATGGCATCTGAGGGACAAACGCACCTTGTGACACAGCGAAGCCATCGGAAAGAGATGGTCAAGGTCCCCCCTGCATTTGTCCCACAGGCAGCAGCTGGGGAGGCATCTCCCGCCACCCCATGCTTTGTTCTTCTCCGGCAATGAAGGACTCTCTGAATTGTCATTGTCCCCCCGCAAGTTTTGCAGGGCTGTGCACCCCTGAGCACCCACCCAGGCTGTTTAATGCCGGTCCTTACGGAGATGTGCCATGCGTTTGGGTCGGGGCGGTTGGCAAGGTTGATGCTAAAGATGGAGCTGCTGCCCAGGTCAGGTTTCCTTCTGCTTAGCACTGGGCAAGGAGAAGGCCACCGCCTGCTGCAGGTCCCAGCGCCCCAGGGGTGTCTTTTGTGATGGGATCCTCTTCCTCTGGGTGAAGCCATGTTCGTCCTCAGCGCTGAAGGTGGTTCTTGGCAAGAAGCCCGTCAGTGCCCCCTGTTAGCTGCTGTGATTGAATAGTGGCTTTCTTGGGTGTTAATTAAGTAGTATCCAAGCTAAGGTCGCAGTTGCCCTGCCCTGACAACACTGATCTTTTCAGTTCAATTCAAGACACTTTTTCTTCACCAGGATTTTCTGTGAAGATTATTAGTTAAGATCTGGGTAATTCATTACTTGAGTTTTATTTGGGTGGGTTTTTTGGTTTGGTTTTTTTTTTTTTTTTTAAGTCCGCGTGCTGGTGGGGCCAAGCGATGCTGTAATACTGCGGAGTTGTGGCAGTTTCTAATTGCATCGACTTGAATGTTTGTTGGCGGTTACGAGCAGTGGGATGGGATGATATCGGTGCCTCTCTCCAGCGAGGTCCAGTTTTATTTGAGCTTCGTAACTGGGGTTGCAGTCAGAGCACTTGGGACCCCAGGGTGCTTGCCCCGAGCCCACCTGGGTGCCCTTCAGGCTGCTGGGCTTTGATTTGGTGGGTTTTGCTTTGGCCTCTTGAAGGCAGCTTCTGCCCTGTGGAGCCTTCAGCCCCGTTGCAGAGCAGCAGTGGTGACCCCCTGCGCCCACAAAAGCACGTCCTCGCTCCTGGAGCAGCACTGCCAGCTGATGGGGTGCAATTAAGGATGCTCCATCAAGGTTTTGCTTGCTGAAACTCCACGTGGTTTTGGCCCAAGTTGCTTGAGCACCATGTCTCCAGCTCATGAGATGCTCTCGCCTGGCACACGCCAGCAGAGGAGCAGCAGCAGCTCCAAAGCAAGGATGGCCTGGCCATGAGCATCTCAAACTGTGGGGAAAAAGGAGTGGGTGAGCCCGATCTTGGCTGTGCGCAGGAGATGCTCTTTCTGGGAGGTGTATGTGGCATTTTCCCCTCTTTGTGCTTCATTGCCTTTTGTGATCCTGGTTTCTCATCTTGCTGCCCGGTTTAGATTTTTTTTTTTATTTGAAACTGTCTCAGGCAAGTGCGGCGCTGAGCCCCTGAAGTCCACAAGAGGAGGATGCACTCACGTCTGCAGACGTGCGTGGGGGGGTAGGTCAGAAACAAGTCAGGGCTGGCGGGTTGGGGAAGGGTCTGGCAGGAGGATGCTGCAGGGAGGCCAGGTCCTCGCGCTGTCTGTGGAGCGGTGTCTGCAGCTCTCCGGCTCCCCTCAGGGTGCAGCAGCCAGCCCTGTTCGGCTGGCGAAGCTGCGGCCGTGGCTGTGAACGAGCTTTGGGTGCTGGCTGAGGGCAAGGTGTCCCTGGGGAAGAGGGACGGTCTTCCTCTGCTCCTGGGGGCTTGCAGCAATGTCTCTGCAGTGGATTGCCTTTCCTGTGGCATCTCTCTTCCAGAGTGTTTTCTGTGCCCTGTTTGCAGTGGTGGGAAGGTGCTGAGATTCGAGGTGGGGGGGAAACGGCCGCACCAGTGCCGGGGTGCCCAGGGCTGAGTGGCATTGCCCCCTTCCTTGGGAGCCCTGAGCCATCAGGGCTGCTCTTGCATTGCACCCAAAAAGCAACATCTCTGTGAGTCCCAACAAGAGTTTGGGACACAAGAGGTGTCTGGCCCACGGCAGGCACACGTTGCCCTTCACGGTGTCAAGGCAAAAGAAAGTTTGGTCCTTATTTATGGAGGCCGTTAGTCCCCACATGTGACAGAGAGGTGATT
The DNA here is from genome assembly GCA_013398915.1 of Dromas ardeola. Taxonomy (NCBI): domain Eukaryota; kingdom Metazoa; phylum Chordata; class Aves; order Charadriiformes; family Dromadidae; genus Dromas; species Dromas ardeola. The sequence goes on along the minus strand of VYZM01017849.1, from coordinate 31,605 downwards.
TCTGACTCCAAGCCCAGCTCCCATCGGCATGTTCACGAGCAGGTGCCGTGCCTGTTTTTCCTGTCCGAGGTGGCCAGCAGCTACATGTGCTGCTTTATCTCCCGCAGGCTCCTGCTTCTGGGTCGCCGTCCTGGACGGCAACGTGGTGGGGATCGTGGCGGCGCGAGGCAACGAGGAGGACAACACGGTGGAGCTGCTCCGCATGTCTGTCGACTCCAACTACCGTGGGAAAGGGATCGCCAAGGCCCTGGGCCGGAAAGTGCTGGAGTTTGCCATGCTCAACAACTACTCCTCCGTCGTGCTGGGGACCACGGCCGTGAAGATGGCAGCCCACAAGCTCTACGAGTCCTTGGGGTTCAAGCACGTGGGTGTCGTCGAACATTACGCCCTGCCGGGGATGACGCGCTCCTTACTGGAGAGAATGTTTTTCCAGCTCCGCTACCACCGCTACCGCCTGCAGCTGCGGGAAGAATAAAAAAAAGCCCCAACCAACCAAACGAAAAAAAAAAAAATTATTTTTTTCTTTTTTTTTCCCCTCCTCCTCCCCCCCTTCAAAAATAATAAATTGCCCTTCTATTTCTCGTCACTGTCGATTTGCCAATTTCGGGTTGAGTTTTGGTTCCCTCATGCCATCTTTTGGTTTGCTCCGTGCAGCTCGATCGCCCGGCCGAGCCGCGCTCCTTCCTCGCATGCTGTAGGTGGTGGCGCTGGGAGTCCTGCCGACCCGACCCGACCCGACCGGCGGCCTCTCCTTCCCAGGTACCTCCGTAAAGCACAGAAACTTTCAACTGCAAAATAGTACCACTGCTCCGGTGTACATAGCCTCCTCCTTTTCCAACTGTAAGATAACATAGTGGCGCATTCGTAATAGCGCAGGAATATTACTTGAATGCAGTTTTCAGTATTTCATGCACCAGTAAGTAGAATATGCATTCGTCTTACTGTTATTTACTGGTTAATAGTTTTAAAAAAAAAAAAAAAAAAAAAAAAAAAAAAAAAAAGAGGGGGGGGGCAGAACAAACAAAGACCAAGCTCACAGGAAAACACGCAATGCTTCAAGTTAATGGGCTAAAATGTCAGCTGGTAAACTGCCATAAAGCCGGAGAAGTCAACCAGTCAACCCGAGTCAATGGAGCTATGCTAATTTACACGGAGGATCTGGCCTTAGATTTTAATAGAACCAGCCTCGCAAGCTGTTTCTCTGCTTACCCATCCTCCTCCCTTTTTAATAAGCTCTCAGTCATACTTGGCCTAGCCTTTAATAATTCACCCTTCTTTCTTCGCGATCCTGCTTCCTTCTCTGGAGATAATGGGATGGNACCGGCTGAACTCTGAGCCCCGTTGTACCATAGTGTGAAGTTAAGATCAAACCTAAATATCTCCTGCGCTGTTCTGTAGCCACGCGTAACCTGCAGTCCTGGGCCAGACTCTGCATGTGCGTTGGACTTTCTCTTTGCTGCCTTTTGGGGTTTTTTTGTTTTGTTTTGTTTGTTTGTTTTTATTTCATTTTTAAGGGTTGTTTTTTTTGTTGTCGTTGTTGTTATTATTTTTAGTTTTGGCTTTTGCTGAATGGTGTCATTGAGGCGTAATGGAGGCTGCAGTTCCTATGGCAACACATTTGCACATTAATGTGCGCACCAAATCTAACCACTTCAGAGAAGCAACGTGTG
>VYZM01017849.1:13835-26827 GCA_013398915.1 Dromas ardeola | reverse complement strand
CGGGGGGGGGGGAGAACTGCGCCTTTGCATTGCTGTGGTTGAGGTCCACAGCCTCCGGCCTGCCCCAGCCCTCCGGGACATTCTTGGCCGTTTCCTCAGGAGTGGGAACCCCCTGCGCACCCTGAGCAAACGGGCATCTCAAGCACATGTGATATTTGGCAATATGCTCTGTGGGCAGCTTGGCCCCTGAAGGGATCCAGGCCAGTAATGCTGAGCGATCAAACCCACAAAGAAGGTGGTTTCTAATCTTGCTTGAAACCCTCGAACTGGTCTTTGTCGTCAGTTCTTGCTGTGTTTTCCCTCCATGAAGCAGACAGCACCTGCAAGGTGCTTAGAAATGGCAGCCCTAATTCATCTCTGCTGGGGGATACAGAGTAGTCTGGGGCATTGCCACCAGCTGAAAGTCGTTCTTTTCCCTTACCTCGCTGTTACCGTCTGCTACGTGGGACAGTGTTTTGGAGCAAGCCCTTACCTCTCCCTGCGTGTGCTCGGGGCTGTCCCCAGGCACAGGACGCTGTACCCACGTTGGGAGCTGGACTTTCTCCTGCACGGTCCATCCCCTCCCGTCTCTGCGGCACATACGGCTCGGGGAGCAGCCGGGGAAGTCGGGGCTGCTGGGGGGCACTGCCCGCTCGGGGAGGAGAGGTGCACGGCCGTAGGGTACCTTGGCTGCGGGGCTTTTCAGGCTGGCCATCGTGGAAGGAGATCGCTGGCAGCGCAGTCAAGCCCGCCAGGGAGAAGCAGGCTTGTTTTAATAGGTGTTTGTTGGGAGCAAGATGAGTTTAACGGAGCCTGTAGGGATGCTCGGTGCCCTTCGGCTCTGAGGTGCAGGAGCGGTGCGGGGTTGAGCTGGTGGCAGGGCGCGATGGGGCTGGCGCGGGGCGCAGAAGCGGGGCCGGCGTTTGTGATGCTGCAGAGGTGGTTGCACCCTCACAGCCAGCGTCACCGCTCGCGGGGCACAAATCGGTCGTCTGCTACACGCAAGGTGAATGCACCTAAATTCTTAAAATCCCAAGGGACAGCTCTGTGTCTTGACTCGTTTCAGCGAATGGAGAGGGTAAATGACCCTGGGGACGTCTGTCCCCAAGGCTGGGACCTGGACAGTCATTTCCCCCCCACCTTCATTTGTCCCCATGGGAAATGAGGATGATAGTTGAGGTCACGATGTCTGGATTTGATAGTCCCTGTGTAGGGGAAGTAGGACCAAGGGTCGGCAGGTGGCTGTTTGGGGTTCAGATGTGGCTGTTGGGTCCCGGTGCTGCAGACCTGCAGCGGGAGCGGAAGGTGCTCGGTGCCTGGGGGGGGCCAGGCCCCTCCTCGCTGTGGCCAACTGCGAGACCAGGCAGTCCCGTGGTCAGAATTCCCAAGGCAGCTGTGGCTTTACAAAACCTCCTCACGATCCTTGCTGCTGCCCGTCGCCCACTGAACCGTGTCCGTCCGCGGTGCAGGTCTGCTGCCTTTTAATTTGCCAGATTTGCTGGCTGAGGTGCAAATGGAGAGAGACTGACTGCAGGGATTTCCGAGTTGCCAAACACACAAAGGCAGGAACCAGCTCCAGTTACCTCTGAATTAACAATCTCATTTTCAATGTGCTGGGAGCCTGTGTTGCATTAGCGCTGGTGTGATGCTTAATAAAGGCATTTTAATTCCACACTAACTGGAGTCATGCGGTGGAATACACTGTACCACGTAAAGAAAACGAAGGGATGCAAACTGTTAAATAAGCTTTAAACTACAAAAGGATAATTTTCTCTTTTTTTTTTCATCCTCAAAATGGATCTACACAGAATCTTGAGCAAAAGTGTGCTCTTGCATCCCTCAGTAATAGAGACTATGCACAGAGATTATGCTTATCTCCCACCAAAAACCTGCTACCTGAGTGGTCATTTGGAGTACCTTTCGTTGTAAATAAAATAAGGGAATAATTTCAACAACAGAGAGTTTAGTTAAAACACAGTATCATTTAAAACAACAAGCTCAAAGTCAGCATCTGGAGTTGGATCAGTGTGTAAAATAGCTGTTCGGTGCTGTCTCTGTATTACACGACGGTCAGCTGCGGGAGAGAACATGCTTTTAACATCTAACTAGTAGAAGATGGACTTACTGAGACCAAGAGCATAACAACTACATAATGCAACTGTAAATTTATTTACAAGTAACGCGTTTGAATGCGGAATCAGCTACTGCTATGTAAGCGTAATGAACATATAGCTAACGTTGTTTTCAATTTCTTTTCCTCCAAAGCTTAGTCCTTTTGACTTGTAATATGTATATTTGCTTTTTTTAAAATATAATTAGGTTTAACAAAGCATCCGTTGCTTTGTGAGTTGTACTTAACGATTGTGCTGGGCCGTTAGCTTTAAGCAGTTTGTGTGCTCGTGTTATTTTATTAAAGCAAAAGTCTTCTTGAGACAAATGCGGTAAAGGAAAAAAAAAAATAAAATATTTTTTTGGTAGTGTTAAGCAGATGTATGGTATGCATTTGGAAAATGTCCAGTGTCAGTTGGGAAAAAAATAACAAAACTGGGGCTAAATTGCTTACCAGAACTGCTCGTGTTTATGGCAGTGGCTTTTTAGTTCATGGGTTACAGGCTGAACTCATGCCTAAATAGAAACTCAGATTCCCCCGAACAGCCTCTTACTCTGCATCTCTTCACCGTTGTACAAGACCGATGTGAAATGAGTCTTGTGTTTTCTATGTTCAGCATAGTATGTACTGTACTTCGTAACGGGAGGTGGCTACAAGTCCTCAAAGGAAAAAACAAACATATTTTAAAACAGCAATAATTACCACTGTAAAGCAAATGAGCACGTGGGGGAGAGCACAGGGAGGTAGTTAACGAAGATGATACCGTTAGGAACACACTGGCGTCAGTGCTGCTATTGCACCTGGGGAGCAGGATTAAGTACTAGGAAAGGCCATCGGTCGCTGGGACTGGACTTCACCTTGGCAGAGAACGTGCCCGTGTAGGATCCCTCCGCCTGAATCGTTTCTTCGGTGTTGCAGGCCCTTACGCAGCGCAGGTTTTTCACCGTGGTTTTAGGGGTGAGTTATCGCAAATGCCGTTCCTGGTGGGAGAGGCAGACGGAAGGAAGAGCTGTCAGAGCCACGCGCAGGACGGTAGATGCTCGTTGCCGCAGTCCCGTACCCCGCTGCTGCACCACTGGGGCTCAACAATAGCAGGAAATAGAGCAAACTAATACAATTTTCCGACGGAGGGAAGCAGCAGTCAGCTCTACTGGAAAGCTGTTTGCGTACCGCCGCGGCCTGTGGATGCAAACCAGTTCCTGTAGCGGGGCAGGGCGTGTGAGGAGGTGCGCGCCTTAGCCCGTCGGTGTGCTTTAGGCATTTGAGCTCCAGCCTGCCCAGCGTTACCCCGGGGCGGCGCGGTCTCTCCATCTTCCGTCGGCAGAGCCCCGGGAGCCGGCCAGCTCTGGCGGGGCAGCTGGGTGTCCTCGGGCAGGGTCGGGTGAGGTGCTCTGGGTGAATGACTTGTAGGTACTTAAGTTCTGTTCCTGATGGCCGCTGTAACTGTGAAAATTAACCAGACCTGCTGTGATAAATTTGGTTATATAAGGTTTATTTGGTTAATTTTTTATAAGTGAAAACTGAAAAGATGAAAGAGAATTGTAATATGAAAGCAACTGCTGTAAATAATGTACGAATGAATAAAATCTGAAACTTATGTCAGTTTTTTCCTAAACTGTATTGCTGTCAAGTTACTGTCACCACAGTGCAGACGGTGCCTCCATCTTTTCCAGCTCCCAATCCAGCACGGGCAACCACCACTTGTTCCTGTTTTCATTGATAAACAGGGATATCTCTATGTCCGTGTCATGCATGTCCTTGGATTATATTTCCATGCTGTGCCAGCTCACGGACTAATGCTAGTATGTCTGGAAGCGTCAATGTTCTTGGCGCTGCACATAGTAAATGTGGAGCCATGCCTGGTCGTTGCATTGCAGGTGCTGCCCTGCGATGGGACCCTGCCCAGCCCTGGCCACCAGGCATGGGTCTGCCTGGGGCCACGTGCCTCCGTTTGCACCCAAAATCCCACCTGAGATCGGAGATAGCCCTGAGAAACATCCCATTGGAGCAGAGGACAAAATGAAACCATGCCTTGTCTTTTTTCTGCCACCAAGGACATGAAGCGATAGAGTCAGCGTTACTGGTGAGGATGCTTTCGTGATGGAGATGCATCTGCGGGGCTTCCCTGAGCCACACAAGCCCCTTTCTCTACCCTACACGTCCGCATTTCCCCAGGTAAAAACCAGCACAAAGGGGCTGTTCCCCACCGTTTGGTGTTAGACCAACACGAGGTGTTTCTGACCGACTCTGGAGCGTCTCTGTGAGGCAGGGAAGCGCCGGCCGCCGGGGTGGGGAGGGGAAACGAGGCTCCAGCCTTCGGTCCAATTAGATACAGTTGGAATAAACTGATGGCTGCTGAAATGGCCTCTGGGGATGTTTATTCCTGAAAAGCAGTTTTTGGTGGCAGTTGTAAGCGCTGCCAGGAGAGCCCTGCCAGCCGGTGGCCCAAGGGCACCCGGGCAAGACACGCACCCCCGGCAAACTGTGTCTGGAGATGGCCCAGGCAGCCCCCCAGCAAAGGCACCGGGTGCTAACACCCCCCCCAGCGCGCTGCGGCTTCGGGGCGTGCAGGCTGATCTGGCTGAGCAGTCAGGCAGCGATGTGGAGCACAAGGTTAATGCCTTTGCCATATGGATCCGGCCCCTGCCACTTGTCTGCCTTATCCAGATGCGCAGACACCCCACAGCAGTATCTCGCTCAGAGGAGGAGTGTGTCATCCACCTCTGGGACGGGCAGTGATGCGCTGTGGGATCTGGGGGGTTCTGGGGGGAAACGGCTGTAAGTTCATGCATGTGCACAAGCTTTATCTTACACCAAAGCTACTAAAAAAAAACCCCACACCACTGCAAAACTGCTTTAGTGAAACAGCAGGAAAGTGGCAGCAAAAGCTGTATTAGTTTTAGAAGGTGTATTGTGGGTGTGCGTTAAAGCACCTCAGTTAATTGAGTCTCTGACTCTCCAGTAACAGGCCACACATCCCTGTCCTGGTTTCCTTTTCTTCCCCTTCAGGGTGGCTAGCTTCAGATAAAAAAATAAAATTCATGGGGACAAGGAGTTTGCTCCCATGCCCTGCGTTCCCAGGCACGTGGCTCGTGCTCTAGATGAGACAGGACCTCATGATCCCTTCTCCTGTTCCCCAGGACACCCACCACCTATATACACATCAATGCCTCCTAAAAAGGCAAAGCAAGCCAGCAACACAAGCCCACCCCAAGCTCTCCCCTCTGCTGTAACCGTGGCGCCCCCCCCCCTCGGTGGCTTGGTGCTCTCCCGAGAAGAGGAGGGAGACCGAGGCTGGAGCCGGGCAGGGGGGCCCCCGGGACTAACAGTTGAGCCCATCCAGCCCACAAAGCTGCTTGTGACTTGGCCAAACAGCCACCAAAATGTTCCATCTATCCACCTATCTACCTTCCATCCATCCATCCTTCCATCCTGGCCCCCCTTGTGCCAAGAGACAGAGCTGTTAAGTCCCCACCCACAGGTTCCCAACCACGCTCCGCCACAAGCCCGCTGCTCACCCAGGCGGCTCCTTACTGCTGGCTGTGTTTTGTCTATCAGGTAGGCTGAGCAAATGCTGCTGTGGCAAGCTCTGGGGGCCTCTGACTTTCCTCCAGTCTTCCCTGTGTCCCCACGGCTGCAGGGCTTGGGGTCGTTTCATATCTAGGCTTCACCAGGAGTCATAAACTGGACCTCCTTATGCTTATCTCAGCAGCAAGGGCTGATGAGCAGCAAGGAAGATCGTGCACCCCCTACACGTTACGGTCGTGCTTCTTTTAGTCCAGGCCTGGGTGTATTCCGAGTACCTCAAATAGGGTATATCTGGGTTACGATGCACTTGCAGCAGTGAATGTGGTGAGTGGGCTCACCACGGTGGGACGCGTGGTCTGGTCATGTGGCAGGACATCCACAGGCTGTGTTTCGGCTCCATCAGCAGCTCCCCATTACAAGCCATCCCGCCACCACCTGCCAGTCTCACAGAAAGCTCTCACGGGTCTACTTGGCTTCAGCCAAAGGAGCCACTGCTCAATCTAGCAGTAACCAGAGTCCGCTTAGAGTGCTCCTGAGGGCATGCAGGAGTCAACCTGAAGTTTCCTTCACCTGTTTGGAGTCTTCCACTCAGCTTGCTGCTACATTTCTAGCCCTACTCCCTTACGCATCTCCCTGGTTCACAACACCCCCCCACCTCCATTACACAAACGTAAGTACCACAATTACCAGTTCTTCTGTTTTAATAAACAGGAAAAACTCATGTATTCCAGCAAGGGCGAAGGTATCTCATCCCGAAGATTTTTTTTTTTTTATTGCAGTTATTTGCAGCACTACTGGCCAAAGAAGCAAAGCAAAACAGCTTCTTTTTACTGACCTGTCATCTCAAGGTATGGTCACACTCCTCTGGGAAGCAAAGACCTTGGAGAAAGCTTCCTTTTGAAATGGACTCCTCATCAAGCAGGCTAAGGCACCGCAGGATGTTTGCTTGGCTCCCCAAAGTCCTCACAGCCCACATTTTGGCATGGTGGTCATGTGCTATTGCCAGGCTGCATTCAGGCCCTGGCAGTTCTTGCCACCAAAGTATTCCAGGTGGATCCTCCTACGAGGTGGAATCTGTAGAGCTACCAGCTCTGTCAACAGCAATTATGTACAAAATGTTGGAATATCAACTACTGGTATGGGAGGAACCTGGACCATTTTTATGGTCATTTGTGCTAATACAATTGCTTATAAAATTTCTCAAATTTGTGAAGAGATTAACCTGTTAATTTTTTTGAGGTACATTTTCGGGTTTTTTTCTGTACTTGACTGCATTTGCAAAATCAATACAGTAAATTCAACACCTGAGGTCAGTTATAACAAAAGAGGAATGGGCGTTGTAGAGAGATGAATCTTCTCATATGGATGTCAAAGGCAGGGTCAGATGAATCATGCTCTAGAAGGGCTCATTTCTCTCCATTAATGGCCCATCCAAGGTGAGTCTAGACCAGCCCAGCAGTAGATGTCTATCCTAGAAACACCTAGGGTGAGATAAATCCTAACATGCTCTCTCTGTAGAAAAGCTTAATTGTACCTGGGAGCTCAGGGAAGCTGACGGAGGCACACAGTATCATTTTTTTCAGCAAATATTCACTGGGGCTTTAAAGGTGACTAACTGATTGTATTCAGTCACCAAAGCTTAAAACCTTAACAGTGCTTAACTATGCTCCTGATTGTTAAAGAATCAAAGGTTTGGTGCTGTGGTAAAGACAAATTACTTGCAAAAACTCAGTTAATCATTAGTCTGGTCCAGCTCCTGCTGCGTTGGTTAGCTGCATTGTGGTCTCATCTACTAGAGAGAAGTGTGAAAATCAATTGCTCACCACTAATATTACAATCTAATTACTTCATCTTTTTTCCTAAGCAGGAAAGAACTGATAGAGTAGGAAAAGAAGAATAAACAGCTGCTTTGTTTTCTTGGCAGAGAGGTAGGTGGGATGGAAGAAAGGAATACTACAGCAAACTGAATGACCTTTGACTCCTCTTTAATTGCTATATGTTATCACTCATATTTTATCTTGCAGCAACCCTGAATAATAGCCATTAAACAATCAGGATCATTCTTTCAATTCAGCTGTTTAGGGACAACTTGGGTTTACATCTGGTGGGCTTATTTGTAAAAACCAGAATCTTCTGAGAAGCCTTCTAAGCTGAAGAGACCTTGTTTCTCAAGTACAGGAGAGAATGGTCTGTATGATGAGATGCGTGTCCAAGATTAATCTTTCGTGCTCACTTCTTTGTGCAAGAGTAAAGCAAGCGAAAAAAGTAGATACTTAGTCTTACAGGTTATGACTTCTTTAGGAACATTTTAAGGAACAGAAAAAAAAGCTAGAAGCCAGTGGCCCATTAAAAAACCTTTAAGTAATTGTGCACAAGGAAGACATTTTGGCAGAGCATGAAGGGGAAGAGGAAGAAGGTTCAGTACTGAACCAGGACCCACCGAGTGGGTCCCAGGGAAGGCTGTTCTCACTAGCAGCATCAAAGAGCGTTTGAGGGAGGGATGAGCAAATGGTTACAAATGCTTGTTCTTGGCCTTTGCCTAGTGTGGACGGTGGAGAACTGTCTGTTCTGGTGTCCCAACAGTGATGAGTTTCTCCCCCCCAACTCTTAAAGGCTGGGAGGTCTCAGAGCTACTGCAGTCGTTAGAAGGGGAAGGTCAAACCTTCAAACTCAAGAAGATCACACCAGAAAATGAATTTAGGATTGGATGTTCTCCTCAGATATGGTTTTTCTTTCTTTTTTTCTTTTTTTTTTTTTCATGGGTACAGAGGAGCTGAGCAATCCAAGAGGGGCTTGTGCTTGGAGTCCTTTGGTCTGACAAATGTCCCCTGCCTTGAAAAATGACCTCGTGCTACATGCAAAAACTGCATAAATAGCTTAATTTTTGGTCCAGCTCAGAAGGTAGGTGAGAGGACCCAAAACCAGGAGACTTTGTGCCAAGCCTCTTGAAGCTGGATTGCATGCCGTATGCTGGGGGAGCAGGGTTATGTCTGTCACTGTGGATGCCCTAAGGCAAAGGTTCTCCAGCTAACACTGTAGGTAAATCCCATCATGAGTATACACAGAGACAAACGCATGACAGAGAAGCAGTTCTTCTTTTCATTTTAGTGCAGTATATCCAGAAAAACATCACCTAAAATAACTTTGAGGTTAACCACAGGGAAAAAAAAAAAACACATTACATTTTATGCGATTCTGCCTCACATTGCAAAGATTAGCTTTCTGTTCAAAATATTCTCTAATGTGAGAATGAGGCCTAAAACAGGCTTTTCATTATTATTAACCTGTGTATGTATGTTAATTCATCTGACAACTCATAAAAATATGTGTATTTCTACAACAAAGCTACCATTTTTCTCTTACAAATGTATGTTCTCTCACGTATGTATATTATACATACACCTTTCCCATTGAGTCCACTGGAAGAAAGAACCCAACTGGAGATACTCCTTTTGCATTGTGAAGTGTGGTGAATGGGGTTCAAATGACAGGGAAAATTATCCTGACCTGCCACTACCTCCATTCCCATTAAGTTTTGTAGGTGTTATACATAGAAGAAAAAAATTAGCTCTGTTCATCAGAGTCTATTTATTTCAGAAAATGTTAAGTGGGGCGTCAGTGTCCTGGGAAGGGTGGGGAGCTGAAAAAAGGGTGAGCAAATGAAAAGATGAAAAGCCTTGGGGGGGGGAGAAAAAAAAAAATCACACCAAAAACTAATTTCTACAAATGTAATAGTGTGAAAACTTTCCAGTAGCTGATGTGCTACTTTGGTTCCCAGGCAGCAAAACCTTGCAGGGCTGGCACTTGGGCACTTTAAACTGCAGCAAAAATGTCCTCGGTATGCCATTAAATTTTCACAAGGCTGAGGCGTTTCTCACTGATGCTAGATCTGAACCTTTTTATCATTGCAAAATTAGTCTCCTAAATGTCAGATCATACCTATGATTATCACACACAAACTTCTTCAGTCTGGCCATTGGGAGGAGGACTGCAATTCCCCTTTGAGCTTCAGGTCTATGCAGTGTTTAAAACCAATCCTTGAGATTTTGGGCATCCTGGCAAGAGTGTCTCACTGTGACTTGCAGAAATACTGCATTTAGCGAAGGCAGATGCTCACTTTTCACTGTCATTCTAACAGAAACACAATAGATTTTGATATGAATAGTAATGCTCTCTAGAAATACAAAGGACGTGCTTCAGCTGGCTAAACATAAGGATCTCGTATGATTTGAGACACCCTATGTTTAGACGGCCTGGAGTGAGGCCAACCAGACTGTGTGCATTGCTTTGGGAGAGCTAATAAGCTGGAGAGACAAGCAATATTGTTGTCTTCTCCCTTACTCTCACGCTGAGTCATTTAGGTTTATTATATGTTATGTTTGCATAGCAAACGTAACAAGTCACACAGATAGCTTGAGCACTTGCAAGTTATGCACTCTAAAAAATAAATATCCTTTCCCCCTAAGGGATTGTTTGTCTTCCTAGACTCTGAATTATGTCTGAAAAGTGCAACTCAATCACACGATTATCTACTATTTCTACAACAGCCTTTTAATTAATATCAGTGTCATGACACCTCTGGCCCTAGGTGCCCTAGGATTATGCCTATGCATAATTAAAAATAAAGATAGATTTCAATAGGACAAATAATAGTGAAATGAGCCGGGTACATGATAAAACAGTCCTTTTGTCATTCACTTAAGCAAAATTAATCAAAACACTTCAATATGCTAATAAACTGCAAAATTATTCATTGAGACGGTTTGTTCCTTCATCATGTCATAGTGTCAAAGGATTTGTCACCAGAGCTTCCGCACAGATTTTCCTTACTTTTTGCATATGTAAGGAAGTCTTAAGGGAAAACAGCACAGAAGCTCAGGCCCTATAAAAGGCCATGTCAGATGTGTAAAAGCTGTAAATTTAACATACTTCAAGCATGCTAATATAGAATAATATATCTAACTCTGTCTTATTTTCCCTCCTGTACTTGAAAACTCAGTCTTAGAAAACTATTTTTAAAAGTTGTATGATTAAACTGAAGAAATATTTTTTCATCGCTGGGCAATAGCCTAATACTCTTTGTATTTAAACCACTACATGTTTAATTGCGGGCTATAAAGCCCATTCTGTAAGTGTTCAGGTGACTGGCCAGAGACTGCAGAGCTATTGTTTGCAGTGTTGTATATTATTGTATAAAATCTGTGTTAGGTGAAGAATGAGACCAAGGTAAGGAACAACGTTCAAGATTGGTTTTTTGTTCCACTTCCACTAAATTAGAGAATGTTACACACATCTGTTTACATTCACTTTACTGCTAATAAGTTTAATAAAGGTTGCGTGATTTACATGTTATAGATGTGATGAAGACAAGTTCAAGCCACTTTCACTCTAGTGCATCTAGCTCTGAACGAGATGGCCTAAACCAGAGTGGTTATAGCTGCGATGCACTCTTCAGAGTGACATTCCCCAACACATGGTGAGGTTAATTCAGCGAATTGCATGCATTTTAAGAGATGGGCCAGAGTATCTTTGCCTCTCTTCCCTCCTTTCCTTCAGGAATACCCGGGGAGTGAGGCTCTAAAGGGATTCCTCCGGGTCTATGAATCCGAAGGAGGTGTTACAGCAGGGAGGTAACATGGCACGCAGCTTCCTACAGGACCTTCTCTGGAGTACTTACCTTCAGAAACGGCTTTTGCAGCCCACGCTGTGCTCCCTGCTGTTGCAGCACCACTGAGCTAACAAAACTGTACGAAGAACGAATTCTTGCTATGAGCATGAAGGCACCTGTTGAAATTCAATATAGTAACTTCTTGGTTAGTTTACTGGGACATGAAGTTCTTGTAAGTGAGATACCTCTCAGTGTTATTTTCCTGGTAAAATGTTTTAATTAAAGCAAGCCATTTAGCTCCTACTTAATTATTATTTCTGGGAGTGCTACCAGGGTTAGACATTTAACTTGTAAATGCCAAGCATTTTGTCTATCCTGCTCAGTCTAATAAAACCTATTTATGACTTCTACCTAAAATCCATCCCAATTATTACAAGTCCAGGTCTTCAAATGGGTCAACTGAATTTCCAGCCCTCACTTAGTTTACAAACAGATGAAGAATCTGCACCGGAGCCCTTTGGGGTGGACCATCAAAGGTCACGTTCAGTGCAGGTGATTCCAAAACAGTCTCTAGAGACAAGGCATGTCAGAGTCTACGGAAAACTAGAAATGCGAGACAATTTCCCATAAAATCTATTTGATACAGCCTGCCTTGATAATAGCTTCATGCTTGTGTCCTGACTACCATCATTGCCAGAGGCTGCACTTTCACAGTCCTGTGCCATACCTTGATGGAATGACAGGACCACTCTATTGTTCCACAAGGAACTGATCTGAAAACCTCGTTTCTCTGTAAGAAAAAAATCAAGATCTACCTCAACATACACTGTGAGGAGGAGTATCTCGGCCTTTAAGCAATAAGGTGTCTGGAAGAGTAGTAGTATACAGACCTGATGGCTCAGATGAAATTTCAGACAACCTCAGGCAAGAATTGTGATGCACTTCAAGATACACGCTGGGACACCTGCTGTAAATTGTACATTGCGGTTCTTCTCTAAACCTCTTGCAGATGCTAAAGCTACAAAGCAGTCTTGAGACTTTGGATCCCTGCACTGATGTCCAGGTTCAAAGTTATCAGTACCAAAGGGTTAAAAACCTTCCTGTTGCTTAATTATGGGAAGCTGAAAGACATAGGCTTCTTTATAGCATCTTCATGCTTTCTGAGTTCAGTCTTTTCCATGCGGGTTTCCTTTATCTTCCGTTTTACCAGCTGGATTCTTTCATATCATTAGTCTTTGGGGAATGGAACTCACATTTTTCAATTGCATATCAAGAAGGGTTTTCAAAATTGACTTTTATTCCAAAAGCTTTATGAACCAGGAAACATGATGGTTTGTTTCCCCTTTTCTCCAAGGCAGGGAAAGGAAATATTTGGAGATTAAACACTTTGTCTATAATGCGAACTTCTTGTAGGCAGTAAAAGAATTTCAGTTCCACAGTTTCCTCACTATTACTAATGTGTTTAACTGCATCACAAACAGGACAATACTTTAAGCTGGCAGATTTGGAAAAAAACCAAGTATAAAAAGAGACTTTGCTGTTGCTGGGGAAAGAATGTCCTTGGGCTAACAAATAAAAAAAAAAAAAAAGTCATTGGCAATTGTTAGGTACAGAAGTATCAAGTACACAACAGAGAGATAATTCTGCTTTGTTCTGCTTTACATACACCGACATGTTTAAAACTGTGACGCATTCCCCAGATTGGAGACTGGAGACAGAGTCTAGGGTCTTCTGTGGGATTTGGAGGCTGGACAGTTGTGCTCTTTT
>VYZM01017849.1:2271-13776 GCA_013398915.1 Dromas ardeola | reverse complement strand
GAGTGACTATTGATTAGTTCACATACAGTGGCCAGCCCCAAGAGGGAGCACAGAAAGCTCCTCAGCAGAACATCCTGTAATCCGGTGGTTCATGCATTCCCGTGGATGATGGATGTTGAAAGCCATTCAGGGAGAAAGGTTTCCTACACTTTGTAGATAAAAGGATAGGAGCAGCAGCAACATCCATTGCTCTGGCTGCCTTTTGAATGAAGGAACTGCCTCCTCCGTGTTAGAACAAAAAGCCATGAACGTCAGTCGTAAGGCGGTGAGTCCCAGAAGGCAGCACTTAAATCCCAGAGGGGCAGAATCAATCGCACTTCCCTGTGCAGAGACTTTTTGTGCAGGCTGCTTAGGTATTCAGAGGGCTGGCAAACACGGAATAGGCATTTTATGGAGTGCTAAGTGTATATCTGATCCTAAAAATGCTACGTGACACTAACAGTCTGCCAGCTCCTGCTACTCCTGCCAGGCTGAGTAGTGCTGAGTAATCCTGATATTAACAGCTGATAAAAAGAGGGGTCAGTAGTTCATTCGACCCAAGCTGGACTTCTAGATAAGCAAAGATAAATTGCCGAGCTCAGTAGGTCATTTACAAACTGGAATAACTCCCTGCGTGGCAAGGATGGAGACATCAAATGCATGAGCAGGAAATGGAGTGCTGGGTCCGAGGTAGGCTACACAAATGCAGTTTATGGCTAACTAGAAGTGTAAGGTGCACTGTATTGCACACAGTGAAAGCAAAAGTTAATACATTTCAGATTGTGCCTCTCAGGTCCTGGTGGCTTTCAAAGGATCCATCCTCATGCTCACCTTCGAATGGGTCACAGGTGTGTCGTTTTGCTATTTCCATGCTCCCCCAAATGAAGTGGCAGCAATGGTTCTGACTGGAGTCTACAAACATAAAAAGTTCAGTGTTTCTGACTGAAAAGAGAAAAAATGCCTCATGGTGATGTTATGAGCTCTACTAGATGCACCATGCGTAGTATTTGGTACAATGAGCCTTTATGCCCATTTTGTGATTTGAGCTTGCAGGTTGCAGAGGCATATTTTTATCAAAATTGAAGCAGGGGAAAAAAAAAAAATCTCTAAAGTCATAATCATGTGCCTTAAACATATTAGGATACATAGAAACAATATTTTAAGAAATTTAGGTGTTGCCTAACATAGAAAGAAACCCAGCAATTTCTAATGGAAGACTGATGATCACAAACTTAACTCCCTGCTCAGTCTTAAGAAGCTGTCTGCAAGTCAGCCTGGGAACAGTGTTTTCTGTCTTTATGACTTACTGACCTGGTCACTTGTTTCTAGGGAAAAGACCCTAATTTGTACTTAAATGTGTTTAAATAATTATATAGTTTGATGTTACATGTAAATGGGGTAACACTGTGTAAGGGAACAAGTCAAAACCTCGACCAGCAAGTCAGGTACAAAGATACAGATACAAGTTTCCAGTGCAGGTGTCTTCACCTTACCCAGCTGCAGATGCCTCCTTGAGACTTGTGGAAGGGACCCCAGTCACCAGCCCTCAGCCAGTGACCACCCATCCTGTCCAAGAGCTTTTCAGTAACACGTTGATGCAGTCATTCCTGTAACACGTTATCCATAAGGAATTGCAATGAACAGACACTGGCAAGCAGGGAGATGTGCAGGGAGAAAGGGAAACAACAAAAAGAAGCCTGGAGAGCTTGAACACTACTATTTTTTGCTTGATCAAAAGAACAAGATCCTTTAAAGATCAATGGTGGGTCAGAAGAAAACCCCTAACCATTTTTTTTTTCAGTATGAAGAAAAAAATCCATCTGCACTAGTTGAGACAGACTCCACCAGAAGACTCCAGTTTCTCCATCCCGGTAAAACTCCAGTGATTAAAAAATATCATTATGGACTCTTCCCCTGATGCAAATTAGAACCTGACACTGTCATCCAGGTAGACTGCAGAGCTGGACCGGGTGGGTTTCTAGCTGGGAATAACTCAGCAAGAAAGCGGGGTGCTTCAGATCTGCTACTGGTGGCCACTTAGACTCACAGAATAATTGAGGTAGGTACAGATCTCTGATGGTCATCTACTCCAATCCCCAGCTCAAAGCAAGGCCAACTTCAAAGATGTGTATGGCAGGGAGCTTTATTTCTATTTACTTAGTACAGAGCCTGTCCAGAACTAGTGATGTACATTGTACTGGAAGCACCATCATTTTGCATTAGAGATGTAAGCTAAGGGTCTGATTTGCTGGTGTCATTGAAGATCCAATGGCACCTTTTCTGATGTTATGTGTACAGTTCTCAAGGCCTTAACCCCAGAAGCCAGAACCAGAGTTGGAAAGGATCCCAATGGGCTGCTCAGCCACTGTCCTTGTCCTGATGCAGGATCAACTGACCATAAGTATATTGTGA
The DNA here is from genome assembly GCA_013398915.1 of Dromas ardeola. Taxonomy (NCBI): domain Eukaryota; kingdom Metazoa; phylum Chordata; class Aves; order Charadriiformes; family Dromadidae; genus Dromas; species Dromas ardeola. The sequence goes on along the minus strand of VYZM01017849.1, from coordinate 11,385 downwards.
CACATATTTGTCTATCCCGTTCTAGAAATGTAGAGTACTAACGATCCAAAAGCTCTGTTCAAGTCCATTCAAATGCTTAATTATCGCTAGCATTCTTTAGAAAGGCTTGCTTAGCATCTTCCCTAGTTATACCTTGCTGAAATTTAAGCCTCTATCTTCTCATTCTGTCTCCAGGGGACCCATAGAGCAGTTTATTGCCATCTTTATGACAGTCCATTTCATACTGGATGACTGCTTTTAGATCTCTCCTCAGTCTTCTCAAGGTTAAATGACTCAAATTCTTTCAGTCTTTCCTCACAGGTGATATTGTCTATAGCTCTGGTCATTCTTGTTGCTCTCCTATGGATTCCTGTTGCTCCACATCCTTTCTGAAATGCAGTTCTGAAAATTGGGCAGAGCACTCAACTGAGCCCTTGTTGGAGCTGAAGCGAGTCGAGGGATTGATTACACTTGATATATTCTTGATCAGTACTTATATTCTTGATCACTATGCAAACACCTACAAATCCCCAGGTCTTTTCCTGAAATTGATACCTAACTGGCTGTTCCCTACATTTTGGTAGCTAACTGTTTTTGCTTCTGTGTGAAGCTTTGCACTCATCCTCACTGAATCGCTTCTTTTTATTCATTTTATACTATCATTCCACTGTGTTAAAATCCTTTTGAATTATAAAACTGTTGGCCAGAAGGATTTAAAGCAAGACTGAAATTCTACAAAAGCAATATAAACAAGACTCAGAAGCTTCCCAGAAAAGAAAGAGATGACTCATTATCAGAAAGATATTTGTTTTATTGTGCAATTATAAATGTCTGAACAATGAATAGCCCAGACTGGAGGGGTAAGAGGTGACTACTAACCTGATTACCAGCGAATGGAAGGTGTTAAGGGGTATGGAGAATGCCAGGAGAAGGTTAAGGTTTAGGTCACGTATGAGAAGAAAGGAAAGGACAAAAAAACATTCAGCTCCAAAAGAAAAATCAAATGTATCACAAGCCATAGTATCAGAAACAGTGCAACATGGCCAGAGAATTTGACTAAAGCCCAACATTTACAACACTTTTTTAACCTCATCTGTGACCCACAGAGGCCGCAAGGGAAGATGTTGACTTCTCCCAGCTCATTTGTTACAAATGCTCATTATATTTAAAGGAAAACCTCCCTGGGAAGCTTATGTAATTTAACATCACAGTTCAAGTGAATGGATGGGAAGATAAACAGAGATGGGGATTGCTGGCAGGCAAGTAGGGTGGCCCAGCTTTCAAACTGCTGCAGAATTTATTCGTTGTGAAGAAATGAAGTTCTTACAGGTGTCCTTCACATGCGGTTTGGAGTCAATCATCAGTCTGAGCTGGCTTTGGGGCACAGCTTAGAGTTAAAAAGAGAAGGAAAAAAAATTCTGGCAGAAGTCCTGAGGAGACTTGTCGTCTTCACCTAACCAGATACCAACAAGACATTTAGGGTAAATCAGCAACAAACTAATTTCTGGACTCAGCTGGATGTGGACTAATGGATCAGTGCAAAGAGGCCAAGGTAATCCAGGGAGATATTTAATTTTGCCTCAGCCAATTCTGTACAGAAATGCAGCCTAACAGGCAGCAGCCACTTGTGGGGAGGACGGAGGTTGATTCTCAGGAGCCTGTAAGTATAGTTCTGTGCTTAACACACAAATTGGAAAATGGGATTGTAATCTGATGCATGACACTTCTGAATAATTAGAAGTGAGAAATTCAGCGTGCACAGCAGATGAATCTGCCAAAAAATGAAGGGGGGGAAAAAAGAGAATTTCTACATTCAACTACAGTAAAAATATAGTTAGCCAGAAAATAGTCTCCAAAATGCCTTAAATGCATAAATGCCATGCCAAATGGTAGAGGGAAGCAAGCTGAGGGCACAAAGGTTAGAGGTAGAAAGACAAGCGACTTTTTTTTTTTGACTTGTGGACAATTAATAGTGAGAGTTTTACTACCAATAATAACAGTATCTATGAAGTGCAGGGGAAAGATTGGCAATGGATTAAATTACCAGTGTAGACAGCAAAAGCTGAGGAAGAAAGACTCTAAAAATTGTCCAACTAATTAGCCTTGAATGGAGAAGGTGACATGGAAAATGCACCAAAAATGTGTAAACATTGTCTGGAAGTTGAACCTCCAGAATTCAAAACAAAAGCAGAGAGGATAACAAAGTGCCTGGACTTACTATGGATAATAAAGACACACTTGATAACATGAAATGGTCTTACAAAAATAGGTGGTAGAAGTGCACTTCAAAGGCATCTCAAGAGAACCAGCTGATTGTAGGCTACTCAGTAGAGATGAGTCGATCAGGCTGGGGAAGTTTCCCAGGAAAGCAAAGATAGGACATGATTGAAACTTATTTTAAATACCAGAGACACCCTGCCTACTAAAACTATTGCAGCATGGCAGAAATAAGAACTGATTCCTTTCCATTCCCTGAATGTTTCTGACAACCTGCTAATATCAAAAGGAAGTATGCCAGCCAAAAGTGAGCCCGTGAGCCAGGGAATATAGTAAATGCTGGCACAGAATGAGGCAACACAGGTGGGAAGGAGGAATGAAATCCCAAAACATTTCTGGGGCTTCTGGTATGGCACTGCATATTTTAATGCAGTACAGCAGAATATTTGACGGGAATTTCTAGTTTATCTATCAACCAGATGACTGCTGTTGTCCAACTGAAGAATGACACAGGATCATAGGAAAATTCAGTCTGGATGGGACTTCAGGAGTTCTCTAGGCCAACCTCCTGCTGCAAGTAGGGTGAGCTATGAGGTCAAGACCAGGTTACTCAGGGATTTATCCAGTCTGGTCTTCTAATGGCAAGGTGAGAAGAGACGTTTTAGGCCACTGAAGAAATGTAACAGGAAGGCATAATGCAACCTTCAACCCACTCTTTGGCCTCCTTTTCAAATCAGATTAAACAAGAAAATGAGACATCAGGTTCTGTGAACTCCCCAAAATGAAATGAGTTTACTTTTAAGGACATTTTTCAAATCATTTCCAAGAGCAAATTGCGTCCTGGATGCTCTAGCGGATTCATTCTCTTAATCGACTCTCAGTTTTCAAAAACTGAGATTTTTTTTTTTCCCCCTCTCACATTTAAAATGTTTTGCTCAAAATCTGAGACCAGTGTTTGAACTATGGTTATTATCAAGATCAGTGTCCCGCTGTTCCACAGTGGTATGTGGACATTAAAAGACACAAGTCCTGAGCAGATATGTGTTGGTCATGCCATGACCATGCAAATGCCAGCAAATAGCTGTGCTGTTCCATTTCTCACAGACACTGAGTTAAAGTGTTTTTGAATAGTGTTCCTTCCCCATTACTCCACGTAGCAAATGAAAAGTTTTACAGATGATCTCAGTGAAGATTCAGGACACCAAAGACACAACTGAAATTGAACCCAAGGACACAAATCAGTTCAAAAGGGGTTATTATTGTGTTCAGAGAATCAATTAATGAAAGTTCTGCCCACAGAAGATCTCCCGATCTCCCACACTCATTGATCAGTACTTTTGTAGGGTTCTGCACTTCAAACAGAAGTTTTGTTTCTTGTTCTCCCAATACCTCTTCATAGGTTGTGAGGAAAAGGGAATCATTTTAGAGATCAAATTGAGAGTTTTAAGGATTGAAAAGGGCTCTTATGATTGCTCCTGCTCCAGTCTATCCACGTTTTACAGTCTCTTTCAGGCAGACCCAAAATAACCTGAAAAGGTGGTCATTTATTATAATAAGGGTCTTGAGTTCTCTGGTATGAAATTATTGTGCCACCCAAAAGGAATTCCTGGCAGTCATCAAATACAGATTATTTTCACCTGTATTTATTTGGGAGGAAATCTGTGGTCAGGACTGGCCTTGATACCCTATAATGGCTCTTTAGATTCAGGCATGCTGCGGGGTAGCTCGCCTAGGGTTTGGAAAAACTGCACTGCCCTGATTTTATAGTTATACATAGATCAGCACACAAGTGTGGTAAAACTGATGCCTTGTCCAGAGGACCTTGTTGGGAAATGAATTGCAAACACCACCCTATCTCAAGCAGCTTGTTCAAGGAAATTACTGCCATGCTAAAGAGATATATACTTCTGCAGTTCCACAATTTGAAAAATACAACCATTTCCAAAACCTACATTGCCATACAGGATGGAAGGCAGTGGAAATGGATTGCAAAGTAAAAGAAACTGTCCCAAAGACTCAGCACTCTTCTCAATATCTGGGATCTTATGAGTTAAAAACTGAGGAACTTTGAAGCTAAAGCACTTCAGTGAGGTCTGAGAAATCTAATAATCCACAAATCTATACCTTAACACAGTAGCACAGGGCAGATAGCGAAGACTAGATACTCACCTGGCTATCCAAGGAGAACAGAACCAAAAGATTGGAGAACACGTCCCACTGTTTGTAATTCATAGTACGGCAGATGATGGTTCCGTGTACATCAAAGAGGTCTTGTCTTCACCTAGCTATGTCATAAATCTATATATGATAATTCACTCACAGGCTGCAATTAGAAGAAAACACAGCTTCTTTACTGGAGAATCTGGAGCACTGGAAAGATACCCTGAGTTCATGGTCTGCATCTTGCAAGTTGTGAAGACACAAACTGCACCAAGTCTTGAGATCTTGGTCATCAACAATCCCCCAGAATTATGCCCTCGGACACGTGTGATAAAGCAGTGCCCTTATTGCTTGGTTCTCTTCCTTTCATTAGCTGACTCTGGAAATTTAAAACCAGGAAGAAAAGTTGTAAAAGCAGAAGGGGCAAACCTGGTGCCCAGCGGAGCTCACAGTCCCTCTCTGGGACCCAAGGAGAACGAAATATTAACTTTGCCCAATGTATGACAACCAATACAAAGTGCATGCGTCTGGGGAACTGTGACTGACAGTCCTTTGTGAAGGGCTGTTTGAAAATTTGTTCTGTATGATGACCTCTGCATTTCTGTAGCTTCATATTTGAACAGATGTCAATTCACAGGACAGGGTCAAGGTTCTTTATGTTGTTAAATGTGTATTTGGTTTTTGTTAGGCTGAAGGGTATGCCTAGTATTGTTCAGGACTTGAAAAAATACACTATGTATCTAGTTTAAAAGCATGCATCCTAAGAAACATACACAAGGTGGAAATCAGTCGGGAAACGTACGAAAAATGTTGACTTCTTTCATATAGTAGTAAGGTTAGCAATGTAGCCTTAGAGAAGCAAGGCTTAATTAGTACAGGCCTCCTGAAAACAGTAGGTCTTCAAGAGGAGTGAAACAGATGAGACAGTGGAACATTTCACACTTATTCAACGCCATTGCAAACACAGAAGGCTTGAAAATGGCAAAAAGCAGCAGAAAATTTGTGCAACCTCTTCTCTGTTGGAAAGGTGGAATCAGACCCTCTGCTCACATGACCTGGCACAGTGTCACAGCCATGCAGGCTGGACTGTCCTCTGACCAAAGAGCTGACCCTCAATTAAAATGCACAAGGTTCTGACTTTGCTTACATGACCACTGCTAATTTTATAACTATAAGAATAAATTTTTAGAAATGACTGACTCACTTCAGCTGACAGGTTACGCATGATTAATATGCAACATAGGAAAAAAATGTTTAATAGTTTAATGCCTTTAAGCAAAATGCAAAATTGTTTAATGATACAAATTAAAACTGCTGCAAAATCCCTGTAACTATACACTTTTAAAATTTAAATTATATTACTTTGATCATTTGAGGTCTAATTCTGAAAGATACTGAACACCTCTTAAAAGTTTTGTGCTTGACTTCAACTTCTAAATAATCAGTAGACTTTGAGGACAGTTTCATATTCCACAAGCACGGAGGCAGAGTTTGGCAACAGTAATGTTATGAAACAAACTCATTTAAAGAATAAACTCTACAGAAAAACAAAATATCAATAACAAATCCAAACATTAAAGTAGAAACTTGAATCCTAAAAGTATAAAGCTGAATCCTAAAATTTATCTAAACAATATTTAGCAATACATCAGTAATAAACATAATAGATTAGGCAAAACTATAATACTTCCTCAAAAGTATGCTAAGGCTACAGCGTACGAACTGAGTTTGAAATTAATTTAATTGACAACAATCTGGTTATTTTTAATGCATTAAGGCATCCAGTTTTGTTTATCTGTTTTGTTCCAAAATTCTAGATATAAATTAAGGTGGAGAGTCTTTACTTCCAAAGAACTCTTTTTCTAAGTCTGTGGAACATGACATTTAATATGTGATGCAAACCAAGCAGCCACCTTCTACTCACAAAATATAAAAGCATCTGAACACAACTTGCTGATACAGTTCAAATAGTGCCAGATCAGAAGTATTTTTACACAAGCACATCCCAAAATATTTAACAGTAAAGTCTAAACATTCATCTAACTCAAATATATTTGTCATGTTCCCAAAGGGTTAATATTGTCTTGCTTCATTTCTTACATGTAGTAATTTAGCTCTGAACAAAAGCAGCTCCCTGCTGGTTACCTTGGCTAAAGGAAACACAATGAACTGGTAAAAACCAGTTTTATCTCACTGCTGTTGCCTAGGGCTACAGACAAAATGAAGTAAAAAAATTCACATGCAGAGTATTAGGTGCTTATGAAAGATCCAGCAGCGCTGTTGCCTAGTGATTCAGTGAGGAATCAGCGTAGGCCAATGAGGTGTACGGGTACCGAATAACACCCCCGATGACTGCTTTACATCTCCTGCAATTCTGTCATACACCCCCATGATTTCCCAGTGGTAAGAATCACTTTCAAGGGAACCTGTCAGGAAAAAAAATGAAAATTTAAACAAACACACACATCACAGATAGCAAGATTACTATTTTTGCGTTTCCCTTTGGATGTTGATACTGCTCTAGATTGCATACCTATCCAACAGGAAACGTTCTTCATATCTATTGATACTTAATTATCACTTTAATTTTTATTAAAATACCGTAACAATTAAGGCCAATCTTCAGTTTTGAAATTGCAAATACATGTTACTGAACTGCAAGGAATATGATAAAACAAAATTCAACTTCTTACACTTCTCAAAAGAGTGTTTATAATCAGCAACTTTGTCAGCAATGCACAAAGATACTAGGTTTATTTTACCATCCACTTTTCCAGTTCTGGGTTATTTTTGTTGTTGCTTTGGTTTTATTTCAGTTTGCTTTGCAGTTACTGGTGCTCTGTTACACAGTAGATTTTCTGACATGAAAGCTGCCTCATTAGCAAGGACTATATTTTGGAAAAGAAGCTACTTCAAAGATAAAGCATCCTTTTCCTCAAAGAGGAGAAGGAAATCTCTCCCCATTAAGACTATGTGTGTGCTCTATTTTAGTGACATTTTTCCACCATATTAAAAAATAATATTCATATTAACAGAGCACATAATACATATTTAGTTGAAGCAAGTGTGTGAAGAACAGGAGGAACATTTCACAAAAAATCTTTTCATCTTCAACATCTCTAATCCTAAAAGACACATTCTTACTGTGTAGAAGGGTAAACAACATGAACAAAAATACAGATATTTTTTTAAAAGATCACTCTCAATTTCTTCTCTGAGATCAAGCTGTTGGTACTTTATGTTTTCTATTTGGCCTCTGCCATCGATCCATTCATGATGTTTCAGAGGAATATGAAGTATCTTCATGATGCATGTAGTCTAATGTGCAATAGGAGTAAAAGTATGTCATGACTCCATCAGCAACTTGCTCAGGAAAAGGAGACCAAAACAAGAGTAATAAAACATGTCTCTCCAAATACTTCTACTGCCTATTAAAAAGACCTAATCTTTGAAACCCCCAGAAAACTACCTATTCTCCAAGAATGTGTTTCTTTTCACCTAATAAAACGTAGCTGTCATTTAAAGAGAATTGCTGTTCTCATAGGAATGACATATTGAATCCATTTGCTAATGCATCGAGATGAATTTGTCAGGGTATGACAGTAGACACCCTAGACAGATGTGAAAGAAATTGTATGTTTCACACTAAGATGGTGTGTCCCATTTTGTCCACAGGACTTTAAAACCTTCTGCCAGTTAGTGGTTAGTCTGAAATATGTAACACTAAAATGATATTTTGCCCATGTAACTATGAACACTCTCATTAACCATGTAAACATTTGTCTGTCTCAGAAACCTATTAAATTGTTCATATTTTATTTCATGGCAATGACTTCCTCAGGCAAAGTATGAATGATGTTGTCTCTGACAAAGTCATCAAAAAGAATCTCCTAAAACTATCACGGAAGGACTACAGTGCTGCTATTAACTTTATATACTGTCAATAATACCATATTTGATTATTTTAATGAACCCTACAGCAGCACAAGTGCCAGGTTTCTAATACTGTCATTAAAAATATTTAGATGTAGTATACCTTGAAAAACTGTCTTGGTTCTTTTTTCCAGGAATTTGTAACAAAAGAAGCTAGGCAACCTATAGAAATGCAGCTTATAAAGCTTGGGAGTGTCAGTGCAAGAAATGTATAATCCCAGTATGGCCAAAAGGTCTCACTTTACCACATCTGGAAAATAGGAGTGCAAGTTCTTACAAGGGTTAAGTTAACAGCAATGGGGAGGGGTTCAGCGTGGGAAGGAGAAAGAGTAATTTAGCTCTCAGATACCCCTCACTGTCTCCTCTCAGCTTTTGTGGGAAAGATGGGCTCCACAAGGACCCAGAAATATGTAACTGCAAGACCTCCAGAGAAAGCCTCCCAAAGCGGCTGAGATGCTGAAATAGGTATAGAAGATCTGGAGGAAGAAACACAAGCTAAAACTGATCTACTAGTTTTGTTTTTCAACAATTGCCATCAGTGCAAGTCTGTATGTTGTAACCATTTCTGAAATAAATAGAATAAACTTTTTTCTGCCCCCAAATCTTATTCAGTAACACTGCTGAATGAGTGATGTGGTAACACCAAGTACTCTGTTTCTCAGGAAAGTGGAAGCCTTTGGACTGTTGCTCACTTAATCAGTTTAGGGATTCCGAGGAACTTTATTAAGCAACAAAAGCTGAGCAGTAGGCTAGAGTGAAGGGTACCAGACTTGTAGAGAGAAAAATACAATTATTTTATAAAATGATTACAATTGGGTCCAATAC
>VYZM01017847.1:108697-126533 GCA_013398915.1 Dromas ardeola | reverse complement strand
AAAGAAAAATTTGCTCACCACTCTCACTCACCCAGTGTTTCTGTGAACTGTCACTAAATAAGTAATTGATATTACCTGTTGGGGGGCAGGGGAAGTTGTTGGGTTTGTTAGTTTTGGTTTGGTTTTTGTTCCTCTCCACCTCCCCACCCCCCATCTCCCTGATATAGCTGCAGAGAAGACTCATTCACAAGCATTTTTAATATGGGCAATTACAATTACCACCTCTAATGCTGTTTCGCAGCCCTTTGTTCTTTACTGAATGGTAAAACAGAAGACCAGTCATTGAAGAAACTTGAAATTAAAACTTGGTTTCTGGTTGGGATTGCTTCATTTTGATTCCTTTTCCATTTATGTTTGACAGATAAATTTTTTTCTCTTCTATTTTAAAAAACCCACTGAATTATGATTGTACAAAATTTCCAGTTTAAATTCTTAAATCCATTATTCTTGCAGATGAAGATTCAATAACTTACTTCAAACATGGCATAGTTTGTGTGGTTCTGAATGAAAAACACACATTCCATATTTCAGACATGCCTAAATATGCCAGCCTGCCAATCAAACTAGAAGCACTATTGAACAAGAAGAGAGATGAGGAAAGGCAAAGATAATAGCCTGCCTCCTACAAAACAAAAAATTACTAAGAACAAGGTTTGTTTGCTGTACCAGAAATATTTGAAAGCAGTATTTGTCATGGACTTTTATTGACTTTACTGTCTGAGGAAAAGAAAGAAAAATATAACACATCTAAATTACTGAATAATTAGCAGGGATAACAGTTTCACTTTGCCATGTGCCATATCCTGTAATTTTCTTTCCATCTTCAGTAAAATAGTCCCTGGGATTGTGCATTTAAAGAGGCCATCTGCTGCAGAACTTAAGTGTCCTTAACCGCAGAGCACTTACTGTTAGTCAGTATTTGTGAAACAGGAGTAATAGCCACCTGTAAGACGTAAAAAAAAAAGTTGTCTAAGAGAGAAATCCACTCCCCATATTTTTGCACACAGTTTAGAAATCAGCACACATCACAGAAATATAAACAGTGTTAAAAAAGGCATTTACAATCTCAATTTAAAATGCCACCAGTTAAGATTTAACAGATTTCAACACGATTCAGATATGACCTAAACTACTCCTAAATAAAACAATTGTAAGTAGGTTTTGGGCATATTTAAGAGTTTCAAAAAAATGTAAATATAAAATAGGAGACTACATTAGGATAATATAGTTCAATATATTCAAATAAGTTTTCTGTGAAACAAAATGCAAATGACTACATTTTTAGAAAGATAACAAGTCATTCTCTCAATGTGTGTTTCCTAAATTATGAATTGTACTCTTTTTTTCCCCAAACGTTAGTTATAATAGCTCTAATTTAAGGTTCACTAGTCCATGCATAGGAAAGAATGCAAAGTAATGAGTATTGTGTACCTTAACTGGGACTTAAAAGGACATCAAGTTTCTTGCCATCTTTTATATGCAAACACTTTATAGATAATCATCTTTGAGAAAGACAGCAAGGCACCTTTGTGCATTCTGCTAGCTAGTGCAGGTTGAGCAGAGCTCAATGGCTTTGGCACCATGCAATGCCACATCTCCCTTAAAAGTAAGTCTCCCTCACTCATTCAGTACTTTGAGCTACAGTGCTGTTGTGAACGCAGCCTTTCAGTCTTGTTAAAAGCATTCAGTAACTAAGCGGAATTTAACCTGACCGGAAACAAACTTTCAAGGTTGCCAAAGTTCTAGAAACACATCCTTTATCTCAACCATTGAATCAAAACTAAACCAAGACAAATCCTTCTATTATAAAGCTTCATCTGTTACTAAGAAGAAGGTTGGAGTAAAATACCGACTGATTTACAAGGCATTTTGAAACTGTGTGTGCCACCATACAGTTTTATCTCGATAATGCACTTGTATAACAATTCATACCCATTAAGAATGCTACCTACAGTATATTCCATTCTAAAAAGTGCAATAGGATAAAAGAGTAATGAAAACTAGCAGTCAAGTAATGTAGCATTTTCACCAGGAATAAATATCTAGCAATCAAAAAAAAAAATCCTAAATCATAAACATCACAGACCAAGGATAAACTGTCTCTTTCTGCTGACTTATAAAACCAAGATCACCAAAAGAACAAAAAAGAACCAGTGGCCTGTTTCAAATCTGAGAATGTTTTGCTTCTTTAGTATGTGTGGAACAGACAATGGAACTGTCACTCACAGTTATGTTTTATTTCTCTTTCTACATTTCAGATATGTGCACAAGCATGCACACATATGCACCCCATTCACTCACCCCTCTCCTATCTGGGAAAGATTTCCTCACTCCCCAGCCCAAGAGCATTACTGTTACATTTTATTTCTTTTTAGTAGAAGGCTGTACCTAAGAAATTTCTACCACTTAGCTACAATGTCGAGACTGGCTTGACAAGAAAACAGCAGATCAAGACTGAGCTGTACTGAAAAAAATTCTTGAGATAACTGTATAATTGCAATAACTTTGCAGCTATTATAAATATCCTAAACATAGAATCATAATGGTTGGAAGATCATCAAGTCCAACCCTTAACCTAGCACTGCCAAGTTACTGCTAAGCCATGTCCCTAAGTGCCACATCTACCCGTCTTTTAAATACCTCCAGGGATGCTGACTCAACCACTTCCCTGGGCAGCCTTGATAATCCTTTCAGTGAAGAAATTTGTCCTAATATCCATCCTAAACCTCCCCTGGTACAATTTGAGGCTGTTTCCTCTTGTCCTATCACTTGTTACTTGGGAGAAGAGACCCACCCCCACCTCTCTACAACCTCCTTTCAGGTAGTTGTAGAGAGTGATAAGGTCTCCCCTCAGACTCCTCTTCTCCAGGCTGAACAACCCCAGTTCCCTCAGCTGCTCCTCATGAGACTTGTGGTCTAGACCCTTCACCAGCTTCCTTGGATGTGCTTCCGCACCTCAATGTCCGTCTTGTAGTGAGGGGCCCAAAACTGAACACCGTATTCGAGGTGGGGCCTCACCAGTGCCGAGTACAGGAGGATGATCAATTCTCTAGTCCTGCTGGACACAGTTTTTAATACAAGCCAGGATGTTACTGGCCTTCTTGGCCATCTGGGCACACTGCTGGCTCATATTCAGAACATACCACCCAGCCCTTCTTTCCCCTTCCCACAAAGGCTTAGTATTTTTTGTTTCAGTCATGATTATCAGCTATAGTATTTTTAAGCAGCTCATGCTTTTAAGAAAAAAAATAGGTACACAGATGCTTTTTGCTGAAAACAGAAGTATTTTCAAGTTCACATACTTTCTGGATGTATGGACAAAAAAGAAAAAAAAAGAACATAAGACATGTAATATACTTTGGAGTATGAAGAGAGCAGAATATTTGTGTTTCACAACTTTTTTATCCCCCACAACAGCATAAGAGTGGTATCTAGTGTTGATTATTGAAACAAATGATACTTTAAAAACTGACAATGAACTTACGAAACACAGAAAAGTCAGGATTCTAGACCTTGGCACTCTGATGGGACAAATGGTCGATAACCTTGCAAGCATCAGACTTGGCTTTAGATAAAAATCAGACTAGGATTGCGGGAGTAAGTCCAGGCACAGGCTTCGTCTCTTTTGTACTAAAAGTGACAGCTGAAAAGAGTCTGTATCAGCTACGCGGAGCAGTGACAGTTCTGTACACAAAGAGGCTCACTTTGCAAGTTTTTCATTTTTTCTCATGTATCACTCAATCACAAAAGATAGCATTAAGTTTCAGACAGATCCGTTTTGTTCTGTTAAGGCCATAAGGTTAGGGAATTCAGACTAGTTACTCACTTGTGAAGTCCTATACAAATAGGTCATCATTTTGTCATAAACTGCTCCCAATATAATAATGGAAAAGTGGTCTTGAAAAAAAAAATTGTGGAAGGACATACAAAGCAAGCTTGAGGTTTGCTTAATATAGAGTCCAAATTATCAAATATTATACTCAAAACATCAATAATCACAAAATATAGATCTGCACTCCCATCTGTACTAGGTCAAAGAACAGCCAGGTCTGAAGGGGACTCTTTTGATATAATAACAACCCCCACTACTTAAATTCATCCAGTATCATGCTTAATATCTAAAAATGAAACTTGAAGTGGTTGGTTTGTTTTTTTTTTCAGTTGAACAATGCTTTTAATCTAACAGAAAAACTGAGAGTATTTTGTATATATGGAGGGTATTCTTAATAAATATTTTCATATTCCACATGTATTTCCATTCACTTTGTCTTCTCACTGTCCCTCTGTTTAAGAGCGTCTTGAAGGCAACAAATACCCACTTTTTATACAACGTATATAAATATGGAGAGCTAAACAAACGAGAACCTATTCTACAGCCTATCAGTTTGTGGAGAGATACTGCTGTTAACATATTAACTTCCCATAAAACATAATCTTACAGCTTCCCATAAAACATAATCTTACAGCTTGTTACCTCTTAAACATGAATATTATCAACTTTTCTAATAAGATATTGGCATCTTTACTAACTTACCTTCTTCCACGTGCTAGCAGTTTGTAAGTTTTACAAAACCTCATCTTTGATTATAAAAGCATTATTAAAACATACCAGTAGCTACAGTAGTCACATAGGAGAGAGGAAAAGCGAAGGAACAAGGAATCTCTGTCAAGGATACCAGCTTTATGATTAATCTTACCAATAACCTCGAGAGTATACAGACATACTAACTGTATGTACCAGGCAAGATGTTAAAACAAGAAAAAAATAAATCCCCTGATTCTACAGGAGACAAAACCCTTCATTCAAATTATTCAAAATGTTGATGACGTACAGAACTCAAGAGGCTTCCATCACCATCATACCTGAATGTCAGACTATGTATTTATTTTAATATTTTATCCATGTGATAAAAGGTGCTAATCCTACGGGTATCAAATAGAAAAAGGAAAAAAAAAAAGGCCAAGATTTGTATCCTGAAAAGTGTTTAGGCATTTAAAATCCATGGAATAAAAAAACAAAAAAACCTCGTCATCTTTGTGAACTATATATGGACTTCCTGATCTTTGGAACCCCTTGCAATGTTTTTATTTCCTCTAACTGATGAGACAGAAAATCATTTAAAGTCTAACTAGCTTGAAAGAACAGAACATTCTCCGCAAATTTATCAAAAACATTCTACCACCTCTTCCTTTATTGAAAGGACATGCTATCACAGGAAAAAGAATTTTAAAACAAAACAGCAGAAAAACCTCACTCTACTCTTACGTTAAGATCTCTTATGTTACATACTGTACAAGTCCCATAAAACACATAGCTGGAAAAGGAATGTCACTAATTTACCAGTGGTCAAGGGGCAACCTGTGCTGTTGGCCTACTCAGGGGCTGCAAGTGTGTCCTCTTGGCAGCAGTAAACGTGCAGCCTTACAGGCAGGAGGCAGGAAGCAAACCAGAGCACACACTTCCCATCCAGAAGGTCCACACGAGCTGACAGTCAGCTGTCTTTTACCAGGAGGTATCCGCTGCCCCTCTGGGAGCAGTCCAACACCCAGGGCTTAAGTGAGTTGAGTTACACTGTTGTACCACAGGCCTACGCTTTTTAAACAAAGAAGAGAAGTGGGTTTTTTGTTCCACAAGTGGGTAATGGCAAGTCAGTAGAGGGGTGTGGGAGACAGAATAGAGCACGACTGAGGGGCATGAAAAGTTTTACTGTAGGATGAAAGACTGTATGTGGGAGGGGGAAAGCATTAGAGTAGAAATTATCTTATTACAGCATAAGAAAAAAAACATGCATTTTAACCAGATTTTTTTTTTTAATTGCCAAAAAAGTTGAAGGCCATAAACATTTTATTAGAAGCTCACATTTTAGGTTTCATAACATCACATAACTGCAAGGTTTTACTGTGGTCAGCTCAACTATGGGAATTTTTATATTATCACTATAAATCAGCTGGGCTACTGGCAATTAGTTACAATTTTGTTATAGTATATCCATGACTCCCTAAATCCTCTCTCCAAAAGGCTCAGAACAGTAGTTTCTATCGGTTTATTCCCAAGTAACCCCATTAGGATTTGAATTGACTTTAAATTAGTAGCTTTTTGGATTGAGAGAAGCAAACCAAAAGCCAGAGGATTACGGTTAAATAAAGCAATTTGAAAGCAAGATAAAGCATGTGGGTGCCAAAAGTCTCACTTCAAAGAGGAGGTGAAGAAAAGAGCTTCCTGGGGAATGAATGGAAAGTGTAGCTCTGACTGACAGTTATTTCCTTAAAAGTCATCAATGGCTGAAGAGAAGGACATGCTTCAACCCCACACCTTGTACTCAAGTGTTCTCCACCTTTCTTCATCCTTTGCCTACTGTTTCAGCCTCTCTCTACCTCCTCCAGCAGTCTATGAGCTAAGGAAAAAATAAATCACTTCTATTTGCAAATTTTGTTAATGATTAGCATAATAATTAATATTAGCAGCAGTTAGTGAGGATAATCTTCCACCGTTACACCCTTCTGCTCTGTAAATTTTAAAATACCTCAATAAATTGTCTGAACAGCCTTCCCTTTAGTCATCTTCCCATTTGTGCTCTTCTCCTACTCAGTAGCATGAAGTAAAGAAGAAAATTATGATGTAAAAAAAAAACCAAGTTCAACTGAAATGTTCTTGCTGTTCTTAAATAAAACCAACATTTATACATTTACTTCATTACTCCAAAGATGTGGGAGTTTCAAAGTATTGTGGAAACAGCACTTTGAAAATAAAATTTTATCAGTGTATAAACTATTTGATGATCATTTTGCCTT
Organism: Dromas ardeola; assembly: GCA_013398915.1. Classification (NCBI taxonomy): domain Eukaryota; kingdom Metazoa; phylum Chordata; class Aves; order Charadriiformes; family Dromadidae; genus Dromas; species Dromas ardeola. The sequence goes on along the minus strand of VYZM01017847.1, from coordinate 119,741 downwards.
CTCATTGTTCACTTACATTGAAAAAAACCCCACAAACTAGCCCTAAACATAAAACCTTTCACTAAACTATCCTACCTTCTCTATCAGCATTTCTTTTTTCACAGATAGTTTTCTCCAAAATGCTTAATGTATCTTGATATCCTTCACAAGTGAAACAACTCAGACAAAGGCAAAAAAGCCAGCAACACAAGACAACACTGTTGGAAGTAACAGCAATTAATGGCTAAAGCAAAATATGCTTTATATGAGAAAATAAGATTACAAACATACTAATAGTTACGAGATTGCTGGTACTGCACCAGGAGTTTTGAGTACGCTACTTTTTTTCCTATATATGACACATCTTACCAGTCAGTTCCATTTAAAAAAGAACGTGTAAGATGTTCTGTTTTATTTGGCTTTAAGTTGTCACAGGCTTGTTATGTTAAGAAAACAAAATTTATGTTAAAATTTTATTTAACACTGAAATGATATCTTTACTTTTACACACACATTTTTCCTGCTGCGTTACAAATACAGGATTTCCTATACCAGACCAGTAGTCTACAAAGTTCATCACTTAGTTTGTAGGAGTGCCTCCCAGCCAAGGCGTTGGGGTGTCACAAACCACACCTTTAACTCAGCATTGAATGATGTCTTGCTGTATCAAGGACTGGGACAGAAGCTCTTTTCTCACCCCAACAGAAGTTTCAGAGCATGAACTAAAAAGGAGATCTGAATCACGTTATTATCCATGACTATGTAACTATGTTGGTGGGCAAGAAAATACACTTTCAGTTACTCTTGAGTACTTGATTTTGAGGCAACAAACTTAGGTGACTGACCATCACCAATATCAAGGCTCTTGCTGCCACTTAGGTCATTGGTCCTTGGGCAACACGGTGCCATCCTACTCAAGTTCCAATAACAGAACAAGAATTGCTTTGAGATACTGAACAACTAGCATGAAAGCCTCTATTGGCACAACCTATATTTCCAAAGGGCTCAACTCTTTGGCTTCTCTGTTTGAACCTACAATTTAATTTTTACCCTCAATGTTTAAATAAACACAGATAAGATTTTCTGATTTATTTTTTTTTTTCTTCACGTGCGTAACAGATGAATGAAGGCAACATAACACCTCCCTGATGTGGCAGTAAAGAATACAAATTCAGATGAATCTTGTGCAGAGCATCCACCAAAAGAGGAAAAAATTGACCCTCGTGGCTAGAGATGGATTTATATCAGACAACAGGGGGGTTTTAATCATTAACACGGAGAGAAAAAAAAGTTATGGGGAAAAACTAGGATAACCAATACAAGAAAACAGAATAGTTCATCACCATATAGCTTATTCAGATGTTGACAGGAAACATTAATGGATTAATATCTTTGTCTCGTTTTGTCACATTGCAGCCTGCATAGAAGTTGGGAAATCATAGAGCCCTAAAAGATACCTCCTAACAGCATCTACATGAGTTTGGCTTTATATTATCAGTGAAGTCCCTACGTAAAGCATTTTTGTAATACTTAACAGAATTTTTCCCTTAAGGCTCCATCCTTTTCCACAGCAACAAACACAGAGATGTCCAGACTATTAGTTTATGGACATATTACAAAGGATTATTTACATTGTACCTTTCACTATCCCTCAGGCCAGTTTACAGAGATGCTTACAATAACAGCAAAGTTAGCTGAGAGTGCAAAACCTTAAAACCATGCAATTTAAAAAAAAAGTAATTCTTATTTGAGCCTTTATGTTTCTAACTACACTTAAAATAGTTATCTTTGCAATTTCAAACCATGACCTAATTTTTTATGTAAATAATACTTAATTAAAATTTTGCTCCACACTATTAAATTTCACATGCTGTATAATTTTAGTGGAGCTGAACATGAAATCTAGTTTAAATTAACAAAAAACCCCAAAAAAGCAGTAAAGAGACAGAAAATTACAAAGCAAATATAGGAAGCTGTGTGTTTATTTTGGTGTACGTAACCAAAACACTGGTATCAGACCTGTGAGTCAAACTACTACAGCAAGCAAAAGCTATAAAAATGAAACACTAGAAAAAGTAACCACTACAACATAGTAATCTGTGATCTTTCCATTAAGAATTTAAATGACAGACCTACTGCCTTCGTGAGGAGGAATGGGAGGATAGATGGGGGGACAGCCCGAGGGATACATATTTTTTTCCCACCTCAAGCTGAACCTTAAAAAAAATAACACAACAAAAACTGAAGAGCAAAGGAGGTGCTGCTGATGTAATGCTTTTAAATACCAACAGTTCCCAACTATGTTTCCTTAGTAGCGTGGAGGTTTTTTTATAGGTTTTGCTTAAGTACCCTTCCCATTGAGTAACCATATCTCAGCTTACTCAATTCTATTTTGGTCAAAATGAAGGCATAATACTTCTAATAATTCTGTTCAAGGCATAACAAGTTAAAGAAAGAAATGACTTCCTGAATACTTAAACAAGTGTTTACTCTGTAAACTTTGTTTCCTTTTGCTGTTTGCTTTCTTCTCACATATTCATCTTAAATTTTTGTAAAGCATGTCTCCTTCAGCCATGTTGTTTTTAACTTCCATTTCTCAATTACTCAGTCGCACTATATAGCATTCAGAATTAGAAATGTAGTCTATGCTAAGGTCAACATTTTATTTGGGTTAGTTTCACTACAAAGGAATATAATTGACATTCTCTGAAACTACTCCATCATACAAACAAAGTATTAGTAAGTGTGAAGATCAGGAGATTAATTTCAAAAGCTTAGTTCTGCTCTGAAAATAAAATGCTAATGAACAGACTTTTAAAACCCACTAGTGAATGAAAATCATGAGTAACTGATTTAAGAATCAGAGTCAAAGCCTTAAAAAAGATAAACAAAACTCATTGCTCCCTGTAATATAATTTTCAGCATCATGGAAATGGACGGAGCCTGGATGGAGCCAGGCTCTTTTCAGTGGTTCCCAGTAACAGGACGAGGGGTAACAGGCACAAGCTGGAACATAGGAAGTTCCGATCAAATATGAGGAAAAACTTCTTTACGGTGAGGGTGACAGAGCACTGGAACAGGCTGCCCAGGGAGGTTGTGGAGTCCCCTTCTCTGGAGACTTTCAAGGCCCATCTGGATGCAGTCCTGAGTAATGTGTCTAGGCAATCCTGCTTTAGCAGGGCAGTTGGACTAGATGATCTCTAGAGGTTCCTTCCAACTCTGAAGATTCCATGATTTACTGTTTTCCAGATGTCCATAGAGTTTTATTGACTTGTTTGGACTTATTTAGTTCTGAAAGTCTTGTAAGACACACTTACTTACAAAAAGCAGCAACTCTACTCTGTCTCATTTGTAAACTGGCCAGCTGCAGAACTTGGTTTGACATTAAGTTCCAAGAAGGTCTGCTTTGTCCTGTATATTCCATTAGCAATTGTGCCAGCCTTGATAAAAATCAAAAGATTAGTTGGACTGCATGAAAGAACACAGTTTAGAGGAAGGAAGCTCACATTTCACAGCTATGAAAACTCTAAGCAGACTGTTTAAATTTTCAGGTGAAACACTCTCTAGGACTAAAATAGCACCATTCAAAAACTAGGCAGGTTAAGTAGAAACCCATAGTTTACCTTCTGGTTTTCCAATTTGAAAGCATCGCTTTCTGTCCTTTACCAAGTACCAGTTACTGTGTTCCATATTCCAGTGTATATTCACATGTGGCAAAGCAGATCATTACAAAGTGAGCAAGTACTTGTAGAGCTTTCAAGCTCTTTAAGCTTTTTTTTTTTTTTTTAAGGTTTGAGAGTACACATCAGATGGAGACAGACAGTTACTGATTCTGATATCAGCAACTAGGATTAGGTTCAGCAAAAATTAAGCAAAATAATTAGTTTGTAAAACACGTGATAAGAAATCAATAAGAAATCAGGACTCAATACTGCCATTTTCTGATGGTTCAATGACAGATGATGTAAATATACTGAGACCTACACAATACTGGATTCTATTCTGTATATGAAAGCCTCATTCCTGCACTAACCGAGGCCACACATTAGGACACCATTTTGCACTTAGGGTACTATTCCACATCTAAATCATGCTAGCAGGGCATTAATTTGGAACACACCTGTATTCATGTCAAAGCCTGAGGAATGTTTTAAATAAGCAATAACTGGTCAAATAAAATCTTTTGAAAGACATAACAACTGCACATTGATTTTGGAAGCCTGCTTTTCATGGATTACTTTCTACAGCTATTGTTGTGATGAGGCAGCCATACTGCTACCACTGTATTTTAAACTACTATACTGTCACTGCTTGCTACGTAAGCCATAATCAATCTATTTAAGAACTCAGCAAGAGCTACTGCTTCAGCTGGGTTCCCACAAGCTTCAAGAAGAGTCTGGCTGAGGAACTGCAGCTCTACAGAGTAGAGATTCCCTAGACCATCAATGGTATACAAAAAAATTGCTGTTGGTACAATTTGGAATTAGGAAAGTATCTTATACGGTACCATGCTGAAAACAGAACAAGTAAAGAGACAATAGACTCTCCTGAAAATAAACTAAACCAGTTTATTAGATGAAACCTAAGATCAACCTTGGAATCAGTCTTACCTCATATTTTCAATAATGACCTTGACACAAAGCGGGAAGTTACTAATGAAATCTGAATACAACACAAAGTTGAGAAGCACTGGCACTGCAAAGGAAGGTAAAAATATGACTAAGAAAAGACAAAATAAGTTTTGAGGAACAATTTCATTACACTTTTATTTTCTGTTCGGAGTCACTCCCCCAAGAACTACAGGATAAAATTTTGATCGGTCTAGTAGCTCATCAGCAGAAAACACCAGGAAGAGAATAACCATCACGTACTCAATGTGAAGACACATCTGCACAATATTTCCAGTAGAGACAAAGCTTTAATGTAATTTTATCTGCCACAGACAAGACTCTGTAGAACGCTGCTTAAGTTCTTATTAGCCATAACAAAACCACACAACAGAACAAGTGCAGGGAAGGGCCTTCTGTTCCCCAGTCACCATACTGTACAAGAGGAAGCTAAGTGTTTGTCTTGTTTAAAGACTGGCGACAAGTTGGCTAGATTACCCTCATAAAAATGAGGTCTGACAGAGCAAGTTGTCTGTAAGTATCAGGAAGAAAAAGTACTTCGGTTAAACAAGAATATTTGTAAAATCAAACAAACGGGCTGCAATCTCAGCATGTGTTACACATACAGGTTAGCAGAAAATTCTAGTCCTCAGTAAAGCAAGTCCTTGGAACATCCTTCCACTAAAAATAGGAGATGGGAGAAAACAAAACAAAAAAATCCAAAACAACAGCAACCCATCAGTAAATCGAAACTGAGTGCAACTGATTTATGAAAAAGATTAATAGTGTAGTTGTTTTCTATAGCAACTGGATTAGAAAGGAAAGGAGTAGTTCAGTTCAGGGCAAAGAAGGTTTCAGGCAAGGGCTGCTGATCCGTCTGTACCTATCAGCAGCCTTAATTCAACAATTTTGGAGATCCATCAGTTTAATAAAATCAAAGTTTTAACTCCTTTTCTTGAAAATAAGACTCAAAAGGGTGTCAGACTGAGTTTCTCCATGTCCTCTCACCTTCAGCAAAAAATCTTCAGAACCTAAGCCATAACATTCTCTGCCAGCTGAAAAGGTATATATCAGGGTTATATCTATATATCTATATCTCAGGGTTAATTCAACTTTAAGGAATTTTACCCTAAAGGAAATTCTTTCCATTCCCTCTCCTGTTTGTTATGCTTAACTCAGCATGCATTTACAACCTCTTTCATACCAAGTCTGAACATTAAACAAACCCCTGAATTTTTAAACATTTAATAAGATGGATTATAAAAACCAAAACAGGGATCTGAAGGTCTGGTTCATGCTTTGGTAAACATAGAAATACTTAAAAGCGTAATTACTGTGAAGTTGGATGAGCAAGAACAGGAATCATCTCAATCTTCTGAGGTTCTGCTGGCTCTTGTTTATAGTTAGTGAAACTAAGAGGTTAAGACAACATAAGAAGGTGCAAAGAGCAGCAGTTTTCAGCGCTGAATCACTTTAATCTGGATTTTTAAGTAATTTGACAAATCACAACAAATTTTTTTCCAGCCACATAGATAACTCTAGCATAGATTATCAAAAGTTTCACAGTACTAAAATTAGTAGTCAGAACAAAAGAACTAAATACAAATGTATATTTGACGGGCTGAGAGCCAATTTCAAACTCACATGTCCTGCTCTTTAACAGTAAAACAATCTTTTGGAAGAGATCCAGTGGAATTGCTCCATGGAAGTTCACACATTCAAATTCTAGTATTGCTAATCATGTTTTAGAATTCAGTGACAAGGTGAGCAAAGCATATCTGAAGCCAAATCTGAAAGGATGCTATTTTCTTTAAGTGCTTGTTCTGTTGTTAAGTACTATAGTTATAAAATATTTAACTGGCAATAATTTATTTGGGAATTCTTATCAACTGGTTTAAACAAAGAATATGAGTACATAATACTCTATTTCTTAATCTTGTGGAAAAAATCTGCACAACATCATGATAGAGAAATGTTCTGTACAATAATAAAGCGGAATCACAGTACACTGGAAGATCAACTAAAATTCTCAGTTATCAGATTGACTATCACGAAAAAGCTGTGATATTTCATAGAATAACTCACACTGGAAGGCACCACAGAACATCACCTAACCCAACTTCCTGCTTAAAGCATTGAATTCAGACCAACTTCCTTAGGCCTTTGGCCAATCTGGTCTTAAACTGGAAAGGACGTAGATTTTACAACCTGCCTGCGTTACCTGTTCCAATTCCTCAGTGTTCTCGGTGTGATCTTCGTTTACCAGTGCCAAATCAGAACCTCACCTATTTTAGATTATGATCACTGTCTTTTCCTCCTGCCACGTACCTCTGGAAAGAGCCTGGCTCTGTCTTCTTAATAACCTCTTAGGTATCACCTTACTAGGCAGCTATTAAGCATCCCCTGAGCTTTCTGTTGCCCAGGCTATGCAAAGCCAGTTCTCTCAGCCTCTGCTCATGTGCTCCAAGCCCCTCATTTTGCTGGCTCTCCACTGAACTAGCTTCAGTTTAATCAATGTTTCTCACATATTTGGGGAACCAAAACTGGACAGGGTATATCCAGTGTGGTGGTCTAAGGAATGCTGAATACCAGCAACCCACTGGCTGTGCTCCTGTTCGTAAGGTCTAGTATCCTGTTAGCATTTTTCACTGGCAGAGTGAAGACTGACATGCTGACACATGTCTGTCAGAACGTGCAGATCCCTTTCAGTAGAGGTGCTTCCCAGGCAGTCAGTCCCCACCCTGCACGGCGTAAGAACATGTATTTATCCTCACTGAATGTCACAATGTTCATTACGGTCCATTCCACCAGCCTCTCTCAATTGCAGAGCACTGTCCTCGAATGTGTCAACTACTCCTGCAATGTGATGTCACATGCAAATTTGCTGAGGATACACTTCATCTCCTCCTCCAGGCCATTGATCAAGGTACTAAACAGGATAGGTCCCAGTACAGTACTCCACTTGTAATTGGTCTCCAGGTGGAACACAAACCATTAACTGCTACATTTTGAGCCTGATAACCCAGCCAGTGCTGCCATCCAAACCACAACATTGTGATTTGGTTATACAGATGCTGTGAAAACCATGCTAAAAGCCTGGATAAACTCAAGGTAGATGATGGGCACACTGCCATAAGTAATATTATATCTAATCTGATGGCATTTACCACTGCAGCAGTATACAGAAAGGTCCCGGGACTATCAGTAAGCATATAAAAGATACTCAGAAATTTCACACAAGGCCATATTAATTACTGCTTATGGAAAAAAAAAAAAATCAAGTACACACTAGATTTCTTCCTATTGGGAAAGAAAACATAAGACTAAAGAAAAATGCTTTTGCATAAACCAGAAAGGTTTCAAGTTTCAGAATCTGTAAATATAGCCCATGAAAACAAAAACTAATTTCACCACTCAACCGGGGAGACCCAAAGTCATTATCCCTCTTAACCATGAATGATGAAATGGAAAAGACTACATGCTATAACAAACAAAGCAATACAAAGAATTACATAAATAAAAGTTAAACTTATTTATCAATCTATTTGACTTGTATTTCATATGCAGCTGCAACAGATATGTTGATGTCTACTTAGGGGATTTCTAGTCTAGTAAATTTTCACACAGTGACCCGCAAGTGACTAGGAGTCTGGACAGCACTTGCTGAGAGGCCAAAAAGAACCTTACAACCTGTTCTTAAGTCACAGAGAGAACTATCTAACATATTTTAGGTGCCTCTTATTACTACTTTTCCCCACAGCGATTCCTGTAGCTGCCACTAAGAATTCATACAATTGCACTGAGAGATGTAGTTGAAACAGCTGGTACGGAAAAAAAGTGGTTCATGAGAAACTCTTAACTTGCAACTTCAAACACCTCTGACCTACACACATGCTGGATGTTGTAAAATCAGTGAACAGGAACACTGACAGTCTATGTAAGAAAGAGAAAAACATTACCATTAAGCATCTGTTTTCCCAGAACAAGTGATTATTACCATGCATATATGTAAATATTCTATTTTAACACTCAGCCACAATATTTTCATATGCACAAAGCAAGGCAGATATTCAATTAACTCTTTGTGAATACAAAGACACAGTTTGTACACACATTACCAGGCACAAAAGTATACTATACATTGATAGCATTAATATAATCTTATGTATTTAACAGGACTTTTAAAAATGCAGCATTAAAACGCAAAGTAAAAACAAAACACTTTACAAAGTAAAGCAGTATCCATTTGCTGCAGATCAGTATGATGGTCAGCTATTTTTAAGAGTTATTTTCTAAGGAAACAAGCTTTATGCGATGACACTGTGCAACACCTCCCTCCGCCTCAAGATTTTTTGAGCTTGTTGTTTGACACAGCAAAATTTGATAGAAAAGATAAAGTTTCAAGAGTAATTATGCCCATGGAAACTTTAATTATGCTCATAGAAGCTTCATTTAAAAAGTTACACAACCACAGAGAAAATGCACAAAGCATCCCAAGTGTGAGAGAAACACTGACATTAGCAAAACTATCAAATCTGAGAATCTCACAGACTAATGAAGAACTGCTTGCCCCTCCCTCAGAGATCTCCACCAAAAATAATGATTTTCAGAAGCCAACAAAAGCTCAGAATCCTGGAAAATCCCTCTGCTCTAACAGTAGAAACCTCATCTTGTATAGAAAACATTGTTATACAATTATAATACAATATACAAATATAAAACAATTTATATTTGATAGCCTGGGGTTTTTCAGTGTAGCACTCTGAGCAACCACCTGTACAGCTCTTGACCAATTCAGATAATCTCATCTACCCCATTTCCTTCTTGCAGCAAACTGGTCAAGTTCTACATTTGAAGTGAAGTGGAAATAAGCAAACCTGTTTTCACATTGTTACGAATTACACCCATCACTATATTTACCTCACCATCTTTAAAAATAATCATTTGAAATGGTTTTCTATGCAAACGAGGCTATGTGATTCAAAGAGATCTACCAATATACTAAGAAAGCTGTTGGGGGAGGAGGTGGCAAGTAGCAGAGAATCTGAGAGAGGGAAGACAACCACCTCTGAAATACCTGCCTAATCTAAAAAATAACCAACAAACTGGCAGCCAGATAAAGGAGAAAACAATTTGAACATTGACAGGTTTATCCCAATAGCTTCTAATTCTGTCAGCCAGCTTCCACAACTGAATGCAGATGCCTATGTATCTCTGCCAAATTGTGAATGGACTGTTGTTTCAGTTATCTGAAAAGGGAATTTGAAATAGAAAGTTACTGTTTTGATAAAGGATTTTATCTACCTGGACACCACTTAATTGACTTAATTTGATCTCAGCCCAGATCAAAGAATTTGAAGATCAAACTAAGGGATATCTTTATGTAAGCAACATAAAAGATGCTATGAAAGTGCCAAAACAAGTCCCATGCATTAACATATTTTATGAAATAAAAAGAAAACTCCTCCAAGTTATTTGAAAGCTTTCTTCGTATAACTCTCCCTGATGAACATCTCAACAAGTTTCCCACCCCTGAACATGCCAACAATCTAAAAGTTACTTCAGTAGAAATTATTGCACCTCTTGCATATAATGACCACATGCAGTGGAGCACCTTTTTAGTCATTTAGGTTGCTATATGTAACAACAGGCATTCTTTTTCTCATTTACCATGAAACAAGAATAGTAGCTCTTCAAAATGACAACTCTAAAACAATTACTGTATGGCTTATCATTGAATAACAACTTCATAGGATGCTTTTGTCAAAGACACGACAAACTAAACCTAACAGCAATCCCCTGTGGTTTCACTTGTTAGCTCCAGTGTCAGATTGGAGCACAGTGACATAAGATAGCCTTAAACTAATTCCTACCTTGTCTCAACTCATATCATAGTTCCATACTGTCAAACATAAAACATTTTTTCTGAGCCTCAGATGGAAGGGAACAGAGGAGTAATGACAATACTGCTGAGAAAATAGGCCATGGGTTTGTAAATACAATGGGTTGTTTTGCATTAGTTCAATGAACAAAATTACTCTCATACTGGGTTTGCATTCATCATCAATTAGAATTTTTACATGACAAACCCAGAGCATCCTGCTGAACCCAAATCACAGCTGGCAATCCTGCAGCCCAATGTGGCAAGGCAGCCACTCTCTTTGAAACAGCTCCCTCCATTGCTATAGAGAAAAACCACTAGGAACAATAATAAACTGTTGTCCTGACAACCTTACAAATCAAAACCAAGGCTTACTTCACACTACAGCAGAACGGCAAGGATAACCTGATCACCGTAAACTGCTCCTAATTCTTCAAGAGCAGCTGGCCACTGCAATAAACAAGATCAGCACAGCAAAATATGTATGCTTGCTTACACACTACAGATGATACGCACATTATGCATGAGTGAATGCATATACACAGCCACACTTTTCCACCCCCAGCCTTCCCCGACA